>AP027108.1:28557960-29127960 GCA_028142955.1 Pinctada fucata | reverse complement strand
TTTACACTTTTTTCTGTAAATTTTACACTTTTTTCCGTAAATTTTACACTTTTTTCTGTAAATTTTACAGATTAAGGTGTAAATTTTACACTTTTTTCTGTAAATTTTACACATTAATGTGTAAATTTTACACTTTTTTTCTGTAAATTTTACACTTTTTTCTCTAAATTTTACACTTTTTTCTGTAAATTTTACAGATGAAAGTGTAAATTTTACATTTTTTCTGTAAATTTTACTTTTTTTTCTGTACATTTTACACATTAGTGTGTAAATTTTACACTTTTTTTCTGTGAATTTTACACTTTTTTCTGTAAATTTTACAATTTTTTTCTGTAAATTTTACACGTTAATGTGTAAATTTTACACTTTTTTCTGTAAATGTTTCACTTTTTTCTGTAAATTTTACAATTTTTTTCTGTAAATTTTACACATTAATGTGTAAATTTTACACTTTTTTCTGTAAATGTTTCACTTTTTTCTGTAAATTTTACACTTTTTTCTGTAAATTTGATACATTAAAGTGTAAATTTTACACTTTTTTCTGTAAATTTTACACATTAATGTGTAAATTTTTTACTTTTTTCTGTAAATGTTACACTTTTTTCTGTAAATTTTACACTTTTCTTCTGTAAATTTGATACATTATAGTGTACGGTTTACACTTTTTTCTGTAATTTTTACACTTTTTTATGTTAATTTTACACTTTTTTTGTACAATTGTGCAAAAAAGTTAATGTGGATTGGTGTAGCCATTACGCAGTATTTCCACATGGTTACTTTTCGGTATTGATGGCGCTTTTTAGACCATATAGAAATTAAGCGGTTACATTTGTATCATTGTATAACAATTGTAATGTAGCTTTTCCCCTTTAATCTATAGATATAATTTAATTATCAAAATTAAACTCTGAGGTGGATCCAACACCCTGTATCCTGAGCAGGGGCTTGTTGAACGTTGTCGAGTTTAATCGGGGTTTTTTTAGGGGGGGGGGGAGGTTAGATCGATATAGGAGAAGAATCTTCTCTCATGTCGAGTTTTAGGCTTTTCTTCCAGATCGTAATTTTTCTGGGTTTAAAAAAAAGAAAAATGGCGACGTCCCAGAAAGAGGCGCATGTCACTGACCGGGCAACCTATCCCGTAAGGAGTATCAGCCACTAGGACGCCCTATTCTCGCCATTTTTCCGACTCTTCGACTTGCGAAAATATATATAGATGAAATACATTGTGTAGATAAATGAAAAAATATAAACAGATCAATGATTTATGAAATGATCATGAACTGCACAGATTCCGATACATAAAAGATTAAAATTTACTCAATTTTAATTTCAATGATCGATCAATTGAGGAATAAAAAAGATGTAATAAAGCAGGAACATGTATAAACAGTCTAACAACTAATCATATCAGAAGTCCACATGTAATAAGATGGCTGTTTGAGTCTTGGGAATCCTCAAGGGGGATTAACATGTCTCCAAAGAATACATGTCATGCAGGTATCGTGTTCGTCCTCATTAAATACATGTAGTCAGATTCCCCCCTTTCACCCAAAGAATCTGGGTGGGGTTACAAAGAATTTTTCAACGGAAATTACAAAAAATATATATATTTTCCAGCGGGGATGGGGTGTTGACTTTTACAACCGAAGAGTAAAAAGAGAATAAGTACACAAAGAGGAAAATATAAAACTCTATGAAAAGAATAATTAAAAGAGCGGTTTATTTCAACTTATTTTAATCGTATCCTGACTCTTTGTTTCAAATGACATTTCATTTCTTGCATTCTGAAAGTTACATTAATTTTCTTTTAATTAACTGAATTACAGTGGCGTAGTTCTGATTGGAAAAGGGGAGGGCACATCTGGGAATTTTTTTACACAAAGGTGCGGGAGTGGTCATATATAGTGTTAAATATCCATGTGTCTGTGTGTCTAGTAGAGTTAAAATGTACTTATACGTAGATTTAAAATAAATAACTGGCGAGCAGAAGTGATCGAGCCAGCATTTGGACTTGAATTGTCAGAAAATGCTTTCTATTTCCTCTTTTTAAGTATAATCATATTTGGAGTTTATGCGTACAGTGGTGATCGTAGTACTTTACACACTGTTTTTCGGAAACTTCGGGCACACCTCGGAAACTTCGTTAGGAAAAACTGGTAATTCGGAAACTTCGGGCAAAATTCCGCCCTAAATTTACCGATGTTACCTAAAATTCCTAACTTTCCGAATTTCACCGGAATAACCTAAATAATTGTATTTACCCGAAATCCAAAACGAGGCTGCGTTAATATTTATTACTATTGTTTATTTCTTTTAATAAATATATTATTTCGAAATTGTTTTTCATTTAAAGGCATCAAATGTACAACTGATTCAATTTGATTGTCTAACGAGCATCATTTCCACCATAAAGTGACGATAAAATTCATTTTCGTTTTCTATTATTGCAAACCACGGATCTGTAATTTTTTGACGATAAGTCGAGGTTAATTTCCTCAAATTTTAGAAAATAAGATATATTCTAGCATAATTTTAATATAAAATTAGACAAGTGATCCCTCTCCTTTGCCTTTAGACGTGGTCCGGGTCACCCCCCCCCCCCCTCTCCCCAATCAAACACAGACATACATGTACATTTTTTCACTCACTACCAAGAAATTACATATTGCATAATGATGATAATAAAACAGCTTTATCTCTCTCTCTTTTTTTATTTTATTCCCCCCCCCCCCCCCCCCCCATTTTTTTTATATGAATAGCTCTGCATTTTGTCGGATTCGGAATGTTCTAGGTCTACTTTCGGTTTCAAAACATTACTACGATCGAATTTTTGTGGCAGTAAAACTTGATGTTTTATATTTCTCCCTTGATGAAATGCACGAAACAGTCAGGAATTTGATGAAAAATGATCATAGCCGTGTTACATATTGAAGAAGAGACTGGTAAATGTCAGTACTGACAGCAAGGTATCCAAGAATCTGCAAGATGTGCATGGTAGAATTGTTGCATCATGGCATGCATGTACATGTACTGATGAATGGTACCAGGGACGTATATAGTACGTATCAAAAACAACAACAAACATGGTCCAAACATAATGAAGGAATCGCAAACTACTGTCAGAGCCACTGCATTCAATCCAACAATCAACGATTGACATACGTGTCCACGTACGGCCCAGTATCCTGGAAATTCAACGGTAGGTTAGTACACGTAGGACATGTAAAATGATCTGATGATGTTTAATATGTATTTCGTTTTGTGATTCGGGCTTGGACCGTTTTATTATGCTGCTGTTGACTGATAATCCTTACTCGGGTAGGGACTATCAGTCAACGGCAGTGTAATATAACGGTTATTATGTTACCGTTGACCGATAGTCCTTACTCGAGTAAGTCGACGGCAGTATAATATATAATTGACTGATAGATCCATCCTTACTCGGGTTAGGACTATCAGTAAATAGCAGCATATTAGAACGGTTTGTGCCTGAATAACAAAAATTTAAGAGATTATGATTTAAATCACTGTCCACCAGTCTTTACAAAAAAATTCAATCACTGGCTGAAGACAAGCTAGACTTTGAAAATGCCCCTATCTAAAAAGTATTTGGCTTGATTGCAATTCCAGTCTATAGATTGACGATGTCCGCCTGTCTGTCTATCCGTCTGTCTGTCATCCGTTGTCAACATTTTGGTTAAAGTTTCTGGTTAAAGCAAAATCTAAGAAACTTTACCTTGACCTTGGACTTTGACATAGTTAAAGATTTTGGTTGAAGTTTCTAGTTTAAGCAAAATCTAATTAACTTTATGCAGTAGAAACTTTATGTTATACATGTAGGTTGCCTTTGACAAGACCTTTCAATTTATCTCGTAACATTTGACCTAGTGACCTTGACCTAGGGTTTACCTAGTTAATGATTTTGCTTAAGTGTCTGATTGAACCAAAATCTCAGGAGCTATATACATAGTAGAAACATAATATTATACTTATTGGTTGCCTCTGACAAATCCTTTCAATTTATGCCATAAAATTTAACCTGACCTTGACCCAGTTAGTGACAAAAACTTACTTTGCAATCCGGCCATACTGTCTTTAGCAGTGTTTTATTTGTTTATAAAATATAATTGCATTATTGCATTTCTCTACCATATAACCATATATAATTTACGACTAAGTGAGAACTATACAATGATATCTATTTGGTAATGATAGGAATTTACCTTTATGATTTATTGTTAGATGATGTGCTTTAGATGTTTGTTATCATCACTTTTTTTTGTACTCGTTTTATTTCAGGATAATGAGAGTCAACACATACAACATGGTCAAACAGAAGTGAGTGATCATGGATTGGTGCGGCATAGCTTCCTTCCTTCATAATTTGTTTATCTTGGACACCAGAATCAAGACAAGATGAAGAAAAATTAACAGATTTATATTGCATGTAATACATGTATGTGGAATGGCAAAAACATGTGGTTTCTGATTTACTCAGATTGAGAAATTTAATGTCGCCATATAAAAATCACTTTGTTAGGCTGTTTGTTCATCTGTCTCTGACTGTCTGTCCGTTTGTCAGTCTGTCACATATTTGTCTGTAACTTACTTGATATACATGATCAAACTTTTTTTTTTAAACTTGCAGAGATAGTAAAGCATGATGAGACTCAGCAGGTCAAGGTCACTTTCAAGGTCAAAGATCATTACGAAGCATTTTTAGTTAAAAATTTTGAAATTTCATTTATTTTTCATCAAAATGTTTTGAAACATTGCATAATTCAAGAAATCGGCATTGATATATTAGGGCAGGGACAATACTGCACCCAGACGATACGATACGTATCATGATACCCGATATCGGATATAATATGTATCGCAATACTTAATAAATTGATAAAACCTTCTCAAAATCCTATTTGATACTATTTATATTCATCATATATAAGTAGCTTTTTTTTATTCAACAGGTTATATGTATTAAATGCTAGCTTTCTGACCAGAAATTTTTCTGATTCCTATAACATGTACTTCATAAACCAGGAAACAAAATGTTTACCACACCAATCTTGTGCTGTACTTGGCATTTCTAACTTAAGCCACTTCCCCGTAGCCATATTTCACTTTCTCCGAATGTTACATGTACTTTCATTTTCTCTGAAAGTTATTTTTGTTTTTGGCGTGGTGGACAAAAATCCAGAAAATTCAATAAAAAAATTTTTGTAAAATTTTAACTTTGTCGTGTTTGGATATATCGATACTTGGATCGAGAAAAAAAAATATTGTGATGCATTGATGAATCAGAGTATTGTACCAGCCCTATGATATATGTCACAGGTTTTTAGATCATGTGTCACATAGTTGTGAACTTAAGTGAAAAGGGAGGGGGATGTTCATTGAAGATACATGATCATATATATATTGGCTACAGTATCTATAGCTAATTGATATGCATCATAGTTAAGTATGTTTAGAGGCTATAGTCTAGCTCAAGGTCATTTTCAAGGTCAAAGCAATGTTGTAGGGTCAAACATGTGACAGGTGACATACCTGTTCTTGAACAGTGTTAATCTTGTACTCAAATGTAGACAGTAATTTACCGTCTACTGCCATTCACACTTGCTGTCTTTTGACAGTTACAGTTGTAAATTTCTTATTGTCAGATTGATAGTATTCTACGTGTACTTCATCAGTTGCAAGAAAGGAAATAAATTGTAAAGCAACTGGGTTTTGGTATCTAATATTAATTTTTTGAGCTATACCTTCTTGACCTAGAAGGTGTTGAATATTGATCCACATTATACTTGAGCTGAATAAGGTATAATAATTACAATTACAATGAAATTGAAAGGGTTAAAAATCTTTGCAAAAATATATATACACAAACATATCAGCACAAAATGCAAAAAATAATACCAAGCACTTACAGAAGTTGGATCAGCCAAAGGTCTATAGATCATGTTTACACATGTAAATTTATATTTATGATGTGATTAGAATCATTAGATCACTTATTTGAATATCTGTTTATACATGATCATGCTCATCAGTTCATTATGTTACACTTCTTTTGATTTCTACTTTACTCACTGCAAAGCAAATACACCATGCATATATGCGGAAAACTTTATTCAATGTCTGTTATTCAGTATCTATGTCAAGGTTATCTTCAAAATCAAAGTCACATATTGAGGGTCAATCTGCAACGAGCAACTTGCCCTCTCCTTGAACAAATCAGTTTCCGGTCCTCCTGGTTATCATTTTATTGTGTTGCTTGCAGAATTGTTACGTATATGTAGCACTCAAGGGTTTTTTAATGACCTGAATCTAGATCAGAGGTCAAGGTAACAATAGACTTTCTTGGCAAAACTTTTTGACAAAATTTTTCCCCTCTACATGGTTTTCAAAAACATTTGACATAATTACTCTTAGGACCCAAGGGTGTATTATGCTCTTAAATAAAGGTAAGAGGTCAAGGTCATAATATACTTATTTTATGAAACTGTGTAGAAGATTAAGTATGAATACTTTGAATGAATAGTTGGGTATAATTCATTCCTTTATGACAGATCTTGCATAGGAGTTTTTACCTCAAGATTGCAGACAATCACAGGTTTTCGGACAGAGTCCGGCAACATATTTGTATCTCGGGACTTGTAAAAAATTATAAATAGTGTGTGACGGTACGGTTATCGTGCCCGGTTAGCTCAGTTGCTAAGAGCGTCTGCCTCCATAGCATAAGGTCTCGGGTTTGATTCCCGGACCGGCCACATTTTTCATTCTGCCTATCACAATTAATTAGTGCAAAGGGCTGTCGTAAGATTGAGAACACCTTGGAAAGGAATTTGTTAGATATAGAGTTGTACATGTAATGGATAATGGTAGTTAGACAAGAATTTTAACAGATTTGTCTAACAAATTATAAAATATTGAGAAGGACAAAGGAACCCCATATGATTTTTATGAGGGGAGGGGCAGGAAGACTGCATCCCTCCCCAAGAAAAATGTCCAGAAAGTTTGCACCTCTACAAAAAGAATCTAGCCCGAAGGGTCTGCTGAATTATCTTTGGTCATGCATCCGCTAAAGAACAGAAAAAATATCGGGCCCTGATCAAGGACTTATAAACAGTCCTTGCCCTGATCGAGGGTCTCCAAAATAAAAAACCAACAACAAAACCCTCCACGCCTCTCCATTGTACAAAATGCTGTTATTTTTAAAAGCCACGGCAGGGACGTATTATATACCTCCCCGGCTAAGGACAGCTGAAATTCTAGAAAATCAAAAAAACAAAAACAAAAATAAAAAAAACCCCACACATACAAACACACGATGAGGAATTATTTAACAATAAAAAACCAAAAAAACACAGAACTTGCCTGAAATTTGCAAACAAGTTCGATCATTAGCTCGGTTTATAGTCGGTACACAGTGTAAAATCGGCTTTTTATGTAGGAATATGATATATCACTTATTGTCTTCTGAAATTACATTAGTTTTCTCAATTTGAAATTAAGAAATCTCTAAGAATTTTTGAAAATGCCAAAGTGTTTCCACTGCGGAAAGTACAACTTCGTCGATCAGAGGAAATTCGAATTGTTTATATTCAACGATCTTTTCTTTAGATAAGATCTTTTCTTTAGTTCAACGATCTTTTCTTTTAATACTTTCCTAATAACGGATCTTTTCTGTTTTTTTTTTTTTATTATTATTTATTGTACACAGGGGGCCGAAGCAAGGTTTTTTTTTAATTTCAATGACTGAAGTGTCCCTCTTTCCATTTAATCAGCTACGTAACGTACAGCGATTTTCCGCAGATTCCATATATCTTTCATATAGAATCTGTGGGAAATCGTTGTACATAGCTGATTAAATGAATCGAAGGAAAGGGGGGGGGGGGTTGACTGCAGAATGATTTCATGGAAATAAAAATAATCTGGCTACGGCCCCCTGTGATTTATTCAATACCAAATTTGACTTGTATACATCACAAGTATTAGCTTTTACAAAAAGCTTGCCGGCAGTTAGCTTGTAAAATACTAGTAAGAAAAAATTGGAATAAACGATTTTTGTTCTTGTTGACCAATCGCACATTTTCGGGCTTTTCCGATTCAAGCTACGGAAATTTTGTTGTAGGACGTATCGGTACAAAGACTTTTCGATGCATCTTTCGGATGAAAATGCACTGATACGATATGACTTTCATTTGTCAAGTCATCTAGACTCTTGAGCCGACCTGATGAAAGTATCTTATGCACAGATTCTGAATAATCTTGACGAATATTTGCATATTTTGTAATTGTCCACCAATCATATTGCCAAGAGTTATTTTATCCGTGCAAGTATGTCACGATTGATTACAGTATACCGGCAGTCATGACTGCCGGTAATGATGTATGTGCGACTCTAGACAATCAGGGGAGGGGAAGAGCGTGAGCCCTAGTATTGCAAATTGCCAATAAAAAAGTATATGACTATGTTTGGAAATTTTCAAGGGATATACCCCCCCCCCCCCCCTTTCAATTACACCCCAGAATTCCCGAACACTTGTTGCATTCCTTTTGTTAACATAATGGAAATTTCGTTTTGTTGAAATCAATCTTAAAACTACCATTACCCCGAAAAACCCGAAATATTACACTTTTTCCTAAAAAACCTAACTAAAATACCTAACTTTCACGGTTTACCCTAAATTTCCTACCGAATTTTAATAATTCGGAAACTTCGGTCAAAGCGGTAATTTTCGTAAAGTTAGGATTCGGAAACTTAGGTAGGATTTTTCCGAAATTCGGAAACTTAGGTTAAGCCTCGGAAACTTCGGTAAAAGTGTGTAATCTCCCGCGATCACCACTGTACTCTATTAAATGCCTTTGTATATTCGCATTTATATGGATGTGAAATAACTCAGATTAGTCATACTATTTGAAAGAAAATATTAATATGTTATAGTATGTATTTCCCGAAAAGTGGGGAGAAGGCCATAAACATGTGATTAAAGCCTACAGAAAAAAAGTGTAAAATTTACAAAAAAAGTGTAAAATTTACCGAAAAAAGTGTAAAATTTACGGAAAAAAGTGTAAAATTTACGGAAAAAAGTGTAAAATTTACCGAAAAAAAGTGTAAAATTTACAGAAAAAATGTGGAAAATTTACAGAAAAAAGTGTAAAATTTACAGAAAAAAGTATAAAATTTACAGAAAAAAATGTAAAATTTACAGAAAAAAGTGTAAAATTTACAGAAAAAAGTGTAAAATTTACACATTAATGTGTAAAATTTACAGAAAAAAGTATAAAATTAAAAAAAAGTGTAAAATTTGCAGAAAAAAGTGTAAAATTTACACATTAATGTGTAAAATTTACAGAAAAAAGTGTAAAATTTACACATTAATGTGTAAAATTTACAGAAAAAAGTGTAAAATTTATAGAAAAAAGTGTAAAATTTACAGAAAAAAGTGTAAAATTTACAGAAAAAAGTGTAAATTTTACAGAAAAAAGTGTAGAAAATAAATAAAAAAGAGTGTCAATCTGGCACTAATACGCTTCCGTACATAAGTGCAAATGTAGTTGCCTGAATACTTTTAAATTATAAGTATTCAAGTATTTGATTCTCTCGATTCGTTTTAAAATTATGAACATATTAAAGTCACTCCACATTTGATGCGTCGGGCAGTCAACAAAAAAATATTTATAATAAACATTGAGATAAATTTTATTCTATTATTCCTTTTCAGGGTATAATTGTCCATAAGAAACAAAATATGGAAACAAATAGTTAATTTCGAATTCTCACCTGATCTGCGTGAGCTTGTATTCATCGACAAAACAGGATTGTTATTTTTCTTAATGCATGCGCTCGATACTTTAAACTTTTACATCAACGCACATACTATATGTTTCTTATAGTCTTATTCATTACAGGCAATACATTTAAAGCTTCCCTCTTTTACCGCTTTTTCGCATCGTGTAAGATAGTTCCGCTGTTTTAACTGATGCTTTATTTTATGTTTTTAAGAAATTTCATCCCTGTTGATTGTGATTTTCGGATTGGGTTTTGTGTTTGAAGTTCATTAAATGATAACAATAACTGCACGTCTTTGTAGATCCTTGTGTATCAAAATAAGAAGAGGGTTTGTTTACATGTATTCCGCATACCCATTTAGTTGTTATATATTTAGCATTGAAGTTAGAGTTCATCGATCCGGCTATTCTGGTTTTTCGTAACGTGGTGCTCCTTACGTATGGCACGTCTCATACAAACGTTCTAAGCTGTTCCAATATGGTGGACAAAGATACAATCGCTTAATCATTGGTCTCGTTGGTTTATGTGTGGTCTCTTACGTTTGATGTTTCTATGTGATTTCCCATTGTACCATTTCCGTCTCATTCTGTGCATGTTTGCTTTGTGTCTTTGCAGTGGGTGTTTTGGAGTTTTGCTACTGGCGCTGCAACCAAGTTTTGTTGAAGATCCCCTCCTCTCTTTAGCGATGCTAGAAATTGTTGTTAGTATTGTAAATTATGGTATGGATGTCATAAGAAATTAAAAAGATGTAATGAAATAACAAAGATTAGAAATCGAAATAAGCCTTTCGATTGTGCATTTTGGAATCTGGTTACGGCCTTTGTGTCTGACTTTCACTCACAGGTTTGATGTCTGAGAACAGACAACATGTAAATAACAGTGGCCTAAACAAAGGAGGGGAACTCCAACAACACAAGGCAGCAGTACCCACAGCAAAACCCCCAAAACAGCCGAAGCAAAACCACAGAGCAGACAATCACAGGAAGAGATGCAAAAGAGACAAGAAACGTCAAGGCACAACACAGAAACATGAAACACAAAAAAACTAAACATGAACCACAAAGTATTGTTTTCAAATAGGTGGGACCAAAAGGGAAGTTCAAAGGCCATCCCAATTTCACATGTTACCACAGTTTCGCTCATTGGTCACGGATGAAAAAAAATACAGTCAAACCTGTCTTATGTGACTTTGCAAGGGCCGACAAAAAATAGCTAGGGCACATAAGACAGGTGGTTACTGAATACAGGTTCAAGCTTATCTTACTTTTACCAACAAAATTTATGTAGTATAAGAGCAATACCATAAAATGAATCCCTGCATATATCAATTCGTGTATTTATTGATGAATCGTATTGCACATATAAAATCATATCAGATTTTATCGATCACAGAAGATACACTGATGAAGATTTTTAATGTAAAATATTATGTAGTTTGGGTCCTCTGCAACACTAAAAGTCGTAATATACAGGTTCGGAATTGGGTACGGGACAGAAAAATCACGGTCGTTGTCGCGTTAGACAGGTTGTCGCTATATACAGGTTTATTTGATAGGAAAATTGCTCGGGAGGAATAATAAAGGTCACATAAAGCAGGAAGTCGCTAAAAAGAGGGTCACTTTAAGACAGGTTTTACTGTAATTGTAAGTGGCGCAACCCTGAAAGCTTGACACATGGTGAGAATGTATTTGCCTGCTATCTGTTATTTGTTGACATTTTTTCTTGGTTTTTTTTCTGTTTCCAATCCATCACTCTCATTATTCAATACAGTATTAATTAAACTCGTTCCCCTTGCAACATCTCCTTTTATAAAAACCGCATGAAATAGAAAATAATTTCATCCACTTTTGATATCAAGTTTGACGATACATATGTAACTCTTTGTTTTCGAGTTAAAAATATGATCCTGATATCCATTTTGTCTGACGCTCATGTGGAAAATGACACATTCACTGTATTTGAATTATGTTCTCTTCTATCGATGTACTGATATTTTTAATTCATTCTGCGGAGGTTGAATTAACTCAATGAAAATATATCTCTATTTGGTCATAAAGCTTTAAAAGTTGCACTTTCCTTAATTCTATTTCTAGTTAAATAAAATTGCCAAAGCAATCCTACGATTTGAGTTTATGTTATTTATTACGCAAGCAATATTAAACTTTTGTTATGATTTAAACCACATGAAATGAAATACTCTTTCATCCTATTGCTGTAGTGAATACATCGTGTTTCAAAATAAATCCAAAGGCTTGATTTAATTTCCGTTTTGTCGCCAAAACAATGCAATAAAATGAGTAACATATATGCAATCAAACCTCAGCTATGTTTGAGTTATTTTTCTTTGTTTTATTCCTATCAGCATCGATCGACGACTGCCCTTTTTGTGACATTTCCATTTCTAATTACTAAGTACAAAAATTCAATTTTTGAAATAACTATCTGTTCTGCGCTTCACCGAGTAAAAATAATAGTCCCATAGACTTCGTTCTGAGTATTGTGAGCAGACATAGAAGTTTTATATTGTATCTGGGTCGATATATACATGATTTGGCAATGGAGCTCTAGTGAAATGATCAGATCCCAATGATCAACTGATATCTACTCGCAAAAAGGTCAGTAATTAAGAAACAAGATTCCTGCAGATGGTGTGTGTGTTCGACAGCTTTTGATTTATTTCCGTTTATACATCAAACGGAACAATACAACTTCGTTATGTAATCTCCATCCTCAGCATGTGTTTATAATGAAGTTAGTCTTTCTCTCTGCTGTCTCATTAAAAGCTGCATGTGTATTATTCTAACATTTTATTTCGTTTTGGGGACCTTTTTGGGGATGATTTCTTCCCTTTTGAACTTATTAATGTACAAAGATCTTTAAAAATTACGATAAGTTTTCTGTTTGTAATGCATCTTGACAGAAATCAAAGATCTCCACTGTCGAGCATTCTTGCATCCATCACTTCGAGTTTGTTTGATACATTGTATTACCTCTTGTTACATATGTTTGTGTGTCTGAGGGTATTGTTATTCAATAAAGTCACTAAAGGGAGTGATGAGAAACATATAATGAACCTATGTGTGAGTGCGTGAGTGAGTGCGTGTGTGCGTGAGTGCTTATGTGCATGCGTGAGTGAGTGAGTGAGTGAGTGAGTAAGAGAGTGAGTGACAAAATCAATTTACAGAATTACAATGAATTGACATAAAGAACCAAAAAATATTTAAGTTTCAAAGTGTTTTGGAAAATTCAAACAAAAATATCTATACATTTAGGGGATAAACGTACTGTGTTTTGTGGTTCCGACAGGTATATGTTGGATATACTGTTGGAAACGCAGTTATACCGTCGGGGCTTGCCCCCGACGGTATAACGTATGTTTCCAACAGTATATCCAACATATACCTGTCGGAACCACAAAACACAGTACGTTTATCCCTATTCTAATTTATGTGACATATTTTAACTCTTTATACCCCTCAGAAGGTCTCATTTATTGCTTTAGAGGGGACGTTGCTACGGAGGACTAATAACGACCAACTGAAATGATTGCGCTGCAAAATATGAAATACAACTGCTTCGTATTTATTACAATGGCGAAAAATCAACGTGTTATCAATAATAAACTTACTTGTTCTGTTGTTTACATGTGGAGAACGCCATTTACAAGCTCATACCTTGTAGTTTTACGTCACAGTATGACGTCACAGGAGCGCAGAACAAAGGGAAGCATGACGTCATACGCAAAAAGTGCGCTAAAGCTTGTAACTTGCAAATTTAGGTAGGAATACATTTTGAAGGATGTCAAGTGAGTCGGTTTGCGGCATGTATATCGTCGTTATACATGCTTGTAGAAATCCTGTGAACATATCAGAATGCGTGAAACAAACAGAATGAATTAGAATTAACCATTGTGTACAAAGAGATGTTTAAGTGTGTTATTTTCATATTTCATTCATCAAAAATTAAAACAAAACAATCTGCAGTGACGAAGTCAGACTTTAAGAAAAATTACCCCTTGTTGAGAGTTTAAACCGTCCGTCGCCTTGCTAATCGACCGATGTCGTGGTTGTTTGAAGTAGCTCTTGAATAAAATTTGTATGCAATTGAAAACAATAATTATAAACATGCATTTTTCTTGTGCGTCATCGTACTGAAAAACACCGATGGCATGGTTCAGATATATCCTCCCTCGCATATAGTAGATATAAAAATGTTTAAAGAAAACAGGACGGTCATAGCAGATAAACCAATATAACTCTATAAACAATGAACAAAGACAAAAACGTAAACATTTAAAGAGACATACATCAGCACACACCCTCACACACACACACCTTCACGCACATCCAAAATGCACATCATGCATGAACAAACATTTATAAACAAAGAAGGACGACGAAACATTAACATTAATGGTCACGCATTCATTGGGAAGACAAACGTCTCGGCGTAAAACAGAGAAAGACATTCAAAAGATAGGGGAGTTGAAGTTATCCGGATGACGTGTAAAGAACATTCCCATTTATCTGGATACAAATAGAAATATTCCTTCTTTAGGCAAGGTTTGATCTACTTTATCGCCTCCAATATAATTTACGATGATTCGCATTTGCAAAGAGTATTTCTACAGAATGTGAACATTAAAAAATCGTAGATATTTCCATCGGAATGCAGGAAAGGAAGTATTTATCCCTTTCTTTCTTAATTTTTTTTCGGAAAAAGAATTTCTGGATAAAATAATGAGAAAAAGAAAAATATAATTTTGATTTTCTATACAATAAATGGATAATTCATTTCCTTTGTATTGAAATATCAGTTCATTAATTGGGGGGGGGGGGGTAACAATGTTTGTTACTGTAAGGCTATATCAACGTATTGAAAGAATAAAAAAATATGTGACACTTGCAACGTTAAGCCTAATCTAAAACGAAACGTTTAGGTTAGATTCAATGCAATTTTCTCTTTGCAGTAAAAAACTATAACACAACTTAAAATTATTCAAATGCATCTCCATTGAGCCTAGCAGCGAAGATAAGCATGCTTCCAAATGACACTAATTACATAGTACTAGATGCATTAGTATCTCGGAGTGATGCAAAATGTCCTAAAACAGCATTTATGAATATTCATGGAACATGGTTGATCTATTTATCGCATATCCAATGGAGATCGTAGGATGAGTATGTTCATATCACCGTCTACAGATAAGAATCAGTCTACTGTAAACCATGTGTATGACATTGTATGTCGATGAAGTCGTTCTGTTCATCTCTAATTATGGGTGAAAATGTCAACATTGAATAAATGTTCTATATACAAATTTTATTGTACTAAACATGTGTTTCGGATATTGAATTCTTGTCAGTAACTCGAAACAAAAATAATAATGCCAAACGTCTTCAAATTCAATAACATCATTTAAGAGCAGATAAATTTGCAGCATCTACTCCATTAATATAATCTATCACGATGTTTCGACTGAGACAGAGGAATCTAATCCGAGTGCAAAATATTTGCAACCCACGACGAGGCTTGGATGTAGCAAATCTTAAGTCTCGTTGTGGGTGTAGCAAATCTTTAGCACGAGGATGAGATTCCCCTGTCTCAGTTGCAACGTCGTGATTGATTATTTTTCTCACTCAGTTCATTTTGTTACCACGGAAATGAACTTTCAAATAAGAATCGAGACAAAAAGTTACTCATTCTATCGATGGCGTGCCCTTTTTCTCTTTGACGTCATAATATGTGTCACGTGGAGTGTGAGACAAGAAAATCTCAAACTCCTACGTCTACATGTTTTCTTTTGACTCAAGGCCTAAGTGAGAGAGATAAGTTTGTCTTCAAACACAATATTTGAGGTTTTCGTAATTTTTGGGTGTTGTTACTATTATTGATTTATGTTGCATCATCTTATCATGTGAAACCTTTGTTTCAATTGATACGATCCAAAGGGAATAAAATTGGCATTTGCAACAAGGATGAGTTATGTAATCTGTGGATTAGTATTATTTAAGACACAATTTGCTTCAAGTCTTCTACACAATCAAGCTATCGCATTAAGTTTCTGTCACACATAAAAGCATTAGTGACTCTTAAAATTTTTCATATTTTTCTTCGTGTGACGTACAAGCTAAAATGAACAGTAGAGTAAGTTGAAATATTCTTGACCTATCCGTATTTAAAAATGAATAAGTAGATAACATAGATCAATAAAGGAATATTCGAATAAGTAAATAACAGGAATTTAGAAAAGGACAAACATTTTAGGTCACTATAGACTTTTGCTCAACATTATATCACATTATTTCTTTACCTCCTCTTTGTCGGCTTCAAGCATCACTGATAAGACAAAATGCGTGGATATGCGCATATGGTGCACTAATTTTTTTAAAAAAGAGTTAAAGAAGATCCTGACGATAATCTCAACAGCACTCACAATAGAGCACCACATTTAGCATCGACGGACCTCAAGCCAGCTAGAGATGGGACCAGGTGCAAGGGAGGAGTAAGCATCCCCTGTTGGCTAGCCGCACCCGCCGTCGATGTTCAAGCACGGAAATGAATACAACAAACGAAAATCATGCAATGTCTGAGGTTATGTCTATATAGAAAGTGCTATGGCGACAATGTCAGGGAAATATATTCAAAACATTTACTGTTAAACCCCTCGTGGGGAACTTTTTTTACGAGCTCCACACGGCAAAGGGCATAAGTGTGACACAAATGAGTTTAAGAAGATCCTTACGATAATCTCAACAACACTTACAATAGAGCACCATATTGAGCATCGACGGACATACATGAATGAACATACACGAAAGAACATACATGATTATGTTTTTTTCAATATTGAAAAAAGTCTTACCATTAAAAAGGGTCAGCTACGGTAACATCTATTTGATAAAAATGAAATCATATTCAAACGGGATTGTTTCATGTGGGTGTGTTCCGATGTTACAGTGTTTCAACGCATGGTTGTCTTCTTGGAGATCTCCCAACACGATATTCTTAGAACATGCACAAGAAAGGACCTTAACACTGAGAACACACGTCAGATAACAAAGTGTTTCGACTCTACTGTCAAAGAACAGTCGCTTTTGGTAGATATATATTTCTAGTAGTATCAATGGACATTTTTCAAGTTGACGTACTTCGGACTTCGCACTCTGGACTTCGTACTTTAGGGTTCATATTAAAGTAATCAAGTGCAATTAGAAAAGTAAAATCTGAACGCAGAGTAGACGAAATGGCACTATAAAATTCTAAATACGTATATTAACACATGTAAATAAATGAATTCTCACGCAAGGTATTCTAGGTTCATTCGGCTAACATCAACAATTTACTTTTGTGAGATGGTCCCTTTCAAGTGTGGTGTCCGAAATGCCAAGTCCGCGAACATGAAAAAAATGTCTGATAATTAGAGATAGATAGAAAGATAAAATTTCACTACTTTTATGGAGGTCTTGGATGGCTTTTCCGCGTGTCAACAAACCCTGCTTCCCCTACCCTTCCCCTACCTCCCGACAATGCGACATGCATTAGCTTGTGCCCAAATCATCCTTAATGTCCCTATCGCACCTACACGTTCTCTGGAGACGTTCTTAATACGTCCTTGAAGTCCTTGAAATACGTGCGCAACTAGACCTTTAGCGTCCGTAACACGTTAGTAGCGCGTCCTTCCCGTCTTTAATACGTTTAGTCAAGTTCGCACTACGATCGGCCCCAAGTTCACACTACGACCACACTACGACGAAGGCGTCTGTGTTACGACAGTGTGGCTTTATTGCTACGTTCTGGAAGTCCTTACTCCGTTCATGCTACGATCATGACACGTTCAAAGAATAAAATGATTGTACGAGGTCTATTTTGATTTTTTCGACCTCTAACCAAGAACGTGGTAAGGATGGCAGAGACCTGACGATCTTCATATGATTATATGAAAAAGTTTAAGCGTACGTACTACGACCCTACTGCGTTCGCGACACGTTTCTAATACGTCCATGAAGTTCTCAATACATTTGCAAGTAGCCTTAACACGCTCTGTCATCAGCTCGTCCTCACTGCGACTGTTTTGAACAGTTCAAAACGGCGGTGGTGGCTCGGCGTCCTTACTTCGACCTTAGCGAGTTCGTACTACGTTCCCTGCGTCCTTACTATGTTCACGTCACGTTTCGTACAATTTTGGCGGTCGTAGTGTGAACGTCATGCCAGAACGTGAAGGTGTGACACGGGCTTAAGTTTGTATCCCTGTATGAAAATCATTAATTTCATTTTACCCTCGCTACGTACTTACAAACACTGCGGATTTTCGTTTCTACATATATGTATTATTCCCTGAGATGGAAACATCGATAAGAAATTGTTGCATTTCGCATGTAAACGCTCGTGACGTCATAATACAAAAGCTCAACAGGGACATACCGCGACGGCTGTTCTAACTTGAAAACTGTGGTCTAATTTTTAACGTCACATTTTTATCTGGAAAAACGCGATTTCAGAAAACAAGAATGAACTTAACACAGAGAGTGCAGTTATCGCATGAAATAAAGTGGAGACAGCATATCAGCGATTGAATGCAAAAACCCGTACCTCTTAAAGTATAACAAGAGAGTATTTCTTACCAGAAAAGAACAGAAGATCAAGATAACGAATGAATATAAGCTTACAATTCGAAAAAAAGACTCCCCCGGAACAAAAATCATGTTCGGTTTGAATGGAATCAAGCGCTTGAACTACATAAAATATCCTTAGAACATCAATATTGAAATATATGTTCTTTTATAATAATTTAGTGCACCGTATGCTTATTTCAAGAACAAACTAAGATTGCAGCTCTGCTTTCAGAGTAAGACAATTAATGCTTTATAAGTAATAATCGAGGTCAAAAGAGGGGAAATTCAAATACACATGTAATAAATTCCATATATAATCATCGTATGTTGATCTACAGTTCTAGACAACATGTTCATTGGTTATTAAACATACATGTATATCAACCATCTCTTCTTTTCCCATGTAATGTTTTTCGTAATGGCGTTTCAATCAACCCTCCTTTTCTCTGACTCTTTGGCATAAACAGAAACTTTTATTTTTTGCTTAAATAATCTTCGAAAAATATATTATTATGAACTAAATAGCTATGTCTTTTAATGTAAAGCAATTACTTTTTAATCTCAGTGATTTTTTTTTACTATCAGACGAGTGGCAAAAATGTGCACACGAGCATGTCTATATCATCTCTAGAAATGGCATATTTTATAATTTTATTTCTTAAACGATATAAGTATCTCAAGCTTCTTTTGCATTGATTCAGTCTGTATTGTTCAAATTATGACATCATATATCTGACGTTAAGTTACTTTCAATAATTTTATATTTCAGTATTCTATAAATTCTCGCATCTCGAAAAAAAACTTAATTCTTCTAATCACATGTATCAATAATTATGCAATCCGTTGTTTGCAATGGATGTTTCCAACAACAATGTGAAACTAATGCCGCAGCACACCTAGGAACTTAGATTATTGGATCTGAGATCCTTAACAAGGGGGTACATTAGCCAATGCTTTCTCACTCCAGCTTTCAGTAATCAAGAGCAGTCAGAACTGGCATCAGGCGTACAATTTTTATAGCGACCGCAATTAAGATTTGCCATTAGATATTGACAATCACACACAGTCGAAATAGAACTGATATAATTCTTCCTGTCCGAAATAAGATATCTGTGTATTTCTGAGAACTTCTTCGTCAGGGGATCTTTAGACCGTGTTGTATTCGGTGAGTATGCAAATATTTAATTAGAATAACTTAAATATTTGGTAAAAAATAACCTTTTCGTTGCCATCGTCGTCGTTGAATCTTGATGATTCGGCAATGCCATTTGCAGGACTTATATATATTTACGCAATCAAACTTAATTTTTCCTTTGGTGAATAGAAAATAACACGCATTTTTGCTAAAAAACGTAAAACTTTATATCATGTTAAAATAAAAGAAAATACTGCACTTTTGATAGTGTACTCGTTTTCCGAAATGGCAGAATTATCGAAGAAATTGACGATTTTACTTAATGAAAGGCAGAAAATAAATTTAATAAGAAGTGTATATTTTAGAGTGTTCGGTTAGACATTAAATTTCTTTACGATGCAAACATGATCCCAATTATCCTCGGTATTTTAACTAGCCAATTGCAATAAATAACAATATATTTGATAAGATTCCGTTCTTTCTTTTTCATCGTTAAAAAATGTAGTCATATAAGTATGGAATTATGCGATCATGAAGGAGTATGATACTTGCATTTTATATAGGGTTATCGAATATCAATGGCGAAAATATCGCATCGAATTCATTATCAAACGTTTATATCATGAACATATCGCTAAAAGACATGATAAATGTTTTATTCATTTCATCTACCATATTTTCGTCCTTCCAACAGAATGAGCAGGGAACTGTCTTAAGCATGATCTCATTAGAGAAGTGTTTTCACTGAGTCGGATAATGGCCATTGTTGTGCCATTAGAATGCCTTATAGTTAAATAAAGCGAGACTCAAACATACAGATATGACTTTAAACGCGAATTGACGGGGGCTTACCATGCTGAAAATTAACTGACATTACATTTGTCATGTATTGAATTTTAGGCAAAGGCCATTTAGATTACATCTGCGATCTAATTCGAATTGATAAGAAACTAAATTGTCTGACATTTCGTCGTTAAAGCTTCCTTCGCGATATCGCGATTGCTGCTAAAGTGACGTGACACTATTTGATGTTGGACTTAAAGGTAATGTGCACTCTCCTTTCCAATCCCACCTACATATTCAGAATATGACTTCAGAGTTTCAAGGCATTTAATCTCAAAGATCTATAAAATGATTTCTATATCTAATGACAAATTAAATATTAATCATTTCTGTGATAATATTTGTAAGAGAATACTTGGAAGCAAATATGGCATTATTTTTCGCGACGTTCGGCTTGAAAAGTGAGCTTTGTCGGAACTTCTATGGTGTGAGTTTGTGTACCTTGTCCCTTTTGCGTCTCTTTCTGTGGGTGTCTGTTCTGTGTGTTTTTTTTGCATTGGGTGTTTCGTGGTTTTGCTGTGGGTGCTGTAACCTAGTGTTGTTGGATATCCCCTCCTTTCTTCTTTGAAGATATGCTCGAGTGCATCATTGGTGAAGTACAAAGTAAATTGAAAATAAAAACAGATTTGGAATACTGAACACTCATGATGATAAAGCTACATGTTTATGTATATACGTGACTTCATAGAACCTCCGTACAGATTTAGCTGCGTTTATGCATGAATCAGTCAGAAACAAAGAATGCATAAATGACATAGAGAAATATTTTGAACAAACAAAAAATACAGTTTATGAATAACAAAAATTAATCCTCTTAATATAAATACATTTTCTGTATCTATGCATAAACAAATATAAGATAACACAAGCAATCAATTATGATATTTTACTGAATATAACGCATAAACGGTGTTATCACATGTTTCAATTTTATGTATACAAAGAGACCGAAAATGCAGTGACTAAGTTGTCTTACGTGTTTCTATGGTGCTATGTTACTGTATCCATATATTAGTCCGATTTTTCTTTCCTCGTGAGATTTTTTGTTTCATGTTTAAGCCTTTTCTAATTTCTGGATTGATTTCTGGAATTTTGTTCATTCCGAGGTTCGCAACCATTCCTGTGGAAAATCTAATGATTTTGCATAGCCTTCTCGACTATGAGACTAAGTAACTGATGGGTACTTCTGTAATGTTTATTCTTATTTTTGATTTCGTGTTTGATGTTCTTTCACTAATTTGGTATATATTTTATTTATTTTCTGTAAATGAACTTAAAGATTACCTTATAAGGCAAAAAAGGCCTCTCATACTCTGAAAAGACTGAAATGAACATGCTCAATCTAATCCAATGCATGGACATTCTCATAAAAAAGCTCAATATGTTACAGTCTCAAGAAAGGGCATACACCAAGTCCCTCCGGACAACTGTCCTTGCCAAGATATTATCAAGCTTCCATTAATGTACTGTCCAATTTTCTACTATGCTAAATGATGATGACGGATCCAAGTGTTTTTTGAGATTCAGTACGACGTTGACAACAGAAAATGTGGCGATTCGCAATAGAACCCACAGCTCCTGACCTCTTCTGTATAATAAACTTCTTCTAGGATCAAAATCTACCAAGATGCTTTTTGCCGACCGAAGCAAAACGCACAAATAAAGGCAACAAATAGAGGACATGCTACATGTATAAGACTTTTTTTTAAGATAAGTGAAAACTACAGGTAACGCCATTCAACACATTAAAGTAAAAAGAGTTTTAATCGAGGTGTATGAAACATTCTACAATTTCAAAAGCACTTGAATTAAGTTTCCTCGATTTCAAATATACAAGGGTGCACATTGGTTCCCCTAAATGAATGATTGGTCATTCACTGTTCAGTGAGTCTACCTAGGGTTGCGGAAGGGTTGTGGCGTAAGTCGGTGCGATGTTACGTGCCTCGTTGTCATCTGTTGTAAGTAGGAGTTATCATCTTTCTCAAACACCTGATTGTTAACATTCTGACATCACAATAAGGTTTTGGGTGGTCTAAGAAAATGTATCAGTAAGATGACGTCAGTGAAACTGTTTATCGCAGGATAAAGGAAACTAACCATCGTAATGCACCCCAGTTATAATTTTGTGCGCTACCTATAATTAATTTCGTTTTAACAAAGGAACGCCGTGGGGATAAATCGTATATACAATTGAGTCCATTGTGTTTCATCTGTGAAATGGGATTGTTCTCGTTTCCTCCGTGTGTGTGTGTGTTACCTTTATCTCACCTCATCCGTGTGTGTTCCGCTGTGATCACTTTAATGCCGTTATGTTTCGGTCTCTTCATAACCATTGAAAAAAATCAATGTCAAAGAAGACGACTTTTTTTTTTTTAAAAACGAGCTGGATAAAGAATATTTTTCCAGTTAAAGAAAATCCTGACAACAATCTCAACAGCGCTCACAATAGAGCACAAAATTTACCAACGACGGACCCCTAACAAGCATTAAGCAACAATCAACGTGGTTTTCAAGTTACACAACCTCTCCATCTTCTTCGCTATTTATTTTATTAATAATAATGCTCCTTTACAAAAGGGTCATTTATGATGATAGAAGAAAATTTATTTTTCATCTCTTTTTAATTCAAACTTTATTGATTTTACAACGTTTAGCAAACAAGTTACACAACTTATATCGATGTCTCACGGTGGTTCAGATGTTGGTGTGAGGGGCTCCAAGGAGCAGGAGGAAACCGGAGTACCCGGAGAAAAAAAAAACCCTGCAGAGGCCTGGGTGGGAGACCACCTACCCTCCCAAATAAGACCCTTCGTCGAATCTGGAATTCGTATCCGGGACCTTAGAGGTGTGAAGCGAGCTGCGCTAACCCAGCCCATCTCTTTTCATTTCACTTGCATTCGCATTTCATTATTATCTTCATTTTATAAATATCCTTTATTGCAAAAACACTTTTTAAGTCTCCATATGAATACCGCCTAAAATATTTATCTCATATTACTTATAAATAAAACAAAATGTTATCAGACGTTTAATAGATATTACGTATTCAACTTAAAAATTTCTTAGAATATACAGAATATAGAATTTCGTCTGGAATTAATTGGCTTTCATGAATGAGGTTTCCGCAAGGAACCAATTTTTCATTTTCAATTACTAAGAAAAGATTTATAAACTCTCCCTAAATATCTTGATTTAACATTGTTTTGTAATAGCTAAAATGAATTTCAATTACAAATCCCTAAAAATACAGAATAATAAAATCAGCTGAGAGAGAAACAAAATTATGAGTGTTCTTGAAAATGAAATATCGTAGAAAATAGGGGGACCTCAGCAGATTCTTTTGCAGACGTGTTAAACGTCTTCAAATTCAATAATATCATTTTAAGAACAGATTGATTAGCAACATTAACCAGACATGCACGTTGCGGGTACTTCATCCTGATCAGTGATCCTCAATCAAAACAATGTAATATGGCCAAAACGTGTGAAATTTAGTATGTCCAAAACTGCACCGAAAGATGTAGCATGATTGTTGGGATATGATGTTACAGGATCCATGTTTCAGAAATTGAAAAGAAAAATTGATAACAGAAATTTTTGAATGCGCTGATGAAACGATCAATCTAAGTTAATAGAACCTGGCTACTTAGATATGCACAGATATACTTCAATATTGACAACTATATATTAAGGAAGGTGCAAACCGCAATATAAGTCTCCATGCAATGACAAAATATAAAAAAGATAAATGAAATAAGCAGAAATTGAAAACATCACACATATGGCAATATTCAACCCGAAAAAGGGGAAACGGGGAAATATTAATATAATCTTACACAACTGTGAGGGAGGGATGAATAAATCTCAACCAAAATGTACAAAATTTTATTTTGAACATGAGGGTTGAGATTTCGTAATATTCCTCCCCCACGGTAATATTTGAATGTTTTTTACGACGTCTTCGACTAATACAAACAACTTCTACTACTTATTGTATATAGCTACGTCCATAACGTCGCTTCTGCTGCGATAGCGGTGACGTCAGAGGGTGAGACCGATGATGTCAGAGGGTGAGAGATCGATATATCTCACCCCAGGAAAATTTGAGTGTTCATTCTCAAATGGGAGAAATCGTTGTCCTTGATGATTCAATAATGTGATGCAATTGTTCTCGTTTCCTCTGCCTTTTTTGTCTCATTGTTTGCTTTGTTTGTTTTGCTAAGAGCATTGCGTCGTCGTCATGGCCGGGATTCCCTCCTTACATAGCTGTTTGATAAAGGTATAAAACAGTGGTCTGTCCATACGACAATCCAGACTCTCTTTACAGTAATGTCTTTGTAGAACAAACCTATCAAAGCCATATAAGAGGGTCTTACAAGGAAATAGACTTCCTTTATCAGAAGGAAATTGGGACAGTATGTCGCACAACACAAGATAATAAAGACATTTCATCAACGTTGATTTCCTAAATCGCCACAATCAAATGCCATCAAGAGAACAGAAATTATTACAGTATAATTCAATATAACCAGCTAAGGTTCTGGTATTGACTCAATCTTCAAAACTTCTAGGCAACTATCCCAAAGCTTGATTGTTTCTTTACGATGAAAGGTTCTCATTCTTAGGTTATCGTACAATCTCGCCATTATCCTCAATACACGAGAAAAAAAAACATCGGTGACGAAATCATTATGGTTGATGTAGAGTAGATTACTTATTTGAAAAACAGATGTATGTCATGATATGTTCGGCCAATGCAATGTCGTTACGCAAATGAGACACTGGGCAATTTTGTTCAGCCTTTTTATAGGTACACCTCAGGAAAGACATTCGTCATGAAATCACAAAAAAAGCAACAACAACGACAACAAAACGGTAAAACAACAGTAACTCTCTGTAATAGGACCTTGGTTAGAGTGTGATTTCACATTATGACTATGACTCCTCTACTCTTACAATGGCAGTGTGCACTATATTATTCTTTCTTTTCGATTTTACAGGCCTACTTTCGCTTTGTGCAGGTATCTGACGTAAAATCATTGTGACAACATTAATTCCTTTGAAAACGTCATATTTGTAACCCTGTTTCCCTAAATTTCATGCTGGTCTCCATACAAATTGATGACGTTTCAATGCGTTGACGTCAGATACCTCCACAAATGGGAAGTAACTCTGTATAACGAAAAGAACGAATTTTAAACACATAGTGTCTCGTCTGATTTATTTTTCGAAGTACCGAAAAAAATGATGTCGATTGAAATTATTCTTAGTTTTTTTCTTTGTCGTGAATGCTTTGTAATGGAAAAATATAACAAGATGTCATGACAAGACTCGACTTCAATGCATTAGAAAACTCTGGATCACCCCGATGTATTTGGGTTATACTCCCTATTCTAATTTGTCCCCGCAAAATGATGAAAGATAATATATACGTCGTAAGATGGTCTTGAAAGCAAGAATCATTATTTTGAGTAATTAAATAAGTACTATCACTTATATAAACATGATATGATTTTTTTGTATTATAGAGGCCTTACCGTCTTTGTTTTTTCATTATGTGGATGACCAGAAGGTAGAACGGACAGACGTGCAATGGTTATCATAAGTTATATGACATTCCGCATTCGGCGGGACCTAAACAATACTGAACTACAACTAGATACGATTACGTTTGTTTTTGCAAGTGGTGAACAAGAAATCATTTAATTTCCATTGTCATTTTCAATAAAACGAAGATTCTGATTAGCTGAGAAATTTTGTTGAAATATCGATCAACACAATTTTTCACGAAAGTCTATTTATAGCACTATTTTCAGAACCGGGGGTTCCCTCAAACACGAAAAAACTCGTCTTTAAAATACAATTTGTTGATGTTTATTGATGATATTATTAAGGTACCATTTCTTTTCTACTTACTCAAAATAAACAGTGCATGTTATTCCAAAGATATAGAGAGACGATCGTTCGCTGTTTGAATCATGGCTGCTGCCATAACTGTTTTTGTCAAACGTATCACTGCGAAACCCTCCGACTTAACTCCACCTCTGGCTTGCTGGAGGTCCGTCGATGCTCCATTTGGTGCTCTATTGTGAGTGCTGTTGAGATTGTCGTCAGAATCTTCTTTAACTCATTTGTGTCACACTTATGCCCTTTGCCGTGTGGAGCTCGTAAAAAAGTTCCCCGCGAGGGGTTTGACAGTAAGTGTTTTGAATTTTTTCCCTGACATTGTCGCCATAGCACTTTCTATATAGACAGAACCATAGACATTGCATGTATTTAATATATTTTCATTTTCGTGCGTGAACATCGACGGCGGGTGCGGCTAGCCAACAGGGGATGCTTACTCCTCCCGGGCACCTGATCCCACCTCTAGCTTGCTGGAGGTTCGTCGATGCTCTATTGGTGCTCTATTGTGAGTGCTGTTGAGATTGTCGTCAGGATCTTCTTTAACTCATTACGAAATACAGTGCAGTGATTGATTGTTTTTAGATCCAAGTAAACAGTATGTTTTCCATAAATATATGATAATAAAATTATAAGAAATGAATCTTATATTCTTTCTGTTGATGCAGGTATCACCCGAAAAATTGGACAGAAAACTGCAGTTATCACCCAAAAATGCAGGTATCACCCGAAAAATTGGACAGAAAACAGTTTTCTGTCCAATTTTTCGGATGATACCTGCATCAACAGAAAAAATATGAGATCTATTTCTTAAGTAACCTTTTTGAATACAATGGTAAGGTTATTTCATTCAAATTACGATAATAATTAATTATCTTATCAGTTTTCTTGACCTCAGTTCACAGGATTAGAAAACGCTGAAAAATAATGAAATTTTTATCTTTGGTCTGATATATTTAGATTCTTTCCTGGGCAACCCTGTATTCAAAGTACCAGCATTGCAATCCAACGACAATCGTACGAAAAGATTGTCCAAGGATACCAGCGTTCAGATCACATCGCATCAGATAAACTGCTCTTTAACAGGCGGTCGCTGAGTTTGTTATCTTCGATATTCTTCTATAATTGAACATGGATTGCTTTTTTCTTTTGTGTCTCTTTGAAAAAACATTTTAGACCATGTTAAGACTTAGCTCTAGATTTGTGCATTATCAGAAATTCCTCTTCTTCGGCTTAAATCATCACTTACGGGACATTGTTTGTTTAAATGTGCATATGGTACGCCAAAATTATTACCATAAAAAGCAATTTTATCATGCAGGCAATTTTAAATGACTCATACATTTGTATCACATACTTTATAAATTTATTGAATTCTAAAACATATCATTTTTAAACTTTCATAGCATTCGGCCAAAATCTATTCCAACATATAGATGGCTAAAAAAACCCGGTAACTTTATTTTACAACGTTTAGCAAATAACAAAAATAGTGTGTTGGCACTGAGCTAACCCGTTCCAACTAGATAACTTATACACTTTTGGTTATTATAAGTTATATAGGTGCACATGCTATTCTCAGCTATGCACATTAATTTTTCATTTTTCAAAAATCTAGAAAGTTTGTGTTCGATGACTAATATATTCACTACTGATGAAAAAATATCAGTCAGAACTTGATTCCAAAATTATGCTTTCATCTGCTTTACAATCAATATATTTCTGAAGCAATGTGCATCACGTTTGAAAAAAAAGAGAAAGTTCTCTTGACACTGTCGAAGAAATCGAAAGATGTGTATAATTATACATTTCACTCTGATACAGGTTGTTATAATTCCAACGAGTACAAACTTTGCCATTTTTTGTGAAATAAAGATGCTGTTTATTTTCAGATGAAGTACCAGAATATATAATACATGTATTTGTGTTGGTTATTGGTTATTTCATGATCTATAACAGGTGCGTAAAAGACGGTTAATAAGTGTTAAACGCCTTCAAATTCATTAGCATTATTTAAAAGCAGATACATTTACAGCATGGACCAGGCATGCACATTTCAGGTATTTAGCCCTCGTCAGTGATCCTCAATCCAAACAATGAAATATTACCAAAGTCTATGAAAATTCTGTGTTAGATTTACCGAAAGACGTAGCAAGTTGGCTGGGATATGATGCTACAGGACCCCGTTTCAGAAAAGTTGAGCAAATTTGTTTGGTACATTTTTGGACATTATAATTTTCACACTTTTTAGTCATTTTACATTGTTTAGACTGAGGATCACTGACGAGGGTTTATTACCCGAAACATGCATGTCTGGTCCATGCTGTAAATTTATCAGGTCTTAAATGATGCTATTGAATTTGAAGACGTTTAACATTTTATAATTGGTTTGAAGAAACGACCAATCGAAATTGATCGAATTTGGCTACATATTCCCTCGCGGACTCCCAGTCCACCAGCACTCGTCCAGCAGTGACACTCACCAAGTGGTACAAATGATAAACGTCTTGAAATTCATTAGCATCATCCAGAGCTGATATATTTACAGCATGAACCAGACATGCACGTTTCGGGTATTTAACCATTTTCAAGATATCGGAATTCTAAGAAATTATTTTTTTTTCTTCGGAATTCGTTGCAAATGACTTTGTTTCACGATTCTACTTAGTCCATATCCAACATGAACCTATGCGTTACATGTATAAAATCTTTAAGTTAAAACAACAAAATAATCTTCATTTCCTTTCTCGGTTTTCTCATGAAATAAATTCTGTTTAAAATATATTAAGAAGGACAGGGAGACGCTATCCAGTACATGTAACGTGTGATGTAACGTTACTTTTAATGAACGCTATCAGTATGTCTATACTGTAATGAGTTAATGAAGATCCTGACGATAATCTCTACAGCACTCACAAAAGAGCACCAAATGGAGCATCGACAGACCCCTAGCAAGCTAGAGGTGGGACCAGGTGCCCGGGAGGAGTAAGCATCCCCTGTTGGCCAGCCGCACCCGCCGTCGATGTTCACGCACAAAAACGAAAATATATTAGATACATGCACTGTCGATGGTTCTGTCTATATCGAAAGTGCTAAGGCGACAATGTCAGGGAAACATATTCAAAACACTTACTGTCAAACCCCTCGCGGGGAACGTAAGAAATACAAATTTCTTGACTATGTATTATATCTGTAAGGTATAGGGAGAAGAAATATCAATATCAATCATATGAAACCTCCTTATAATGTCTGGTCATATTTCATTTGATAAATGCGCGGTCGTAAGGGATATGGACTTTCTTATTAACGACATTATTCATATAAATCAATCTGGATCATCCCTATCCTTATTAAATGACAAATGACATGCTGACATAAATATATTTCCCTAGAAATGGATCCCAAGCATATGATCAGACAGGATAAATTTCTTTTCTAAATATACTTCCTGAAAGAGAATTGAGACCAAAGTGAGACACAGATAGGAGTCGCATCATATGATATTGTTTAAATGTTAAACGTCTTCAAATTCAATAGCATCATTTACACCGCGTGGGTTCGAAACATATGGTGTAGTGATTCATTGCATGTTTTTTTTTTTTTTTTTTGGTATTATTTCCATTTTCTAAATTAAACTTTACAAAACTGATGAGCCGTCGCAGTAGGACAATGTCTAATACCTCCTTTCATATCGTCCGGGTATATGAAAAGCTCATAGTTTTTGCAAACACATCAATAGTTTGCCGACGACAGAAAATCATTCCTATTGATGAACTCTTGAAGTGTTTGAAAAAAAACTAGACTTTTCAGATATATTAACGTTATGGGCTTACTTATTAGGATTTGCACAACTGCAATGTCGTGTCAATTTGGTGCAGTTTCACTTAAATAATAAAACACAATAAAAACAATCTTCGTAAGGAATCACAATATCATATGTTTGGATCCCATGCGTTGATTTAGTAACAGATAAATTTGCAGCATGGAAACATCTTAATATGCATCAATTTCATTGTCTGATCGAGGCTTATATATATTCCAAACAATAACCATGTCATATTGCGAACATTGTGAGAGCAAGTAACTATGTCAAGGAAACTCATAAAGCACTGATAAACAGTTATTAATATTTCAAATATGATTTAATACAGTCTAGTATTCAGAATATGCAACAAAGCATAGTCGAATTTTAAAAGGAAGAAACTTCAAAACATAACTGCATGGCAAGGTCAAAAGACATGGAGTATACACATTTCTTTTCTTAACGAGGCTGTGTCTAATTAGAAAATGATGAACTTCTACCCAAGGTGTTTTGACTAAATTCGGATCATATAATTGCAGTATTATAAAATTCATTTTATGAGAAAGAAAATAGAAGTTGACCGTTCAGTATTATGTAGGGGTCATCTAAAAAAAATGGCATCTTACAATATGACCTTATGGGGTTTTAATGCAAAATAATGATTTTTCTCATTTTTTTCATATTTCTGCGAAAGAGATTTTAATCAAATTCATGTTATTTATTTGCTGTACTTCAAATATTATTTTAAGAAAAAGAAATTGAAATTTCACCGTCATCAAATTTTTTCTAATTGTACTCGGCCTCGTTAAGGCATCTTTTTTTATATGTAAACCTGTCAAGGACACCCATTTTAGTGGTTGTTCAGTGTGCATCGTAATTATTCTATACAGAGTTACATGTTTTACAAGTAGAAACTTTTCCTTGAATTTGATGCATTGTCATAGAAGTTCCCTTTTGTAGATGTTCTCGGATGTTCCATGCAGCTACTCTCTGACAAGCTTTCACACTGGTACTATTTGAATAATAGATATACTATCATTGTACTATCAATACTTTCTCATATTAAGCGTCTTATTCAAATAGAAAAGATTGTCCTCTTGTTACATTCTTACACTTGTTATTTGTATTAGTGTATGCCTTTGACAATGTAATTTGCTTGTAAATCATTTAAGTGATTATTATGATGTTTACAAAGATGTATCATTGTAAGGAACTTGTGAAACCCATTTACCAAACCCAATTAATGTATGGAAGACAACATATCAAGATCGAAACATTGTGCTTGCAAGTTAATGAAAGGAATACACAGAATTAACTTCAGTTTTTTTACGAATTGCGTATTTGAATCAAAACTAAAACAATCGAGATCGCGGTCGAGATTATTGATAAAACTTTAAAAAGTTTTTTTTTCTTTCATTTTGACATTATTCAGTAGAAAATCGGTGATGAAAGTAAATTACAAATTTAAAGGCGAAATCAGATTCCTAGAAGGAAGACTTACAAATTATTGATACATAGATAAAACAACTTTCTCACCTTACGAAAAGAATGCCATAGCTCAATAGAAACACGAAGGACAACTTTATCTTATGAACAATGCACGGCAGATGTTGATGTTAAGACGCGCCGTGCTAATATGCAAAGTTAAACATATTTATTTCTCTCATACCCGCGTATGTTTTACAGAGAAGGCCCATGAGATACAGCTATGTGAGCGACATATGTATCACATATCACATGACAGCTATAGCTCATATCACGTGACGCTAATGTTTCTATTGTTTATGCTATTGTGACGTCATGATTTCAGCTCGCAGAACAAGTTAGCGGCGACTTGGTAATAAAACTTCTCGATTTTAAGATCGTTTTTCGTTGTATTCTTGCGATACATTTTGAAAAGCCCAATATTCGTAGTGTATTTTTATAGAATAAACCATTTTCGGGACGCTGAATTCGAAGATCGCAATTTTTTGCAATTAGATCAACTTGATATTTTTCAAATTTCGTCTCTTTTCTTTCAGTTTTGACTTTGGTCATTAGAAATGAGAGAAAGTAATCTTTCCTGTTCTTCTATGAAAGATACATCGTTTCCACCCTCGGGATCTCAAAATTTTGCGAAATCCTGAAAAAAAACTATGGAAATTCGAATACATGTAATACAAGCATTTCCAATTTGCTAACAATACTCGTCACTAAGGCCATGCAGAAAAATAGGAAATTAAAAAATTCGGAGCTTTGGAAAGATCTAACCTAAGAAATCTTCCAACATCAGTGAGGTGTAATAATGTTTGCCTTGCATCGTCCAAAAATGTGTGTTGCGACAAGGTCAGTCGGTCACAAATGTACCCTTGCTTCAGACGGGTTATGATTAATATACTTCCTTTGAGAACGAAAACTAATATTTGCTATACATTTATATATTCAAATGAAATCTTGACATTCCTACAAGCCTACATGTACAAACACATGATTGTTACCATTTAGAATTGCCGATAAATGTCTCATAAATATTTCAATTCACAACACATGAATTATGATGTATAAGGGGTAAGATACAAAACAAGTTTTTAACAGCGCCATCTACATGAGGAAAAGCAAGACACGCAACGTGACGCTATTGGTCCTGGTATGAGAACATAGAGCAAGACAATTACCAAAATGAGAAAATGAAAACTAGAAAATGATTATATCATCATCTGTTTCAAAAGTACACGAAATAAAAAAAAAACACGACATAATCAAATGATACCAAAACTGAATGCATAATCAATAATAAGACATTTTGTTCTTATCAAATCGAATTTCCCATCAAAGTACTTGTTTTTATCTGTAATCTTAATGATATAATTTTATTCGTAGAAAACTGACAATTAAGTTGATAAACATAATTACCAGGAAATGGAATACATGGCCCATGTATACACAGGAAGTCAAAATAAATATTTGATGTGCCACTATTGATCATAATGGTTTCTACGCCATGAGAAATTGGACTTTGAAGTAAACTGAACCTGTTGACGCCTCTTCTTAATATGCTTGAAAGGAAACAACAAATTTTCTCCTCCCTGCAGGTAGTTTAAATGGCTACAATTGTTTCTTACTTTGATACGCATTAAAGGAATCCATTTATTGTCATTGCATAGCGGCCTTCTTTAAAGTGCTAAGGTATAAACGTTGACTCCTATCCATACTTTGGAATTGGTTATCAGAAGTATTTCTACTGGTTGGGGACAAATCATCGCCAATTTTGTAAATGTATTTGGGCCTGGCGTTTTACTTTCTCACACAGCAGGGAATCAAAAATATATCAGCACAAATTAGAATCCTAATAAAGTATATAATTATGTCTACCTATTAAAGTAAACTTCTTTTCAAAGGAATGGATTATAAACATCAAGTATAGGAACTTTTTAACAAAGTTGGGATACAAATAGTTGCCAATGCAGATCCTGCTTATTCCATATCAAGATTATTTATGGACTTTCTTCTTTAAATTGATGAAAACAATTGTTCAAAAATATTTTAAAAAGAATTTGCACTAGGAAAGTAAATTTTGCTATCCTTTCTCTGAGAGGGTAGGGGACGGACCTACGATTTTTCTCCAAGTTTCGTCTGTAATACTATGGGTTTCTCTGAAATTTAATAATCGTTTACAATGTAGAAAGAGGAATATTTGTTGAAAAAAAAAAACGTGTTCCTACGATGAATAGTATTAAAGAAATATACCATGTGACGACAATTTGTACATGTACCCGGCAATCATTTGCAACATCCACTACGCTTAACCGTCATTTTAAAATGGACATAGGAAAATCCGACTCTTACTAGTACAATGGTACAAAGAGGTTACTGAGTGGCTATCCGGTGCTAAGTAGGCTTGAGATGTTGAAAAGGTCTATAAAATAGGTACCGTTACTCTGTTAGTATCACCTCTTAATCAACTATTGATTAACTATGAAGATGAATTTCAGATTGAAATCCTATATTTTAGCTTAATCGTTTGAACAAATAGTATGTCTATAACAACGTTACAAATCTTAACCCCCCCCCCCCCTCCCAATGTAACTTGTTTTGCCTGGTTAGTAATCTAATCGGACATTATCTCGTTGTCCTCATATATACGCGCATGCGTGAATGGAACCTGTCAGGTTATCTTCGAGATAGAGAAAAAATGTGAAATATGACTCTAAAAGCCTAATTCCAACGGGAATTTTTAGTGTTGCATTGTTGTATATGACTCTGGATGGTTTCATGTCTTTTTATTTGGAGTTTTAAACGCTCGTATGGTAAGAGAAATGAACTTTTGAAAAAAATTTCACTTCACTGAACTCATCTCATACCTGAACATACCTGAACATACCTGTGAACCTGAACAATAACATAACGGATCAACGCGCTGCAGTGTGTGGCGTAGTATGTATGTAAACCCTATAGACTCTATAAACAAGCGCAGATTATCGTCTTCATCTTCCGCAGGTTCCTCGATATTTCAATCAAGTAAAAAGCTTAAAGAAGCATCTATTTCATCTATTATGAGCTCGTCCTCTGATTTATCTTTTGGGGCCGCCTACGGAGGGGCGGGGGCGGCCATGGATCCTGTTTTAGCGCTCTCCAAACTGGGCATTATTCAAGCACCCGGAGCTTATACTCTTTCGCAGCCTCCTCTTACGTCTACGCCCACGGGTACAGGTACAGGTAAACCAGCGGGTCATGTACTACCCCCAGGCGTACAAATACCACGCCTTTTTGACGATGATGTAGTTCGTATAGCCCTGGCAGTTAAAACTTTGATAAATCTTGATGTCGAACAGCTTAATACGAAGTATAAGAACCTGGTCCAGTGTTTTAACCAACTAGTAGCCGAAAACAAACGCATGAGTCAGATGCTTGATGAACTAGAAATGTAAAGCTGCAGGAGTTGCATACGTATTTTTGGCGTTCCAGAATCTGAAGCCGACACAAAAAGGGCTGTGTTAGATATCGCCAAAGAGCTACAGGTAAATGTAGACCCGTCAGATCTTGTGGTATCCCACCGTGTCGGTCCAACCCCACGTCCAAAAGATACAAAACCGAGAGCCATAATAGCTCGAATTACTAATTATACTGCACGTCATGAGCTGCTTAGACAGAGCAAAAAGCTGCAGAAAAATCCAAACAGGAGAGGGGTTTATATCAACCAGGATCTTACAAAAACCCGCAACAAGTTGGCCTATCACTCACGACAAATAGCAAAACTAGGCAAAGCTAAATCAAGCTTCGTGTGGGACGGCAAAATTTTCATCGTGGACCACGCTGACCGTAAACATCTCATATCTACCCTTGACGACCTGATCGATGTTAAAAACAACCTGTGTCCGGACTATGTTATCCCGTCCGACCCTAGAGAAGTCGTGTACAACCTCCCGGACAACATGGAGCAGGATCCGCCAAAATAAGAACACGTGCTAGTTCTGTTTACAATCAGCGCGACGGGTGCACTGTCATTGGTCGGAACAGTTTATAGTGTACCACCCACTCGCCACTCGACCACCAGCAGGACAAATTTTTGTACAACTTGCCTTTAATTTTGATTTTTTTTTTTTTTTTTTTTTTTTGATTTGATTTGTTTTTCCTGAATATTCTATGGAAAGTATGCCGGTTTGAATTATTTCACCCTTATTTTTGTCTGACTTAGTGTAAATACGTTACTTTTGTTGGAGCATGATCCAGTAAATATAGGATCCACGTGTTAAATTGTTTATACGGCATGCAAAATGCATTGTAATTGGTTGAGAGACAGTAGAATTCTACCCCGACCAGTCACGTGACCTATTAAGGCCTAGATCCTGTCAGGCCACTTTTGTACTTTGTTGCTTACTTCGCTCCGAATATACTTGTAGTATATGTTAGTGTTTTGTTTACCAGTATTGAATTCCATTATTGTTGGGCTCATACTCAAGGGTTAAAATTTATTTTCCCTTTCCTTCTATGAATCATGTTAATTTTAGATATCACAGCTGTATCCACTTGTACTATGAAATTCAATTTCAATATATATATCATGTCACAGTTTTGGTCCGTTATTCAGGTTGTGTGACTGCCAAATGTGCCCTTGTCGGTCTACGTTTATTCTGCAATAATATGAACATACCAGTTTCAATTTGTTCATGTGAAATAATGTCTTTCTTTCTTTCTTTCTTTCTATTACGAAAAATTACATTGTACATACCATTACGCACAATATCATAATTTTTCTCTCTAATAACTTATTTATTTTCTAATCCCTGATCTCTCTCTCTCTCTCTCTCTCTCTCTCTCTCTCTCTCTCTTAAACGACAAAGCACGTTGTACTGGGGATGAGTGCCTGTGATGTTTATTTATTTTTTTGTTAAAATTTAGTCATAAGAGGACAAAATCTCAACTCTATATATACTTTATAAATTTCCCGTTCGAATGGCTCTTTTTTGTGTCGCCTGCGACGCATAGCGACACTTAGGGATCACTTTGTCCGTTGTCCGTCTGTCTGTCCGTCCGTCCGTCAGTCCGTCTGTCTGTCTGTCACACTTTGGGTGTCACAGCCTATAACTTTTGAATGGTAAGTGATAGGGCTTTGATATTTCACATGTGTATTCCTTGTGACAAGACCTTTCTACACATACCATAATTTTTGACCTAGTGACCTTGACCTACATATTTGACCTACTTTTCAAAAATAATAAGATTGCTTATATCTTTTGATTGGTAAGGGATAGGGCTTTGATATTTCACACATGTGTTCCTTGTGACTAGAACTTTGTAAACGTACCACAATTTTTGACCTTGTGACCTTGACCTAGATATTTGACCTACTTTTCTAAAAAAGTTAAAATTTGCTATATCTTTTGAATGGTTAGTGATAGGGCTTTGATATTTCACATGTGTATTGATTGTAACAAGACCTTTCTACACATACCATAATTTTGACCTAGTGACCTTGACCTATATATTTGACCTCCTTTAACAAAAAATTAAGATTGTATTTATCTTTTGATTGGTAAGGGATAAGGCTTTTAAATTTCACTTGTGTATTCCTTGTAACAAGACCTTTCTGCACATACCATGATTTTTGACCTTGTGACCTTGACATAGATATTTGACCTATTTTTCAAAAAAGTTGGGATTCGCTTTATCTTTTGATAGGTTAGTGATAGGTCTTTGATATTTCACATGTGTATTCTTTGTGACAAGACTTTTTTAAACATACCATAATTTTTTACCTAGTGACCTTGACCTACATATTTGACCTTTTTTCTAAGGATTGCGTATATCGTTCGATTGCTAAGTGATATAAGGCTTTAATACTTCACACATAAATTTCTTATGATATGACCTTTGTTTTGTTACCAAAGTATTTAGGTAGTGAACTTGACCTAGTTGATTGACACTATTTTCTGAAAATTTGAGATTGACCATATCTTTCAATTGGTAAGTAAGAGGTCTGATATTTCACATATGAATTTCATTACACAAGACTTTTATAGTGAAACCAGTAATTTTGAACCATGTGATCTACCTCCGGGATCCTAGAATAGGCCGCTTCGCAGGCGACACAAGCATTCCTTGGATTGCTATTTTTTTCACCCATTTATCATGCAAGTCTTTTTCATTTTCAATTTCACTTTTTTGACTTTCTTTTCACTTGTATATAGCGTTTTTCTATTTGAAAACTCTCAAAAGTGTTTAGTATTACCTTTCCTTTTTCATTGTTAAGCTCTCTCTGATTAACAGTTTCCTTAAAAATCACATATATTATAATGTTTTGATCTCTGATTGGTGTAATTTATATAATACAGGAGAGAAATTCATATAAGCTTTAAGCTTTCTTTTCAATCCTACTTGATTAGATACTATATTACCTGCATTGTATACGTAACATGTTTCGTGTGATATTGGAATAAATATGTTTAAACTAACAAATAGTTTGTCTATAACAACGTTACAAATCTTAACCACCCCCCCCCCCCCTCCCAATGTAACATGTTTTGCCTGGTTAGAAATCTAATCGGACATTATCTCGTTGTCCTCAATGTTGGAAGATATTTTCGGTTAGAATAATCGAAAACACCGAATTTAATAATTTACAGGTCTTCTACACGACCCTTGTGATGGTTGTTGCTAGCAAACAGAGGATGCTTACTTTTCCGGGGCACATGATCTCCTATCCATCATGAATTCACTATTTGCTTCTTTTCAGAATGTTTAACTTGATTGTATTATTAAATCTCCTTGGAAGTTTTTTTTTACTATATTTATCGTAGGTGGCCGTGTAGAATTCAATTTGTGCGGCACCCCACACATTTTAGGTACTAGAGATTTGACCCTCCCCTGGTAAGTCTGAAATTTTGTTTTTTCTATGAAGTATTTAAGTATTTGGCATGCTAAATGTGATTGTGATATCATTCTAGTGTTCGCTGTGGTTCTTCTTCATGTTTTGCAACAATAGATGATGATGGTTGGTCGGCTCTAGTATCAATAGAATTGCATTTATCAGTTATTGTATTGATCTATTTCTTTATCGAATTAATCAAGATAGCGATAATTACAATTTATTTTTGGTCATTAAGTGGCCACTCAGCGAAACTGCGGGTAGAGCCAAAACAGAAATTAGGATGGACTTTGGGCTTACTTTTCGGTCACACTTACTTGAACACTATATTCGCATTAGATATGCTACGTGATTCATGTGATACATGTTACTATGCACTCTACAATGCCCTCCACACTTGCACTGGAGATGGTTTATTGGATGATTTTTCTTTCGTGTCTCTGTGGAGTTTTTATCACTGTTTCCGTCTGTTTGTCCTACTTTCTTTTCCGTCTGTTTGTCCTCCTTTCTTTTCCGTCTGTTTGTCCTACTTTCTTTTCCGTCTGTTCGTCTTACTTTCTTTTCCGTCTGGTCGTCTTACTTTCTTTTCCGTCTTTTCGTCCTACTTTCTTTTCCGTCTGTTTGTCATACTTTCTTTTCCGTCTGTTCGTCCTACTTTCTTTTCCGTCTGTTTGTCCTACTTTCTTTTCGCGTGAGGAAGTTCTGTTTTGTATCTTTTTTTCGATTGTGTTTTTTTTTTTTTTTTTTTGGTTTATGGTTTCAGCTTTTGTAATAACACTTAACAGGTCGGTTTTTTGTTACAAATGTTACTCAGACAACAGAATGGAAAATCGGAGAGCAAGTAGCAATATTTAAAAGATTATTACAAAGTTATTCCCTGAGGAACTCTTGAACGTGTTTGGATACCACTTATTACACAGTACTATATCGGAGTGTTACCTTTTGCTGAAAATAAAAGAATATTCTCATTAGTTGACACTTGACTAATGGTATGTATTTCAGGTGGGAGATTGAATTGCCAGCAAAACGTTCTCAACGACAAGTACTAAAAGCATAAATCAAATGCATAATGAACGTAAGCCACATTAGAAAAAAAATGTCAGTTTGAAACAAAACAGCTGATGACCATTTTGGAAGTACTTTATTTGATTTGATAAAAGGAAATTATCTCTAATTTCATAGAAAGCATTAACACATGCGAATATCCAACCACGGAAACATTTAATTATTCAATATACCGAATTATTCAAAGTATGAACCCTAGTGAAAACACATTTCATGAATACATAAAATAAGGAAACAGAACGAAACAAAAAAGCAAATTCGCTTGGGAGGGTGTCGTACTTTTATTAATATGTTTAAAATTTTACTTCTGTCACTTATTTTGTCAGTTACTTTAATGCAGTTAGTGATAATCGAAAGAAAGGGATCTCCAACAAGACCTGGTACATGTAGCAGCAACCACAATAAAACAACAAAGCATGATTGCGACTTCTGATAAGACCAACCAAGCTCAAGTTAACATTCCTAGTAGAGTGTTTAGATATACAAAGTTACTTCCCATTGGGACAGTATCTAACCTTACCTAATTGTGACATAATCACATTCTATGAAAACTAGCGTCACTTTCTGGGGAAAGTGCCTCAAACACGGCGTTTCTTTATGAAACTCATGACTTCATAATGTATTCGGGTCAGATGTCGTACCAAAACTGATGCAATTCCATATAACGAAAAGCCTAGATACAATCAATTGAACATTCCCTTTGTTTTGTCTATCACCTTAGCGGTTTTATCATAAAATGATCCCAACCTCGAGTCGCAAAGAATGTACGGATGAAGGCATAATTCTTACTGCCCAGACTATGTAATCATACACAGAATTGTTCAACAATATCAAAGTGCTGCCTAGCAATTGTTTTAAAGTCTCATCATCGTTTTGTTTCCATCTTCAGTGACTGAAAAAGTCTGTGTTATACCAAACGGTATGCCTGCTAGGGATTCAGTAATAAAATACATCTCTATAAAAGGCGACGGCATTTAGTGCTCACTAACCCGGTACATTCAGAGCAATGAAAGGTTTCGTTTAGGAAAAACGAAGTCCAATTTTCTCTGATTTTCTATTTCCTTGGGACAGAATCTTGTTATTTGTCGTTTTAATGGTAGTTCATACAGCTCGAATAACGAACCGAGTAATTGATACTCTCGCCGTCCAAAAACATCTATGTTCATCGTTTCTAAGCAACACACAACAAGAAATAAAATAAAACGGACTAAGATCTTTTCTCGTATACCTCGTTTATAATGTTTCGTAATAACTAGTTCTGCACGACTGATAAGGGAAACAGGAAGGAATGAAAGGAGAAACATTTTTTGCCTTCCATTTTGAAGAATAAAGAATTAAGCATCGCATCCCCCCGATGCTATTTTGGTCATATATATTTCATTCAACTAAACTACTGAATCGACCCTACACAAAGTTTGAGGCGCGCACTCTCTGCAAAGTAAATGCACAAATTTAAATTCAAATAATAAAACCAAAGGGCGCTACTGAAATTAATTTGAATGTTCAGGGAAATAACATTGGTATTTAATTAGTACCACTGAAGAGGATTTACTATCCCAGACACGTGTCCGGTGCATAAAAATTGGTTTCAAATGTTCTTCAAGAAGGTAAAGAGTTGTGACTCGTTCGTAAAAAAACAAGAATAATTTCCCGATGTATTAAAGTAAAGTGCAAGTATTAAACAGTAGCATTTAAGATAGATATGATTCTAAAAAAAGTTCAAGAAATGGTTGGAATAAATTATGTTAATAAAATTGATCAATTATGCATATTGAATAATTTTTACGACATTCAAGTTAGGTTTATTCTACTGTCTCCGAGGGCGTAGCCCGGGGAGCAGTTGAACAACCCATTTGTTGCACGGCAACTGTTAGGCCATCAAACAAGTTTCACCAGTAATTGGATAATTCTTTATTGCCAGCTTAAGAAAACTACTCATGGTAGACAGTCCACGACTCCGTCAATCATTCAATCATTACTTCAATCATTAATCTAATCATTGCTACACAATGAAAATTATTGTACCGTCTGGAAAGGTGTTAATTTCCGTCTACAATGTAGACCGTGCAACAAATATGTTTAATCAGTTTACGACTTGTGCCTATTAGTGCATGATGTGTTAAAAGTAAGTAATATTTATTCAAAGTCGACACTTTGAACATAAATAACAAAGAATATAAGCTCTGTAGAGCTTTTACAACTGACATATGTTTGAAACCAATAGATGCACATCACGTTCTATTGTTCTTTTTGCATGTTTCGAGCCACATAGGAACTCATCGTTATTGAATTTTCTACTTTTAGGCACATGTATCTTCCTATATACGAGTATATAATAATGACTAGATCTGTATGCGCGGCAAGCGCGATATGAAATGAATGAATCGAAAATTAGAAATGTATTTGCTGTCAAATCATGAATCTGCTGATCAACCATTTTCCCTAATAAAACATTGCACCTTCTGACTTCGGGAAAAACATAGTAGATATTTTATATACATAAGATATTCATTTAACGTATATTGCACACAAATAGAATTTTCATTTTTCAATACTGCTGATCCACAGGCGTCATGTAGCAAATTTGTAGTGAATGAACCATTGACAGGAAAATAAACAGTCATTAAAACTTGTGCTTCGAAGCAATGTAATTACACTTAAATCATAAGAACATCCTATTTCATAGCCTATTTGATACGGCATGCAAGAGGAAGTTAACATCAGAGCTCTTTTCTAGGTGCCAAGCGATCCGCGAACAAGCAGAATGACAAAAAAACACGTGTTAAGTATGATGCGTTTCGTAAATGAATAAATGAAGTGAGAATCTATGCACACATTGCTTGTGTGCATTCGTGAAACAAGTACGTGATTCTATTTCTAATCCCAAAAAAGTGTTCCGGAAAGAAAATACTTCTCTGTTTCATCAATTTGCTTTTGAATCATAGCTTCATAAGTGTTTAACGACTTCAAATTCGATAGCATCATTTCAGATCAGGTAAATTTGCAGCATGTACCAAACATGCACGTTTCAGGTACTGAACGCTCGCCAGTGATACTCAATCTTAACAATGTAATAATGTCAAAGAGTGTGAAAAGATACGTCTAAAATATAAACCGAAAGACGTAGCAGGATGTGTAAGATACGACGCTACAGGACCTACGTTTTAGAAATTTCAAGGAATTATGATTACAGAAATTTTCGAATGCGTTGAAGGTAATCGAACTTTGGGACTACTGGTCTACCAGCTGTGACACTCACCAAGTGTCATAAGTTTTCATTACATGAGTGAGAAAAGAGGGGATGTTAAAATTTTAAATGATGATAATAAAATGTAATAATTTTTCGAGATGTATGTAAGAGTTTGGAAATATCCATATTTCACAACAATAACAACTATATTTTTTTCTGAATGGCAGATAAATCAACTTTCTTCTAGTGAGCTTGAAAAAAACGAATATCTCAATATCACATAGAACGAGACTCAAATTTTCATAACGGTAAAAAGTACATTCAACCATTTTGGGAACATGCCATACTAATGAATTTCGATTTGAGACACAGCTATAAATCAACAAGCTGAATTAAGGAAACGGTGAACAGAAATTCATTATATGATGATAAATCAAATATCATTGATTTGTCAATATTGAAATATATGTTCTATAGTTCATATTTTATTGTACCAGACACATGTTGAAGATTAGATAAAGGGCTCGGTTGCAGTACAAAGAGCGAAACACTGATCATTCAGTTGCGAAAACATAGCTTAAACAAGCAAAATACATGTACAAAATAGGGCCAAGGAAGATGAAACAAATAGATGACATCAGAACTATTAATACGAAATGACAAATATGGATAATGACCATATCCCTGTTTACAGTACAAAATCGACAACTCAGAAAATCAGAAACCGAGGCATACGAAATCAGGATAAAACAGGAACAAAAGCAAACAAACAAAAACCTCCACCATACATGTATGAAAAGAAGCGAACTCCCGATATGAGAGTGAGACCAGGTGCCCAGGAAGAGTAAGCATCTCCTGCTTGCATGCAACACCCGCCGCTTCAATTCGGTAGAACTGTCACATTCGGTAACTTCCATTTCGGAAGACATAGAGTACAATCTTGGGTTGGATGGTTCAAATGGTCTACGACAGAATATCACCCATCATTCTGGAGAGTGGGACATCATAGTGTATGACGAGTTCCCCATATCGACCGTAGAACTTCCTCAGTGACGGTGTTAGTCGGTCACAAGCATATCCCTGACTGAGATGCTTACCTGAAAGACGCCTAGCTCTCAGAACAAAATCCGTATATTTCGTACTTGCTCTGGCATAGCGTATCAACTGAGATATGAACACGCCATAAGCAGGCGATGAAGGAATGTTGCTACTCAGAAAAGGAAAGTTTGTAATGCTGAAATTGAAGTCGTCACGTTTGTCATAGAGTGAGGTGTTCATGTGACCATCAGTGTCGTAGGACAACATTATGTCCAAATAGGATGCTGAATTATTTGTCTCTGTAGTTTCTTTGACTTCAAGCTCTGAAGGATAGATACTGCTCAGGAAATCCGCAAACTGTGGATTATTGATGGACAACACATCGTCTATGTATCTGTAAGTGAAGTTGAAGTCAGAAGCTAAGTATCTGTTCCCTTCAGAGACCAGAGATTGAATGAATTCAGCTTCGTACGAGTAAAAAAAATGTCGGCAAGGAGTGGGGCACAATTGGTCCCCATTGGAATTCCGACAATTTGCTGGAAGACCTTTCCTCCAAACACCACAAAAATGTTGTCGATCAAAAAGTTTAACATCTGAATAATATCTGTTTCAGTGTACTTATTTTCAGAATCGGACTTTTCTTTTACAAAGTAGGTTTTGTCATAGTTCACAACAATAAATTTGTATTTGCGATTACCGTTCTTACTTGTAAACGCATTACTTATAATTTTTGCGAGTCTTTCTTTCAATTTAGAATGTGGAATTGTAGTGTAAAGTGTCGAAAAATCAAAGGCTTTGATCGAATGAACTTTACTAAAATGAGTGGATTTCAGATGTTCTAAAAGTTCCTTCGAATTCTTTAAAATCCACATCTGGTTGATACCACTGCGAGAATATACTACAAATATACCAATGAGAAAAAAGGGCGACTAAATGGTGTAATAATCGGGACTGTGTGCGCAAAACCCTCCTCCTTATTGGTTATCAATTGGTTTAAAAGAACCAACAATTACATGTATGTACAATTTTTTCCATACTGAAAGACGACGACTCACGCAAGAGAGCTAAATGCAAGGACCGATTAAAAGATTAATAGGTAAGTTGATATAAAAACGCATGGGCCTACAAAACACCCCGTGCTCTGCTGGCTCAAGCGAGATCATGCATGAAATTGCCCGATGGGTCCAACTCTTTATTTTGTTTATTAATTCATCATAATAGGACTATTGAGAAATTCCAAAAGCAAGCTGGGATATTAAGTATACAGAGAACTCATTGTACACTATGATTTCCTATTGTCCAGAATGGTAAATGATATTCTTAGGCCATTGGAACTATCCAACCACAGAAGTTTCTTCTATCTTCATTATTGGAAGTAATCGGATGTGCCATGTCTGCCGAATTGAAGCGACGGGTGTTGCATGCAAGCATGAGATGCTGACTCATCCTGGGCACCTGGTATCACTCCCTTATTGGAAGTTCGATTCTGTTTTCTGCTTGTTTGCTTTGGTTTCTGTTTTATCATGATTTTGTATGCACTTCGGCTAATGATTTTCGAATTTTCTATTTTGTTCTCTATATTCGGATATGTTTCTTGTCAATTTTCGTCGTAATGATAACAATTCGTTGAATTTTTCTTCAGTAACCAATAGTCAGTTATTTCTATCATGTTCTATTAAAAAAAAACTCAGATTTTTTTTCATAACAGGATGCATTTATATCTATTATATCCATGATATAAATAGTGTTAGAAAAAGAATAAAATAATGTTTCTAATTGTTGTTTGAACCATATTCATTAGTCTTTACTTTGTGTCTTGTTTTTCCTTAATTGCTTACAATCTTGGATTGTCTACACGTGTTTTCTTTCTACCAGTTGTGCATATGACTCCGTACCCACAGTCAACTTAAAGTTTAACAGTATTGATATTTTCGCGATATCGGTCGGACTCCTCGGTGATATCATGCAAGACCGTATAACCAGAAATTTTTCGCGAGGTACTAATTTTTGCAAAATTCGCGAGTAATATGGAATCGCAAAAAATATTCCCGAAAAAAGTTGTGTTTGGTAAGGTAAACCTTTGATTCAGGAATCGCGAATAATCATCATAAAGACATCCTTTTACCTTAAAACTGCGAATGTTTTATGATCGCGAAAATTTCTGTAGATATTGTATTATGGTTATTGATTTTGAATCATTCACCTGCCCTCAAACTCTAACTCAGTAATGTCAATTGATGAAAGCAATAATCATTTAATAATACATGTACCCACTGGGAAAGGTTAGTTCACATCAGTTTACATGATTTTAAAATAGGTTATTTGAAACATTGATTACAATCATCAATGCAAAAAGAAATTATTAACTTAATTTTCTTTTTTCTATTTATTTCATCTTATCTGGCTTACTGAGAGTAAAAAGACATTCAAAAAGTAGGTCGGTTTGATAGAATTTACATTATATGCTTATTTTTAACTTTAAGGAAATACGAAAACAATCTAAAACATTTTCGTACTCCAAAATAATGCGTATGATTACAATAAGCATGTAAGAAATATGATACAGTGTTTTTCGATGAAAAAAATCATACTCAGTTCCAATTATAAAATCTAAATCAAATACCCATTCCTTGGATTTTTGGTTATATTATTAGCCGACTAAAAGTTCTATGGCATATTTTATATTTCAGAATTAGGTTGCATGATATTACGTTTTTTTTTCTCAGCGAAGGTATTCAAACTTCCCTTGCACGTAGCTTATGCTTTTCCCTAAAGTACTAGACCTTGGGATATAATCCATCTTATAGGGCATTGATGGATAATGTTGACGCCAAATATTCCTTAGAAGGAAACTATATTTTATCAATCTAAATTCCTTATCTGATTAGCTGCTTCTTCTCAGCTAATGTAATTGTTTTCTGATGAAAAAATGCGGAATATTTTCTTTTTCTAAAAAATTGCATTGTTGCAAAATCCTCGCAAATAATTACACTGTATGTTGTAGAGTGTATAGAATAACTTGGAACACTTTTCATTAGATCGAAATACGTTTAGGGATATATCAGTCATTTTTATTTTAAGGGTCATTCTTTCTGTTAGGATAAATGATTATTATCAATATATTATCATATTTAATATATTTTTTGTTAGATAGTAGACATCACAAAAAGAGTAAAAACAACCAGGTTTTTTATCATATCGGTTGATGTATTAGAATACGAAAGTATGAAAGTTTCGCAGGAAATGAAAAAAATATTATTTTGTCATACAATTCTTGAATTAGTCAGGATCGATATAGATCGTAGCTAATCCAAATGGTGTGTGGAAAAAGAAGTTTGTTTGTGAGATGTCTTTTCTGATTGATTTTTTGCAGGATGCATATAAGAACTTAAGTATAACCTTTGTTTAATTCGATTTAAACGGAAATTATGTTTTCGGCTTTGTTTTTCTTAATCTCGAATAATTTCTGATCAAATCTCAAGAGAATATTTCCTCGGCTTATGGAACTTATCGATATGAATATGTACTCTTGTCAGTATAAATATCAAGTTTTCGCTTTAAGTCGTTTTCCTTCGTACATTTTCATTTGATGGTACACGTCTTCAAATTCATAGCATCATTTAAAAACAAATAAATTTACAGCATGGACCAAACATGCACTTTTCGGGTACTTAACTCTCGTCAGTGATTCTCAATTCAAGCAATGAAATACGGCCGAAGACTGTGAAAGTTATATCCAAAAAAGACCTAAAGACGTAGCAGGATGGGTGGGATATGATGCTACAGGTCCTTTTTTTTCAGAAATTTTGAGAAAAATTTGTGAACAGAAATTTTCGAAAGCGTTAGAAGAATCGATCAACCGAAGTTGATTGGACTTGGCTATAGGTGCCCTCGGGGACTCCCGGTTCCATATCAGTGACACTCACCAAGTGGTACAAATGTTACATGTATTGTACATGTCTTTAAATTCATAGTATTATTTAAGAACAGATAAACTTACAGCTTCATATCATCTATCAAAAACATTTACAGCATAACGAACATGTTCAAATGCCTTATCCAGTAGTATAAGAAAATATAGAGTTATATTGCGACCTAGTATACTTTTGTATCATTTATTGGAATATTGTGTTCATAGCACGCATTTTATGGTACATACAAGTAATGTTACAATTTACGTAGTGTCTGTATAACGCCTATACAAACGCACGGAGCGAATTTTATCTTAAGCTGTATATACAGTTTTGCCTATTATAACGTCACTTACGTCGAGCGCCGCTAGGTTAGGCCTGTTCAAATATTACCTCACCAGTTTTGAACTTGAAAATCAACAGTGCTAAAATGACGTCAATTAAAAAAAAATACTAGACAATTAGACTGGAATTTCATTAGATTATAAGAAATGAATGTAGCAATTTAATAGATAGGAATTTAATTAAATCATAAGAAATAACTGTAGCGGATTATATAGTTTGTGAATCGGTTTTTTCTATACATCGATATACAGAAAAAAAATTACAGTCATTTCTCAAATGTCTTAATTGGTGTATTTTCATAAAACAAGTGGTCAATGCTATCATTCTAACAATCAAACTTATCTGTGAAAATCTGCAGTAGCCAAGTTGGATGAGTTTACTACATTAAGGAAGTATAAGAACAAAGGGAAAAAACTGATTATTTTATACACCTCGTCATATTTATAAGGTATCCGACTGAATAATCAATCTTCAAGTATTCACTTATAAGACTGCCTTTGTTGTTGAAGACATGCAAATTGGCATACAAAAGGCTTCACAAAATTCATCAAGATAGAAATCAATACTGTTGTAACATCTGAATAGGCACTAAAATAACAATAATGTTAACAATGGTGAACATGTGTTTCCTTTTTGCACTTCTAGTTTTACATTTTATTCCTAGAAAAATTTATTGCATAACTCTCTCTATAAGAGTATCACACGATCTTGCGATCTTGACTTGTAGCAATTATAGAACATTTATTTCAATATTGACAATCAATGATCTTTTTATTGTGCTGTGTACTTATATATGTTAGTTTTTGTCCACTTTTTTCTTTTCTCGTGAGTTAGTTCAGCTTTATATATTTGAGACAGTGTACGCTTATTGTAAGTCTATCAATCTCTTAGATTTAGATTTTTTGTTTTGTATTTGCATTTTGTTAACTGATTTTGTCTTTTTGCACGAGCAATGATAAGTAGTAAGCGCATAGTTGTGAAACTGTGAAATTTCCTTTGTCAGATTTTCTGTCGTTCATTTTGCTTCTTTGCTTATTTTCTTGTGTTACCTTATCTTGTGTTACCTTATCTTGTGTTACCTTATCTTGACACAATTTGAAATTGTCATTATTGAAATATATGTTCTATAGTACAAATTTTATTATACTAGACACGTTTCGAATATTGAATCCTAGTCAGTAGTACTTCATGTCAAGCAGTCTAGATAGAGCCAAAGTAAATTTTCCTGGCGCCACCTATAATAAAAACTTTCAATATCCTCTTGCCAAAATAAGCGGCTCCAAATTTTGTGTAGGGTTTATTCAGAAGCGTATTTAAGGTATCCGTTGTACAATTGAGTTATTTTACATAGCGTTATAATAATCTCCATAGTAAAGTATGGTAAATTTTATACCTGGTAAGGCACTATTAACTATATATTTTCTGAAAGGTGATGATGCCTTGAGTTCAGATATAAGACTCCCATGTCTTAAAAATTAAAGGGGGAAAACTCTTGTACAACTTTGTTATTTTGCATATGTTATATAGAGAAAATAGACAATTTAAATGCTTCATCAGTTATTCCCCTTTGTTTTTCTGGCCCTAAAATTATTATTTTTGAGATGTGGATTTTATAACCTTTCAGAAAATATATAGTTTATAGTACCTTACCTGGCATGCAAAAATGCCCTATTATACATCGGATACCTTTGATAATTTTTAATAGAAAACGGAATAATGAAACACATTACTGTTACAGCATTTCACACCATAGGAGGATCAAACAAATATACCTTACACAGACCGCAGCATAAAACAACCTAGGGATTAAAAATCTACTAAATTTATTTAAAATAGACAGCAACAGTATCACATACCTTTTATAAAAATAACTTCATAATGGAGTTTTTCAAAGGAGAAACTGTTATAAAGGAAAGGATCTGGCCCACTGAATTCATACGATTCCCTTTATATATTATATACTTAAAAAAAGCGATGTCCTTAAAAATGAAAGGCTACCACTTGTGCAGATAAAACGTTATAACCCTCGAAATAGTAAAACTTACTCAATAAACACACCAAATTTCTCTTTTTATCACTCAGACATTGAACGCAATGAAGCGTGACAAAACAAGGCGTTTTCACCTTGTAAGGACAATTTCTCTCTTTCTTTGTTCTGGATGACTGCTTTCGAAAGAAAAGATTGTATAAATAAGCACAGGAGATTTCTCCACTGAAAACGAAAAAAAAAGAATGTGATATCGATATCCATAAATCAGTGAAATACCCGGTAGCTTGAAATTCAAGAAAATTTAGCTAAAATGACACCGGAAGTCCACAGTTGGTCATGCGCTTTGTCAAATACCAAAAGCACATTGAAAGTGTGTCTAAGGGTGTGCAGATACCGATTCGCTAAGTAAAATTCTTTTAGATTCCGAAACGCCCTTACCAGAGTGGATCAAACAGGTGAAACCCCTTTGGTTTAAACCTTAATCATGACGTCACATTTTCATCAATTTATTAAGATCGTTGTCAGAATCGGACAATTAATGGATATACCGTTTAACATCTAATTCAAAAAAATTGTTTTAAGAGGAAACCGCCTCTGAATAAAATTTGTTTTCACGAGTCATGTAAAACCAATACAAAAAAGAAGGACATAACTTTTTTATTCCGTATATTTTGCTCAAAACTGACTAAGTACAACTTCTGTCATCGTTTCATAATTTAAGTATATGTTTCAAAATTCTATATTTGCTTTGGACCTTTTAGGTTAGGTATGATCATTTGATCTTGCATTCTCTTGATGCATTATCATTCTAGACAATAATTATCACCAAAAGATGAATTACGAGCAGATACTAGTTTTGTTTGTTCGTCGCTTATATCAATCAAAAACAGAAGTTATTGATAAATATACGTTCCGAACATGGGATTTAGTAAATAACGATTCACCGCTTTAAACGGAAAAGACAATATGCTGAAGTGCGCTAAATTTTCAAGGGTACTAAAATTTGTTTATTCAATTAATCTTTTAATGGGCATTAGAGAATTCCTAATCTGCCTGTAATCCCAAATGAAACGAGAGATTAATGTTCGATGCTTGAAAAATAACAGTAGCCATAAATTATTTGATCTCAAAATGCAAGAATCTCAAAGCGACCTCGAATCTACAAGAAGTAAAGTGTGGGGATCAAGTGCAACATATATATACAAGAAAAAACTCGGTTGCAGTACCTACAGAAAGAAACATCGAACACTCACATGTGGAAATTCAGAATTCACAAGCAAACAGAGAGACATACAAGGGACGAGGAAGAACAAACATAGTAGACGACAAATGTAAATAATAAAAAACAATGAGACCGACGGGCAACCGGGGCATACGAAGAACTGGTGGCAGTGTCTTCGTCCTAGCATGATTGAAGGCATTCACAATAAGCTTCATCTCTCCAAGATTTTTACTCACCAACCAACATTTAAACAGTGATAGGGTGCTATATAACTCGAGTATCACTGACGAGACATAACTTTTCTAAATGCGCATATGGTGCACTGAAATTTTAGAATAGAACATTTATTTCAATATTGACAATCATGCACCTGATACCTCTTGGGGATTATTTTGCAGCAATGGAATATTTTATTTGGAATCTATTTCCCAACTTCTTCAGAAAAGTAAAAAGAAACTTTCTGTACACGATGGAATTTTATGCTTCTGACAGGTTGCTCATATCTAATGCTTATGTCCCTAGACAATATATCATTTTACTTCAGACTATTTAGAGCCAATCAGATTGCGTAAATCGTGTCTTGTGTACGCCGCCAAAATCTCTGTAGAGAGACGGTGAATCCGCCATTGCTGTATTAATGAATTTGCCCGTAAGGAAGTCTTAGGAACGGCATTTTTCTCTTAAATAACCCATGCAGCCATATTGTATTTCTTACTAGAATATTACGCTTTGTCACAATAAGTATATGAACACGACTCTTAACTGTCTACTTCAATATTTCATTCTATATTTTGTCACAATTGTCTGCCGTTTTGCTATAAATCGTGTATCTATGACAAATTATAAATGCCTTAAAGAACAAAATAAGCATATTTCATCCATATGCATGTATCCGGATAAAAAGGGATATGCTACAGCTTGTTTTTGGTACATACATTAGGTTTTACATCAAATGAATGTACAATCTGCTTAAGATAAATTCTGCTTTATTATATCTTGTGCATTCAGACAACGGAAAGACTATTTTAACTGTATTATTATTTACCTATCCAGTTTACATTATATAAACCATCTTTGAATACCGGATCTGCTTATAATTATGAAGTTGATGAGTCAATATAATCTTCAAATGTCATTTGATTTTTTGTTCTGTTTGTTTTTATTTTATATAACCCATTCGAAATTATTTGCCCTGAAGTTTAAATTTCCCAATTAGGTCAAGAACCCGATAATCACACAGACGCATCCCTAGCCTAGCATATGAATATGATATGAAATGAATAACATGTAAAAACAGTAATCTTGTCTAGAATCAGGACATCTGTAATGAAATCGATACTTTTCTTCTCGGAGACTTTCATTAGTTTCCAATCTTCATAATCTATATTCTTATGCTTTGTTATCATCGACGCAATCAAGAAAAAACGATATAGATGCTAACGAGCATCTCTTGAATATTGAGTACCTACAGACCCGACCAGTCGAAAGTTAAACGCCTGAGAGGATAAAATTTTTAAAGCTACCAAAAAGCTTTCGAAAGTAAATGACGACATTTTCGTTATTTAATCTTTGTAAACGACATTTTCGTCAGCGATAGCTTTCACATTTTTGTCATCTCGGAGCGTTCAAAATATTTGAAAGCAATTGTTGACCAAATTTTGAAAGCTATCGCTGACGAAAATTTTGAAAGCTATCGCTGACGAAAATTTTGAAAGCTATCGCTGACGAAAATTTTGAAAGCTTTTTGAACGCTCGGGCGTCATATTGTTTTTGCAATGGCTGCTGTACGACTCGGACGAATTCCCCTGCACGTTTGGAAGATGAAAGAAGACGTCTCGTTATTGGCGTGAGACTTTAAAAATCCCCGATTGTGAAACATCTTTCAAAGCTTCCGACAGTCACAGAGAAGCCAGGGTTTAACTGTTTATCAAGACTGAAATTTATTAAATCTAGTCCGTTCTCGGAAACACGGAATCTTTAAACTTATATAATTAGCAGTAAATTAATAAAACAATATTTCATCTAATCCAAGAATATATCTTTTTCATAATTTAATCTGAATAAACATCATTATTACTATTATTAATAAAGCAAATTATGACGATTGCATGATTTCAGCAATCTTGGTTTCCTCGTCTCAAAATAGATTACGAAAAGCTTTCGAATATTTTGAAAGCTAATCGCTGACGACATTATCGTCAACTATAGCTTTCAAAACTTTTGAAATGTAATCGCTGACGAAATACTCGTTAACTGTAGCTTTCAAAATTTTTGAAATGACAAATATGGATAATGACCATGTCCCTAATCGCTGACGAAATTTCCGTCACAGTAGCTTTCCAAAATTTTGAAAGCTAATCGCTGACGAAATTTTCTTTAACTATAGTTTTCAAAAGTTTTGAAAGCTAATCCCTGAAAATATTAGTTAAGAATTCGCTGACGAAATTTCGTCATCTCTCGAGTATTCAAAATTTTGAATGCAATCACTGACGAAAGTTTGAAAGCTAAGTTTTTAAAAAGCTGACAATGCGTTTAAGAATTGAAAACAAACATTAACCTTTCGACTGAACGAGACTGTAGATAATTTGCTTAATACCTTTTCTGGAAAATATCAGGTCTTTGAAAAATTTTCTAGTAGAAGAAAATCTTAACTTCATCTTTCTTGATTAAGGTTTAATATACATATTGAATTTTGCCGATCTTAAATTGATCAATCTCTATGTATATTAACAAAATGAAACCTGACCAATAAGTGGGAGGCGAAATTTCTTTGAAAGTGGATGCGTTAAGATCGTTGTATGTGTAATCTCTAACTTTACCAAGTAAAGTACGTATAGCATTCTTTTTGAAGAGATTGAAAAATTCTTATTTCTGGTAATTATTCTTGAAAATGCATCAGGGGCTGAACACCTTAAATTATCACTCACTGATGGGGATTCATTATCCGGTGTCTTGTGCACGTTATTAACAAATGCCTATATAGAAGTCGTCTCTCCGGTAGAAATAATACGTAAGTGTTCCAACTTTATATCTTCTTGAAGAAAATTTCAAACCAATTTTCATGCACCACACACGTGTTTCGGATATTAAATCATCTTCAGTGATGCTTCCAGCCAAAAAGCTTTTCATAAGCCGCAAAAATCCATTTCAAAAATAACGCCCTCTGGTTATATTTTTAATAAAATAAATCTGTGCATTTACTGTAGAGAAAGAGCGCGGATTCAAATTTCCTGTAGGGTCCATTCAGTAGTATATCCAAATAAAATCAATGTTCAAAATAGCATTGGAGGGATGGTGCTAAGATGTTATCATCCTTTACTTTCGATGACATTTTTCGATGAAATGGCAAGTTTCAGAAATACCCAAACTATATATGATGTAAAATTGATAAAGGGTTTAAACAAAGCTTGTAAAAATGAAATTGTTACTTCAGTTTTTCTTATTTTAAGAACAGATAAAGCAGCATGGACCAGACATGCATGATTTGGGTTCCTTACCATCGCCAGGGATCCCGAATTTAAACAATGCAATATGACCAAAGAGTGTGAACGTTATTATGCGCAAAACGTACCTAAAGATATAGCTGGATGTGTGGGATATGATGCTACAGGATCCACGTTTTAGAAAGTTCAAGAAATTTTGAAACCAAATTTTCTAATGCGTTGAAGAAACATTCAACCGAAGTTGATCAAACTTGGCTACATGTGCCTCTGGGTCCACCAAAGATCATAAGCAAGTTTGTCAAAGTTAGAGTTTATATTCAGATTGATTTTCAGATAATCAGTTCCTTTCATTTTTCTTTCAAAATCATTGGATAAATTAAATAGCCTTTCCCCTCTACTTGTTTATACATTAGTCGTACTATCTTTCGATTCCCATTCAAGGCCCAGGTACAAGACTAACATATGAAGTATGAAATTTTAGATGCTGCGTCGATAGTCTGTAATCATGTTTATATTGCAATACAGACGTCCTTTGAAATCTTTAGCGCAGAATAACGAAGTTAAAGCGTCAGCTTAACACGAACGTTAATGTTGCATTTCCACGCCGTATCCAATTTGTGTCCAACCAACAAATGCCTAATTCCACAGGGACATTAACACTAGTTGACGAACGCTTTACGATGAGTGGTTCTTATTAAAGACCGTACAATACACCGGGGCTGACAGGAAACTCTGTAATTGACAAAGACTAGTGGTCGTTCATAGAGAGTAACCAAGGCATTGGCATTTCAAAAGAGGCTCTCCAAATTCGGACCGTGATTAAAAATGGAAATCGGGAATTATGTTGTGACTAATAAATCGTCTATTCTTCAAATAAGTACAGAGAACCCGATAATTCCTGTGGTCACAGTCTGATTTATGAGAAATATCATATTTGAGCATGAATTTGTTTACCCTTTTTCTTTTTTTTTTTTTTTTTTTTTTTTTGCTTTTAAAATAGAAAAAAAACCTCAGATTTTTCCTGGAAGACATGGCAAAATCCAGATTGTCCATCCATCAGATGCTCATTTCCTAAATGTTACCCTTTGATGTAAGGTCGATAAAACTTTGGCTCCCCCTAACCCCCTTATACATAGAATTGCAGAGCAATCTTGGAATCTGTTTTCGTTCATATGAACTTGATACGTATACACTTTCCATGAATCTTAAAAATTTGGAATCCATAATGATTCTCTATTGAATTTTGTGGTCTTTTGTGATTCTGTTGTCTTATTTTCGCCATCTCTTTCTTCGTTGCTTTGATTTTTTTTTTTTTTTGGAAACTTCTCAGTCCGATCTTCGTTTTTTCCATGTTTTTTTTTTTTTCAAGAATTTGTATGTCTATCCGTTGTGGTTATTGAATTATTATTTTGGGTTTTACATTAATTCACCAATTAAATCTGTGCTTACATTTAAATTTAAGGCTTCTGTGTTTTTAACATCCAATGTTTTCAACTTTTTAAAAGACCATCTACACTCACCAAATTATCTTTCTTTTGGTCATTCACACCTCAGGGCAAATGCCTTACTTACAACTGGTGAGGGTTTAGTGTCCGCAACTCATGTTTTTTTAAAGAGGTTGACATCTTAGCACTATCCTTTTACTGCTATTTTGATCTAAGATGGCAAACATGAGAGTTAAGCCAATCACAGGCTCTTAAATTGCCCTTCTTATTTGCGAAGAATCTTTGAAACAAGAAACCGTTTCCATGGTCGTCGTGGATCCTGAATCCTATAAAAGCTGAACAGTTAATACTTGAAAAATACGTGGTATGAGCGCGGCGCGAACTCGAGACCTTCTACATACTATCCGGCACGTTAACCGGACGTGCTTATCACTACACCACCGGGGTAGCTGTCAAATGAACGCCAAAGAAGCAAGGATGGATTTTACTTAGAATTGTTATAGATCGTCGTTTTTTACACTTGATAAAGGCCAAGGGGCCGAACATTTGTGTATCTGAGTGTTTGTGTTTTTATTCATTATGATATTCTTATATAAAATGCTTTGACAAATAGACAGATGGTGATTTCTGTCAGTAACAATATTTTTGATATAATAAATAGTACATCTAATACAATACCCTTGTTTAAATTGCCGACTGCCTCGTGTGTATCGCTCATTTTGATTATGACGTCACAAAAATGGCCCATCACACCATGCTTCGGCGGACCATTAAGTAATGACGTCATAACGTATTGAATTGCCAAAATATGCGATGCCGGACATTTGGCAACCCCTCCATAGTCTGTTGGTTATGAGGTTTTCAATTAAAAGGAAGGATGGGATCTGCCGAGTTTTCAGATGTGCGTAAAAAAATTAATACGATCACATGTAAAATTCGTCATTTCTTTAGAGAAGGATTCAAATAGTACTAAATGCAAAAAAAAATATTTCTAGGAACTATTGTTTGATAATATACTTGTATAATCGACACTTTTGCTATGAAATGAGGACAGCGTTAGTCAACCATCTGACCAGCTAAGATACATGAAACTACATTTGAATAAAGACGACTTGTTTACTCGCTGTATCATACGATTGTTCAACGAAAAATTTGACGCGTCATGATCCCTCTCTAGACGACGGCATTATCTGGGAGATCGTGAAATTCAATAACAATGATCTTGTTACATATAGATTGTTTGTACAATCTATTTTATTCGGTTTAAGATCGCTGTATCGATTTAATTATACCAAATCCTCGGCGGTAATTCTAGGTAATCGTATGTTTTTTCACAATTTTTATTCGAACATGTAAAGAAAGAAAAGCGCAATTTAATCCAGAGGATCAAATCCAAAAAACTTCCATTGAGTCAGACGAAAGCACTGTATAATCTACCTTCTAAAATCATATCGGACATCAATTCATGTTATACGAAAGATGTATACAACTTGCGCTCTCTCTTGAAAGTAAATGTACAAATCCAAATTCAAAAAATTAAAACCAGAGGGCGCTACTGCATTTTGGCGGCGTATGGAAATCACTTTGGCAGGAAGCATCACCGATGAGGATTTAATTGCCGGAACACGTGTCTGGTGCATAGAAAATTGGTTTGAAAGGGGTAGGGCCACGAGACTCCTAAATCGGCCCTCAATTTTTCTCTAGAAATAAAGTTCATGGGGAATACTTGATATCTCTCATGAAAATACATCAATGTTTACCGCTTTTAATGAAAAGAAAAATAGCACCATACATAGTGTAATTGAAATTGACAAAATATGGCGAAAATTGCTTTTAATTTTGCTTTTAATTTTGTTTTTTTGTGGAAGAATTCAAAGTGGCCACATGCGTTAACTTTGATGAAACGTTTATGACAAAAGGATATAATGATAATCTTTCACATTAATTTTTTTAATCCTAGTTAATGCGTGCGCCCATTGTTAATTTCATAGAAACATGCAGTTTTGCATCGATTTCGCGGAAAATTACCAATTTTGGAGTTTAAAAAGGGCTGAAAGCTATTGATAAACGCAATGTTTACAAAAGATATACTGAACAAAAAAAGTTACGTCCTTCTTTTTGTATTGGTTTTACATGACTCGTGAAGACTCATTTTATTCAGAGGCGGTATCCTCGAAAAAAAAAATTTAATTAAATGTTCAACGGTATATCGATTCATTGTCCGATTCTGACAACGATCATATTAAATTGATGTAATTGTGACGTCATAATAAAGATTTTAACCAAAGGGGTTTCACCTGTTTGATCCTCTCTGGTAAAGGCGTTTCTGAACCCAAAAGAATTTTACTTAACAAATCGGTATCTGCACATCCTTCGATACACTTTCAATGTGTTTTTGGTATTTGACATAGCGCATGGCCGACTGTGGCTTCCGGTGTCATTTAAGCTAAATTTTGTTGAATTACAAGCTATTTGACTGATTAATGGATAATCGATATCACAATTTTTTTCCGTTTTTCAATGGAGAAATCCCCTGTGCTTATTTATACACTCTTTTCTTTCGAAAGCAGTCAACCAGAACAGAGAAAGAGAGAAATTTTCCTTTCGAGGTGAAAACGCTTTGTTTATTCACGCTTCATTGCGTTCAATGTCTGAGTAATAAAAAGAAAATTTTGGAGTGTTTATTGAGTCAGTTTTACTATTTCGAGTTTTATAATGTTTTATCTGCACAAGTGTTGACCTGTTATTTTTAGGGACATAACTTTTTTGTTCAGTATAGATTCGTGATTCAGTATAGAATGTTTATAAATGTCAAATCACAGTTAAAAATTCTATGAAGAACAATGTTCAAAATAAGGGCCAATATCGGGCTTCGTGGCCCTACCCCTTTTCTTCAAGAGGCTATAATAGTCGGAACACTGCCGTATTACTGCAAATATTTTGAAACTTTTTTTATTGAATTTTCGAAATTCATGCATAATATATCTTTCTCGCAAGCTATTGTAAAATAAAGAAGGGCATATCCATCAAGACTCGGTGGCAGTGCCAACAGCAAAGCACCGAAACACCTGGGGCGAAAACACAGGGTAAGACAAGCACAGGAAGAGACTAAAAGAGACATACGGCATAGAAACATGAGTAAAAGAGACAACAAATAAACCAACGAGACCAATGGGCAATCGGTGCCGACTTTAGATGGCTATCTGTCACAAAAGAAGCAAATGGCATGGTTAACCGGATTACGTGCCTAAAAGCCTCCCACTTTTCCGGTTACACGAAGGTATCAATGACTGAAATCAAATGAACGGTTTTTTATATATCTTATTCGGTATATATGTGTTTCGTCGTTTCCCGCTATCTTTTAAATTGTTTCGCCAGATGTTCGTTGTTTTTAACACTATCCGCATGTGAACAACAGTAGTCAGTGCAGAGTAATCCTGCTGGATATATCTTCCGTATTTCTGTATACGAGAATTTTTAAATTTCAAAACAATCGTCCCAAAAGGGAAAATACTAAAATCTTGTTTTTTTCTCTTCTTCTTAATACATAATTCTAATATAAAGTCCCCCCCCCCCCGATTTACTCTGCTACTTTTGGTAAGATTATTGTTTCATAGTCGTGCGTGATACCCTTGTTTTCTCTAATGATTCTGTCTTCCTATACCACACGACTTTTGCACATTTTAAATGGGAAAACAAGTAAAGACAAAGCAATATAAATGTATTAGCCTTCATGTGTGACCTTGACAACAAGTCTGAATTGGTAGTTTCCCCAACCTTTTATAACCTAAGTGAACTCATAATGAACATGATGAATGCTAATGATGATTGTCTTGACACAGACAGGTCACGTTTGTTAGGTGTTGACTAACTTACACTAATTAGTAATAAACTAGGCGACGATACCTAGCGTGAGCCTTGTTACATGTCAGTTAAATACATTAATCCTTTAGGAGGAGTGTTACACTTCAAACTAGGCTGGTAAAAAACGATTGCTGTTATCTAATTGTATTCCAATCCCATCTACCAGACCTCTCCACTAAGACAAAAGGAGATGTTGATTGGTTACATTAGTTGTTATTGGTGCCAATGTCGTGTCAACGCGACCTTGTATCCTCTTCTTTGACAATCGAACACTTTTTAAAATTATTTCAGTTACTTGTTATCGCTCTGAGGCTCTGTGCCATCTGGTATTAAGTTGGATTATTGACGATTGTGTTTTATCGTTTTAATATTTTGGACTGTGAATAATTGCAACAGATACATGTATGTAATTCCTTTAATATACCAACAGAATGTACATGCTATTTGATAAAGCAAACTGATTTTTCAGACTCATGTAGACTTAAATGTTTCATATACACAATTCTGCAAGGAAAGCTTGCGATATTATTCAAATTACTCGACACGTGTTAAATTCGTTTATTCCCACGGGACATCGAGTCGTTCGCATGGGTTTGACCAGTCATGTACGAGGCTATTCTCATGAAAAGATACCTTACTACAGTAATTGAGGATTTTGTCCAATTACTTAAATGACAAAATAAGTTATTTTCCCATAAAATGACGTCAATGATATTATCAAGATATAAGTGACGTAACAAGAGTCAATTTCAACCTTCACATATAGTAAAGGAAAAGGAAGTGTCAAGTTCAGCTACATTGAAGTAGCCTCCTGAACAGAGATGCCTAAATAAGATGCACCAACAATACATGTTTCAAATATCAAAAACTTTCCTGTTGTTTAACAGAACTGAAGGTGTTCTTGCCATTTCTATTTCTTGTCAGAAAATGATGAGTCTGACGACTTGTCATTTTAAGTTGCATGCAATACCAAGGCAACGAAAGGGATTAGCGTTTCTCCCTTATGTCTGTCTGTCTGTCAATCGTTCACATTTCACATAAATAGTTATTACGTACTTAATATTTATGGTACCTCCTTATATTTTGATGAAAATACCAAGCATAACGAGATATGACACATTACAAAAGTCAAGGTCACTCTCGACGTCAAGTCCAAGTCTACTGTCCTGTTCACTAATTCCAGAGCACCCTGTTTTCCCGGTTTTCTCTAAAATATGATAATGTCATCTTCCAAAAAGATATAAATTTATAGTACTCCTTTAGTCGTAACAGAAAATACCATTGTTTTGGCTGTGCGTCAACTAAGTTAGAAATAGGACGGAAAATAAAAAGTCTACGGGGATTTTCTATAGTAAAATCGCTGAAAATGTGTGACGTCGGAGGCTTTGACGTCACTGTTTACTATTGTTGACACGGAGAACAATATGGCGGCGGCTTGAAATTAACATGGGAATTTCCCGTAGACATTTTATTTTTTTCATATTGCGGTTTGAAGGCAGCTGATAGGGTAAGTTGAAGTTAATTTCCAGTTACAACGAAAGGAGGTCAATTCTCGGAAACAATAATTTATAGCAAAATTCTTCAGACGACAGAATAAATCGCCCAAACAGGGTGCTCTGGATTTAGTGAACAGGACAGTAGTCAAAGTCGTGATAGACAATATATATGATTTAGAACTGATCATAGTGGAGACACCTACAATTGATTTTGGTAAATTTCTTATTCGTGATTCTGATTCGAGAGCTAAAGTGTGATTCTCTTGTTTTTATGTTATACAGCGAGATAAATTTGAATGAGTTAAAGAAGATCCTGACGATAATCTCAACAGCACTCACAATATAGCACCAATCTGAGCATCGGCGGACCCCCAGCAAGCAAAAAGTGGGACCAGATTCCCGATTCCCGGGAGAAGTACGTATCCACTGTTGGCCAGCCGCACCCGCCGTCGATGTTCATGCACTAGAATGAATAAGCGTGAAGCCTCCTTTTCAATCCTGCTTGGTTGGGTTTTGTTGCTTGCATTGTATTTGAAGCATAATTAATGTATGTTTAAACTTAACTGTTTCAATGGTGCTGTATAATTATCTCCGTCTGCTTTTCCATTTTTTTCTTTTCTCGTGAGGAAGTTCTGCTTTGTTCTTTTTGTCCAATATTTTAAAGCCTTTTGATTGTGATTTTTTTAATTTGATCACGGCTTTTGTGTCTGATTTTCATTCACCGATCGTATTGCATATCAAGGTTTCCAGCATTCCGGTTTTGAGTAGATAGTTACATAACAAAACCATATGGCGCTTCTTATGTCATAATTATTTCTCCAAAGTTGTCGACGGATGATAAGTTGTCTGTGTGACTTTGTTTTGTACCTTGTACATGTAGCAGATGGCAATCATATGCTGCATGGCTTCAAATACTCATTGACCTCTTTGCTTTATTCTTTTTTATGCAATTGGTAAACATTTTCACTCAGCTTAACATTTGATATTTTAAAAATATTTCCGTTCCCCATAGTCTCTTATTACAAAAAAAGGGTCTTAATATAAATTTTGTTACGGATATCCAACACACAGCAAGTGCATTTGTCATACATTTAATGCGGTTAGCGCATTTCATGCGATAAATGCACTTGCTGTGTGTTGGATACCCGTAACAAAACACAAATTATGACATTAATTTTATTCTATGTACATGTAAATGGAGTTTTCCAAGTAAAAGGTGACGTGAAATAGGCCAACGCAGGTTTAGTTTGCAGATTAAAACACACGTCGTGGCATGTTTCTGTAGAATTTAAAATGCTTTGAGACGTCACGAGACGTCACGAGCGTTTTATCTCAAGGAATTACATTGACTGTGCATATATACGGCATTGTGTACATGTAAAGAACTAGGCAGTTTAAAGACTGCTTCGTATGTCAGTTTTCCTTGAGTTGTAGTTTATGTGTATACCCCTCCCTTCCTCGTGTCATTCGTTTATCTATCTCCATCACCGTCATTATACCGTTGTCGTTTTGTTTGGGATGATTCATTTTTCGTTTGATAAGATTTTCAAATGACCCTCGGTATCAAAGGGAGAAAAAGAACAAAACAAAAGAAACTCTTTGTTTGTTTGTTTGTCTATATGTTGATGTTGTTGTACATATTTCTCTCACTGTCCCCTATTGTTTATATAAATTGTTTGTCTGATTTCGAGTGTTCGATATAATACGTGTTGATGTGTGGATGGATGGTAGTTGGTGTGTTTTGATCTTGGCATTTCAAAATTATCTAGATGAACACTTTTTTTCTCTATGCACCAGCTGTAGATTTCTTTATATACGTATACTTGTACACGAAAGAAGTTTTAGAAAGACGTTTATAGTTAACATTAATCAATTTTGTTCTAGATTTTGGGAGTAAGTTTTCGACACAATTACATCACCTATCCTCTCTTTCTTAAGCGACCTAGAAAATTGTGAATCGTTAGAAGTATCTATCACAATTATACCAGTGGTGTGATTAGCGTGCTGCTTTTCAGAAAAACTGAAAGTTTCTCACCAAACCACCTGATGTCATGTAAAATTTCAAAGTTGACCGTCTCCAAGAATTCTAATTAGGCAAAACTGTGTCTCGACAGAGGTTTACAATCGATCAAACCGTAGAAAGACTGCATATTTTTTTCTTCTGAGGATGAAATTCTTTCAGAAAATTATTGCGACTGCGTATTGTTTCTGTTGTTATAATAAGATGTCTCTGGAATTTAAAACAATTTAAAAAATTGCCATGAATGTTCTACATGTAGGCATTGTTTTGAAACCCCAGTTTGATATGAAATTATGAATCCATCATCATTTCTGGACATAAATGGCTGTCCAGCCTCCTTCAACTGTGCATGCACTCTGGGCATAGCGCTGCCATTAACAACATTACCAATATCTAAACTTGACTAGAATTCCTTTATTTAGAAGCATTTGTTTCTCAAAACAACACATCTTGATTTTTGTTTTAGTAAGTTAGTAATAGACAAAACAAACCAAAGATCAGAATACTTTTTATAGTACAAATCTTGAAAGTGAACATAATGATAGGGAAGGTTTCAAACCTTCTTGAAGCAAATTGCAAACCAATTTTGATGCACCAGACACGTGATACGAATACTAAATTCTCATCATTGATGTTTCCAGCCAAAGTGCTTTTCATAAGCCACCCAAATTAATTTCATATTAGCGCCCTCTCGTTTTATTTTTAAAATTCAAATGTGTGCATTTACTTCACGGAGAGTGCGCGGCTCCAAATTTCCTTGGTCGATTCAGTAGCATATCCAAATAAAATCTATGTTCAAAGTAGCATTGGAGGGGTGGTGCCAAGAAGTTAACCTCCTTTAGTTTGGAAATTCGATGGATTTTTCGATGAAATGGCAAGTTTTCGAAATAGCGCAAAAAATAATATATTTATATAATGTAAAATTGTTAAAGGGCCAAAACAAAGCTTCTTTCAGGCGACAAAGCTGGAAAGCAGGAATTAATACACTTAACAAACATCTAGTCACAGATAACGATTTTAACTGCTCTACACTGCAACAAGAAATAAGTGTTTAAATAACATGAATAACGAAAAGATATTCGGGAAAAAAACATGATTCAAAATGGAGATGGGATCATGCCTCAACTGTGTAAAAAGCTCTTCAAGGTTGAAATTTCACATAAATCTGAGATTCTCTATTTATCGTTTGTGTACATGATATTTGAGTTTGAGGTTTTGAAGCAATTAGGTTCATTGAATCTCTATTTTGAGGAATTTAATACAATATAGTCTCTAAGAATATACCATTAATATGTGCAATTGATACAGATCGTATACTGTTTTACAAGCTAATGCATCGAGTGTTCCCTTCATCTATGCTTTCAATTTATGTTGGCTATGAGACAGGACATGACACAAGAGTACAATGTTATCAAATTTTCATTTGCATAAAATCTGGAGGAATAGGTGAATCCCTTAGCTTTTATGTTACATTTGTTTACGAAACAGTGTTTTATAAATGACGCACAATACTTTGGAAATATGATTTATTAGACATTCATAAGGTTTCAATGAGATTCTAAGATCCTTGGACACAATGCAAATATTGAAGTTAAGATCCTCTATTTGATGATGAAGGATAGACAAACTGCATTCATTACCGGAATGACTTACCAGGTCGGATACAGCAATTAGTCAAACAAATTAGAATTTTGACGGTTAGACAGGATAAAAGCTAAGAACAACAGCCTGAGAATGTAACCTTTTACACCCATGATTAGTGGCAATGACCTTCTTAAGCATTATCTATAAGCCGGTCTTTAATATGTAGAAGTCAATGAAAGGTTCCAGCTTGCATTTATTGGTTATTTCCATTGCATTATTGGGTAGGGTGAAAAACGACGGAGTGAAATACATTGCTGGTCATCAGAATGGTCATTTCCGCTCTCATAAATGGAAATCTTCGGCTAATATCTCTCGTATATAAGATATACCATCCTTCTGCAAATTATCGGGAAAGAGCAAGGAATATGTTCCAACACATAACATCTTGTTTTCAATAAATCCTCGGTTATGAAAAATTGAAAATCTTATTCATTTACTTATTTTTTTTTCAATCTCACATGAAACAAGTTGTTGCAATGATACCATTGAAAGACAGGGGGGCGGGGGTTGGCAGTTTTACGTATAGGGAACTCAGTTTAGGTAGTTTTAAGGTTGTTTGCTATGGAATGCTTTTCTGTTTGGAGCGCTTCGTATCATCGTACCATAGTCGACGATAACATGATGGCGATGCTACATTGGCAATGTTACAATGACGAAGCTACGATGTTACGATGGCGATGTTACGATGACACGGGCGGGGTCACGATGTGAACATATTGTCATCGCCATCGTAACATCGTATCTTCGTCATCGTAACATCGTATTTTTGCCATCGCGACATCGCAACTTCGCCATCGTAGAGCATCACGATCGTAACATCGAAGCATCGTGACATTGCCGGTGATGGCACGATGACATAATGCGGTCCAAACAGGATGCGCTCACATGTACGAACCTTTGACATATCTGAAGCTTCTGTCATGTATATGTCCTAGAAGGTTTTTGATTGTAAATAGGATGATTTAATTAAGAAATAACAACTAGCTAGCCGTGGTTTATTGTCCAGTAATTCCATGAGTCGCATGAACCAATCAAATTATTATTGATAATTTGATTGGTTCATGTGACGAGTGGAATTACTGAACAATGAATCACGGCTAGCTAGTTGTTATTTCTATTCTAATGTATAGCACGTGAATGGGCGGAGCTTAGCGCACTGAAAGTTTGTTGGAGATTTCGTATAGGAAAAAAGATTTAAGTCATATTAGAATTTTGGATTAAGAACATTGACCATGCATCCAGCTTTAACATGAACGCTACATGACCACGATCTTATCTAATCTGATTTCTCAGGCAAGGAATTAATTCCATATCAACTTATAGTAGTTTCCTTTCCGATCCTTATTTGTAATTATCTATGAATTTAATTGTATTGTACCTCCATTTGAATTAAAAGCAGATATGTTGAAACTGAACCAATTATCATCTCAGATTTGAATGAATGAATGAATGAATGAATGAATGAATGAATGAATGAATGAATGAATGAATGAATGAATGCGTTATTGAAGAACATGAGTTCGAAATGATAAAAATCAAACTTATAATAAACTGAACATTTTTTATTAGATATGAAATATGTTTGAACTGCTAAGTGCCAGCCATTCTTGTCGTACATCAATACATACAGTTTATTATCTGATATCAGATAATTTTGTGATTAAAATAGTTGAATAATAAATTTCGTTTTTGAAAGTTCCGCTGACGTAAATTGCTGTGCAGAACATCAGTCAATAAGTTCAAAAATCTTTCAAATGATAAATTAAATTCTTGATAAAATACATTTCGACATCTATCTGATCTATTTTAAACAGACGTGATGCAATTTTCATTATTTTATAAATATTCTTCCCTCTTTATTTCAAAGTGTTTTTGGCCTTCGGTCAAACAGTATGGCGACAGTAAATTCATTTTGCAATAACCATCATGTAGCAGACTTTTAAGTATTCCGTTCACACGTCAAAAATGCCTGAAAATCACATAATTGGAATTTAACGGAAATCGCACAAATAACATCTTTTATAGCCAATAAATTCATATTCTTTTCGTGTTTTAAGACCTGTCCTAAATTGTTCCAGCCAACTAAACGCCGTCCGATCGGAAACGCCGCCGTGACATAAACGATTGATATTGCGTTCATATAAGCTAGCTGAGATTTTATTTGCTGCATTGGGGCCGTTTTAGATCTAGATAATTAAGCTATAACTAATGTAGCTCCGCTCTTTGTATAATTGTACTGCATTGTAAGACCCAAGAGCTCACAGTTCTTTACTGAACGAGGTTTGTCGCTTGAATGAAGATTTGGAAATTTATTCTCCTAATGAGATCTGCCTTTATGATTGACGACCCTTAGAAAAATCGAAACTGCATGCGCCATTTAGAATGAAACGAAATCTACCCTTACGTTATGAGCAATTTCGTGCACTTTTTAGTGTATTGAAAGTAAAATGATGTATGATAGTAGTCTTAATTGTTGATCTCTCTCATAAATAATTTCACAGCTCCGAGAAAAGCAACATCAAAATGACGGTAATCTGTTTCGATGTTATGTATTGGGGAAACACCGTGTTATTGTCAGATGATACTTTATTATTAAACATGCTTTGAAATGAAGATAGTGACATTTTGTATTTTCAATAAGCCTTTATTTAGTCCCTACATTAAAACGTCAAAAAGTTCCCTTGGTTTCCATCTGATTTTCCCTTTTCTCATTTGATTGTTCCCTTTTCTCATTTGATTGTTTTCTTTTCACATCTGATTGTCCCCTCTTCTCATTTGATTGTTTCCTTTTCTCATTTGATTGTTCCCTTTTCTCATTTGATTGTTCCCTTTTCTCATATAATTGTCCCTTTTTCTCCTTTGATTGTTCCCTTTTCTCATCTGATTGTTCTTTTTCCCCTAGTCAATGTGATTGTGTTTCGATCATTCTCGTCTCTTATGACTGAACACGTTTTCTTAAATATATGCTTTTGAGATATATGGAAAAAGCAAAGGATAGACGAAACTGCTGGGTTTTTTTTTTTCACAGGAATGCGCTTCAATTTCGCCCATCCTGTCTAAAATTATGACCTTTTTTTAAGTAAAAAAAAAAACATTATGCGTTTTTTCCCGGAATAGTACGCTTCAAATTTATTTCTTATTCATAGTCTTATAAAACACCATTAATTAATTTTAAATTAATCAAAAACGAGGTGTAGAGGAAAAAATCGAATGAAAAGAATTAACCCTATTTTTTCCTTTTTCATATTAAGATGGCAGTAACTGTAGAAACTGTTACAACCATTCGTTTACACCCAGGAGTATGTTCGAGATTGCCTCTTTATCTCCAGAAAGTTCAAAAGCAGCTTCAACATGTATTTTCACTCTATAGATTTTTTCCTTGTCCTCGTCTCTACATATTTGCTCTGGACATTTCTATTCAATTTTTTTCTACATGATTCCCCATGAGTGATCATAACCTTTCAGTTAACATTTCTTAGAATTTTGCAGACGAAGCAAACATGAAAACAAATTATGCACCTAACAAAGCAAATGTCAAAATTCTTGATAACGGCAGATAAGGCTTCACTAAGGTTACAAATTGATTCTTCTACCTTTGGGACAAAAAAAGTCATTGCCATTTGTCAAAAACTACACAGAAACCTGTCAAATCAAGTTGAAAAGTCAAATACAGGTTATTCTTTCAATAATCTCAAAACTAAATGCTTGATTTCTTATTTACTGGCGATAGGTATAATGATGGCCTGCTTAATTCGTCTTTCCTATGACATATCGTTTTAACATTTCAAATATATCGTAAGCCATTAAGGGTAACACGGCACGTGTTCCGTTAGGGACATCGCCTCTTTGGGCTTGAAATGGACACGTGAAGAAGCGAAGTACGATGCGAAGAAGCGAAATTACGATGCTTCTTTGCTTTTTCGTATCCTAACTTCGCTTCTTCGCGTCACCAGTTCACAGTAGCGTATCACGTAATATACAAATAATCTCTGGCCCGGGAGTCCCCTTCGATTAAGTATGGTAAATACAGTCTAAATCTTCTTTATAGGAAACTATTTTAAGCCTATCATATGAACATCACTATCATATATATGCTGGTAATCTTTGCTGGTCAAGAATAGAGGTATATTCTGAGAACACTTCAACAGATATGGTGCACGTAAATAAACAAAATTTTCTGTGTCAGTGTTCTATGAATATAATTTTATTCTTGATCAGAATAGATTACCATTATATAAATGATAATGATACACATATGATAGACCTAAAATAAATTCATATAACGTAGATTTAGATAGTATTTACCTTGTTTAATCGGAGGGAATTCCCGGACTAGAGATTATTTGCCTGTCACGTGATATGCTACGGTGAAGTTGTTTACACGAAGAAGCGATGTCCCAAATGGAACACTGTACTATTGTCCTGGGTCGAAGCATTTACATTAATGGTTATGACTCCCATCATACATGTACATTTTAAAAGGAATTACACTCTTAGACTATACATTTTATGTGTCAACGGGGTGTCGAAAGGAATAATCAGGATATGACTTTTTTTTCTCTCTCTCCTTCTTTTTTATTTGCGCAATATCACATAGATGTACCACCATCAAACGACAACAAATTCTACATAAATTGTAACATATATTATATTGGAATAAATCTCTTTTAGAATTTGAACATCTCTGTGCAGCTTTCGAAATTTCTGGATTCTGATTCTGGCTAAATGCTTTACTTTCACGTTCTGTTTGCTAAAAATAGAAGTTGCTACCAACATACAAAAAAGTTATAATTTCCGGTTCCGTTGAAACAATTCCGGATTCCTTTTTGCCTTTACGTGTGTGCCTTATTAAAAAAAAGTATTCGCTTTGGGCCGTCTTTTTGGCTTTAGTCATTAAGACTCGAAAAGGCCATGTCGGACACAAAGAAAGAAATTGTTATTACAAATTATAAGATGTCCAAGTATCAGAACATGGTCGCGACGTCAAGTGGCTTTAGCCTTAAGGTACACGTCAACTTGACTTTCTTAAAAGATCTAATTCCTGCCTTTTTTTTTTTCTTTTCGTTCATGGCCTCGTGATAAAAGTCATATTTATTCTAAGCTAAATGAAATGTTTATATACATTTGTACCGTTATGTAAAAAAAAATTATTATATGTATAAATCATGAAAAATTCTTGTTTTGTTTTCTTTCTTTGTCCGGTTTTTTTTTTTTTTTTTTTTTCTCCCTTTTTATCCTTGTTTCACAGCATGAATAGTATTATTCGTTTTCCATTGTATATAAATATTTATGTTTCAGAGAATATTATAGTTGGTATAATAAAGCAAGGGCCCAGGTGTCCTGATAGTCATTAAGGCTTCATCTTAAAGGTCGTTAACTTCCCTTTTAAAATTGCTTTAATCCCGGCTACGCCTACTCCTCAAAACTCTCAGAGCTGTCAATAAATAAAGAAAAAAGTAAAATTAAGTGCGGACCTAAAAGGGGGTGGTGGGGGGGGGGGGGGGCAAAGACCCCTTGGAATTTGCTCAAGTTTCCGTAGTTTACCTGTTTTTTGCGCATGATTCTTTTCAATACCAAAGGTTGGACAACCCCGCCCACCTCTTCCGACGAGTTGAACCCTCCCCTTCCCCTCTGTTGAAAGCATTTCTAAATTCGCTCATGAAACTATTTCTTTTAAGCGGGAGACAATGATCAGGAGTCATTTAAGACAAAACGAGACTCGAATCTAATCTACTGCGGACCGAGGTTAGCTGTCAAACGCTGATCAAAATCGCATTGACTAGTGAATCCATTTTGGTTAATGGGATAGATTAATTGTAACGGATGATTTTGTTGTTATACACAAATAGATCGACATTTTTGTTGGGAGAAAATGAAATAAAATGGATATTATATTCAGCGGTAACTGCATCTGATTGATTTATTGAGTGAACTCTACTTTCTGAATAGAGACGGTTTCTGTAACTCCGGTGTGCTTACGGAAACTAGACGGAAGCGTTTTCTCACTCGGAGTTGGAAAACAAAGATATGACTCGGCAAAAGGTAACTGTATTTTCACCCTTAGATATCATTAAATGATAAATCAATGCAATTCTGAACGTTGGCATTGTAACACGCCGAAATAATCCTGAAACAAATGTCGCTTACGCTAGTAGGGATATCTTACTTTGTTATTCGATACTTAAATTGAATTTTTATTTGAAAAAAAAAGAAAAAAAAAAATGGGGCTCCATTTTATTTATTTATTTATTTATTTTTTTTTTTTTTAATTAAATGTGTTCTTTGAAGATATGATAAGGCAGGTATATGGTTAAAAATGCTATGCGAAATCTATCTTTCTATAAATGCATTTTATGGCATTTTTATAAATTCAGATCTGACAGTTAAAAATTAGAAAAAAAACCCTACATAAATCGGATTTTTCACCATTGTCTGCTAGAATCGGTAGACAATGGTTCAAATAATATTTGTCTATTTATTTGGTATGTGGGTACAAGTGATTAAAGTCTGTAGCAATAATGTTATACAACGTTTTATCGTTCGGAAAATTATCTTAATGTAAAAGTAATCAAACTGCAGGTGGGTAATTACATAAACAAATAAAACCGCTCAATGCTTCAGCGATTAATTGAACTGATAAACCTTAAGCTAACAAGGATGTATCAATGTATTGTATACCTAGTTAATTATTCGTAAACAGTTGGTTTTACCGACGTTGTGAAGTACATTGATTTAGATCATATTTACCGTCTGCCGCTACCGTTCAGTGAGACTATCATAACTAGATTGTATATAGTGTCGCCTTGATGCTATGGTAAGTGAGTATTAGATTTATAAAATTTAAACTTGTGTTCGTACAAATGTGTAAGGAAATACTTTTTTTGTTTCAGTCCTTATATATCGTTTAATATACACAAAATATGAATTTTATCATGTTTATTTTTTCAATATTTTTCTGAATTTTTCTCCGCCTTTAATTCTGCCTTTTATTTATTAAGATGTTAGGAACATTTAAAGACTAATTTAAAGAAATAAATAATAGAAAAAAGATAGGTGCAGTTTTTACGTTTCAACGTAACTATTAAAGAAGGAAAACAAAACGTGACATCTATTAGATTCAAGGTAGTGAAAAATTGAGGTCATTCATTTACACTAGAATTGATCAAAAAAAATAATAATATTTAATGTCTTTACCAAAGCAAAGCTTTGATAACTACCTTTTGTAAATTGATAAGATATTTTCTATAAATTGAAACTTTAATAATAATTTTTGCTCTGTCAAATTTATTGAAGTCGGTATAAATATATATAGTGTTTTTTATTATTATCTTTTTATCTATATAGATTACTCATAAATAAACTTTAGATCAATCCATACTCGTCTGTAAATTGCAAAACCAAGAATATGTATAAATACCGGTGGAGAAGGACTAGCCCCCCCCCCCCCCCCCTCCCGACAAAGTTTTAAATCTGAGTACGACGTGTAAATGGTTTCGAGGAAAGACATACACCATTCCCAACGTCTTCTTTGATATACTTTTTATAGTGCTCATCCAATGTATCTGGCACGTACGTATATTTAGACATTTTATCATGATTTTAAAGTTTGACTCTAAGTATAGGTTAGAAGGTAATTTAAAGTTTCTTGAAAAGAAAGAAAAAGAAACTTGAAGATACCAGATGGCAACTTCCACGGTGGCGTAGCGGTACATGTTGCGCGACCGGTAAGAATGCCGGATAGCATGCATGGTAACAGTCTCGAGTTCGAGCCGCACTCAAGCCACATATTTTTCAAGTATATACTGTTCAGCTTTTGTAGGATGCAGGATCCATGAAGACGGTTTCTTCATAGATTCTTCACAAATAAGACGAGCAATTCCAAAGCCTGTGATTAGCTTACAATGTAGTTCAAAAGTTGCCATCTGTAGTAGCCATGACCTTTGCTTCGCCGGATTCAAAAGAGAAAAAAATAAAAAGAGAGAAAAGACAATAACAAATCGTTCTGTTGGGTTACCTTTTACTTAACTTTGAAAAGTCAGATCATGTCAGTTTATGTTTTTGTCATCTTACACTTTAAGACCAAACAAAAGGGGAATTTCACTTGCGAGAAGGACACACTTTGTGAAACATCGTTGATTAAGCCGGCTTTTTATAGAGTACAATAACAGCTTTTATATCTTTTCATCAACTTAATAAAGACGACTTCTTTTGCTTCAAGCTATAAAGTTACGAAATGTTATCCAGAAAAGTCGCTATCATTAATTGATTTGAAAAGACGAAAACAGTGTACTGATACTACTGCGTCTTCACTGAGGCTTTTCTAAACAAGCTACGTTGATTCTAAATAAGGCCATACCTGTTTTTTTTCCCTTGTTTTTAAAGCATCAGGCCAAGCGAGTGAAACCTACTTACAAATGTACCTATCCATTTAACAAACAACGGAGAGACGTGAATATCTATAGAAAACGTAAGAAATATCCAAGAGAGTACTAGGATTTCATGTTAGAGGAGCAAAGAAAGTTGCACAAAATGATACTTTTGTGTCATTTTTGTTAATTTTCAAGTTAGCGAACCTTTGTAAGATTTTAATACCCACTGTAAATTGTTGAGACTGCACTTATTTCTTTAAACAAGGCGAATATAATGATTTTAAAACATGGAGAGGATTGTTGGGGAGGGGGGGGGGGGGTAGTTGATGGAGAGGATTGTTGGGGAGGGGGTTTGATGGAGAGGACTGTTGGGGAGGGAGGGGGTTGATGGAGAGGATTGTTGGAGAGGGGGGTTGATGGAGAGGATTGTTGGGGAGGGGGGTTGATGGAGAGGATTGTTGGGGAGGGGGTTTGATGGAGAGGACTGTTGGGGAGGGAGGGGGTTGATGGAGAGGATTGTTGGGGAGGGGGGTTGATGGAGAAGATTGTTGGGGAGGGGGTTGATTGAGAAGATTTATGGGTGTGTGTGGGGGGGGGGGGGTCAATGGAGAGGATTGTTGGGAAGGGGGAAGGTTGATGGAGAGGATTGTTGGGGGGGGGGGGGGGTTGATGGAGAGGATTGTTGGGGAGGGGGGGTGATGGAGAGGATTGTTGGGGAGGGGGTTGATGGAGAGGATTGTTGGGGAGGGGGGGTTGATGGAGAAGATTGTTGGGGAGGGGGGGGGGGGCGATGGAAAGGATTGTTGGGGAGGGGGTTGATGGAGAGGATCGTTGGGGAGGGGGGGGTTGATGGAGAGGATTGTTGGGGAGGGGGAAGGAGGGTGTGGGGGTTTCAAACAAATACCATGAACACCTACCCGCCCGCTGACGCTTAACAAATGTAAATAAAACATGGTGTGGTCAAATAAGTGTACAAACCTTCACGGAAAAATGTGGAAGAGATATATGAAAAAAAAAGAAGATTGCCTTCTGCAGTTAACCGAGATATGAGCTATCGAATTAAAAAAAAGTACATGAAACGACAATGTTAAAGGTAAATTCTTTAAACTTTTTAGTCTCTTTTGTGACAAGGAATCGTTTTTAAACAAATTGTAGACGTTCCTATGGGAACAAAATTAATTTGACCCTGATCCTGAATAACATATTTTTAAAATCGTATGATTTTGAACTTTTTCAACAGTAGCCTTAATCTTCACTGCACATGAAGATTTAGATCCAAAAATTTACATATACATGTATTTCAACATTTAACATTCTTATTTAAATATCATCCTCTGTTGTGACGAAAATCGTTATTTTTAGGTTCAGTTTCAGCCTCCCCCCAAAATTTGAAATATTGTCATATTAAACATGATTTTTTGCTTTTTGAAATTTGTTACTCAGTTACCTTGTTACAACTATATCCAAAACTGCCATCAAATGGTTATCCAATAGAAGGATGTATAGCAAGGATATCTAGTGTCATTCAGTTCTCCCATCCGCCTCTTGCTCTATTCTGTTCGCTTTCTTCGGGGATTGTGTCCCTCTATGACTTCTTTTTGTCGCTGTGATAATGTGATTTGTATGTTTTATTCTATATCAATAGTATGCTGTGTCATGATATTTCATATGGTCACCACGACGTCTTATGGGAGGCTTCCTTAATATGTCGCAAACATTATATTCTCTACACTCTCTTCTATCATTGTACTAGAATATGACATCACAGTTCAAGGTAACCATGATCCTAACACCATCCTATCATTGCTTAATCCAGAAAGATCTTTCGAATATGTTTCTCTTCAGTGACAAAAGTTAGAAGTGATGCATGTAGAACATCTTGGAATTGAATTCAAATTCAATAGCATTGTACGTGTCACCACTGAATACTCATTGAAATTTTCAGTTACATTAATGAGGATGGAATTTCCGTATCAAAGATACCTGTCTAGTGTATTCGGCAAGTTTTGTCCAGATGCCATCTCTCTGGCAGCGGAGAGTTGCGGAATCTGTACTTTCTCTTTCAAATATCATAACAGCTAGCTATATGATATTACTCTACTGTCCTGTTCACTAAATCCAGAGCACCCTTTTTAGTTATTTTCTCGGCCGTCTTAGGATTTTTCCAAATATTTATTGTCTCCGTAGATTGACCTCTTTTAGTCGTAACAGGAAATGTGCATGAACTCACCTGTTGCAACTGCATTTAACCTGTCATACGAAAAATAAAATGTCTACGGGAAATTCCCATGTTAATTTCAGCCCGCCGCCATCTTCTTCTCCGTATCAACAACAGTAAACAGTGACGTCATGGCGTCCGACGTCATGCATTTCAGTCATTTTTACTATAGAAAATCCCCGTAGACATTTTATTTCCCGTCGTATTTCTTAACTAAGCTACGCACAATCAAAGGGGGGCATTTTTTGTTACGACTAAAAGAGTTCTATAGACTGGATATCAGTTTATAAGATGACAACTGTATAATTCGGAGAAAATCGCTAAAACAGGGTGCTCTGGATTTAGTGAACAGGACAGTAGTCTTTGTCTTCAAGATCAAAGAAATGTCCCTGTTTTGATGCCAGACAGAAGCTTTAAAAACGAAATCTATATGTTTGAAAGAATCTAAATTTCAAATAAAGCATAACAGACATGTTCAAGATATTTTATCATTATACATTTGCAATACCTACATATTACGAGTGTCTGATGAGGTGTTAGAGATGTTTGGACAGTATGTGCATTGATACATGTAACCAAGTCTTTGTAATTTTGGATTTTTAACCTTGTGAAAATCTTCCTATGATCCCTTTCCTTTTAATTTCTGTTGCGATCTAAACATGTTCACATGTGTAGATGATTGATATTTGGTGTGAGCTCACTCTTATCTTATTTACAGATACTTACTCTCTTAAGAATGGAGATTTTGTGTCTATAGTTCCTTTGAAACTTATCTACGTGAGTAATGGAGGTACATGTAAATGTGGACTTACTCTTTTGTTTTGAGATGATGTGTATATTAACATTTGTCTAATCACACATAATCTTTGTGAGTTTAGGAAAGTTGTGCGCATTTTATTCTATTGACGTGTGTTGGTGATGTTGTGTGTAGTTTATTTTGATAAATTGCACGGATAACCAAACTATTTGCTGTTTGTAGCAGATGACCGTCCAACGTCCATTGGTCTCGTTGGTTTATGTGTGGTCTTTTGTGTGTGGTGTATAGAGTCATGTTTTCTGTTCCTTGTCCCTTTTGTGTCTCTTGTTGTATATGTCTTCTCTGTGATTTCACTTGTGTGTTTTGACGTTTTGCTGTTGGTGCTGCAACCGGGTCTTGTTGTTCGGAGATCCCCTCCTTTTATCCATCTACTTGTGTTCGTGATGCTGTGTGTATTTTATCTAGATACATTGTATTTTATCTACGCCAAAGATAGACAACATAACTATCGAAAATGCGTCAGAATCATCAAACGCCTTTTTTTACCGTGGATATGATCCTAATGTCACCAGACGGACACTAGGCTTGGTACTTGACCAATCTGCAGTCTCTTAAAACTTGCACTCTGACTGACTGTGACGACGGGACTCCATGACGGGCCCTGTCCAAACCTCTTCAGAGAAGACAGGGTCCCGACCACCTGTCCTCTCTGAATCTCAGTCGTACACCTCGGGTAATTACATACATGAACTTGCGGCGGGCAGAGCTCGGATTGTATTACGCACACCCTCTTTTTATATCCATTTAAACATTCATCTGTGTTGCTTGTGCCCCTGCGTTTTGTGGTCTTGTTTGTGTGTGGTCATCTGACAGTGAGGAGGTTGTTTACACCACAACTGTACGTTCTTGGTAATCGGAAAAGTGGTAGGGTTATGAACACGTAATCCAGGATAACCACTTTCTGTTATTTCCGTGGCAGATGGCCGTCCTAAGTCGGCATCGGTTGCCCATTGTTCACGTTGGTTTATGTGTTGTCCTTTGTGTTTGATGTTTCTGTGTTGTGCGTTGATGTTCCTTGTTATTTTTGTGTCTCTTTCTCTGCTTGTCTGCTCTGTGTTTTTGCATTGGCTGTTTTGGTGTTTTGCAGTGGGTGCTGTAAATTGGTGTTGTTGGAGATCCCCTCCTTTGTTGGTGATATCGTGTGCAGTTTATTTTGATACATTGCAATTTATCTACGTGTGTTGGTGATGCTGTGTCTAGGTATCGACTTGTGATGACAATCTAACTTCCAAGTAGAGTCTTAGACACAGTGTATTCAACACTTATCAACATGGAGTCTTAGACACAGTGTATTCAACACTTATCAACATGGAGTATTAGACACAATGTATTCAACACTTATCAACATGGAGTCTTAGACACAGTGTATTCAACACTTATCAACATGGAGTCTTAGACACAGTGTATTCAACACTTATCAACATGGAGTCTTAGACATAGTGTATTCAACACTTATCAACATGGAGTCTTAGACACAGTGTATTCAACACTTATCAACATAGAGTCTTAGACAAAATGTATTCAACACTTATCAACATGGAGTCTCTTGATTCTTAGACACAGTGTATTCAACACTTATCAACATGGAGTCTTAGACACAGTGTATTCAACACTTATCAACATAGAGTCTTAGACAAAATGTATTCAACACTTATCAACATGGAGTCTCTTGATTCTTAGACATAGTGTATTCAACACTTATCAACATGGAGTCTTAGACACAGTGTATTCAACACTTATCAACATAGAGTCTTAGACAAAATGTATTCAACACTTATCAACATGGAGTCTCTTGATTCTTAGACACAGTGTATTCAACAATTATCAACATAGAGTCTTAGACAAAATGTATTCAACACTTATCAACATGGAGTCTCTTGATTCTTAGACACAGTGTATTCAACACTTATAATCAAATAGTCTTAAGCACAGTGTATTCAACTCTGATCAACATGGGTTCGTAGGCAAAGTGTTTCAACCTTATCACCATATGTATGGTACATCCAAGTTGAGTCTTAGAAAAGGTACATTGATTTAAACACTTATCACCATGAAGTCTGATGCAAACGGTGACATCCCTATCATAATACACACGGACATCCAAGTCGAGTCTAACACATAGTGTAATCCATACTAATCATGTGATTTATTTTATGTCCGAGCGGACATTTAGACACATTTTTATCAATATCATCCACCTTATGTCCAAGTAGCTTCTTCGAATTGTAAATATTGAAAGATATGTTATACATGTATTATGATATTTCAATGCACGATATGCGCACCTCAACAAGTTATATTTCATCAGTGACGTTCGAGGCAGTTTATTGAATATCATCATCATTTCACCTCAAGTCAAATCGGAATCTGAGATGTGTCATCTTTTTTTACTGATCTCTCACCTGATTCACTTTAGCACATTTGCAAAACGTTTACTTTATTCTTTGGTTTTGAATTTTCTTCCTAGTAACTATGATTTTAGAGTACTAATTTTGTTTTTTATGGTTGATTTCTAAGCACTATTCAAAATTTTGCTCTTCGTCAAGCGAATCCTTTAGATACTTAATGACTCAGAAAAAACAGCAGGTTGTCTCCTTCCTTTTATGTGGTGTCATCAATGTTTGATGTTTTTGTACGTCAGTTTCGATTGTCTTGTATGATTTTCTAGTGAATATTGTCGAGTCTTTTTTGTGGTTTGTAGTTTTGTCTGATGTCATTTACGTATCACTTTCTTGTGGCTTTCTTTCGCTGGGTGGTTGCAGGGTGGTCATGCTGGAGATCATCCCCTTTTTTTAGCAATCAAATAACCATAATGTGTAATAGTTGTGACAGTGTTAGATACAGATGCAGTATTGCAATCTGCTTTTGGCATATTGAGTTTAACAATTTTAAAAATGCAAAAACAGAGGAATTTATTGCAAACATGATTGTGCATTTTCCTGCAGCAGGGAAGTGACAAAAACGGACTTCCATATCTTGCTGTTCACACAGTTGACAATTTCATTTGCTGTTATGGTACGTTTCAATATACCAACCATAGAATATTTGTATGGATATAAGGAAACATACGCTGACATTGATAAGCAGAGCTGTGTCTGCGTTTCTGATATTTCTTTTAACCTGTAGCAAGGTTTACTTTCAAGGAAAAGTGTAGTTTTAGAAATTTCTTTCACTTTATTTCATCTCTGTTCTATTATTTCTGCAAAAGTGAAAAAGTGGCATATCGTCAACGATTTTGGTAATATTCACCACAAAGCATTGTCTATCGTTATGTTGAGCTGCCAAAAAAAATTTCAAATTCTAACAAACGATTTTCAATTTTTCTTAGAAAATTCGATAAATTTCTTCAGGTATAGAACAATTTAAGGCCATTTTGCTTTCGTTCACTCCAGGAGCCAAGAAGAAAGGACTAAAATAACCGTATAGGGCTCAATTAGATCATCCCTTACTGCGAAGAACCCTCATTTAATCGTCTCAGACCTTTAAGGCTAAACGATGTTACACAATTTAGATCATTAAGGCATTGCCCTCAATCACTTATATAGATTTTATTCCTTTCTTATATGATGGTGTTACTTCAGTACAGGCAGTACAGATTTCTGATACGTGAAATACTAGCTAATGACAATATATCTGTAATGGCGTCATCCATGTGAAAAGAAGCTCTCACTTTGCATTGAAGCTGATAAAAAAAACTTGCATGGTCACGTTCGAGACTTTTAAGATTTCATAACAACACCCAAGGGATGACCTCCGTGTGTACTTACTGACCTCTGCATATATCATACTTTATGTTTCAAAAATGTCCTCAATAAGCCTTTCCAACTGATGCTTTTAAAGGTCATTAATAATTTTATTAAAAAAGAAAAAAAGAAATTTGGTTATAAATATGCCTAATGGTAATTATTTGATTATTTTCTGGTATACCGCACATGTATCAACTGAATAGATAAGCTGAGATTTTTTTTTTTTTTTAGATTTAGCTTTTACCGTTAAATCACAAATGGCAATTTTTTTTTGGGGGGGATAGAATAATTTTTGAAACATTTATGAAAGTTTTATTGATTTCTTGTAAAAGAAATCCAAGGGTAGTAGGTGTATATGGATACCAAAATTATTTGGTATACTGATAGGTAGATTGACTGTTTTCCTAAGCATGGCCTCTATGAAAGCAAGATCGTGTCACAGTTCGTCTTGCTGTCACGCTCTCTAGTCTAAAATAACATTTGATTATTGTTATATTGTGGCACAATTAAGGGATATACGTACTATTGTTGTGGTTTCGATAGGCATATGTTGGATAAACTGTTTGAAGTATTTGTTATACCATCGGGGCTTATCCCTATTTTAATTAGTTTCACTCTGTATACCCATCACATACCACTTTAAATGTGACGTCACTGAGGAGTACTAATAACGATCAGTAGAAATTATTGCGCTCCAAATGAGAGATGCTTAAACTGCTTCGTGTTTATTACATTGGAGAGAAATCAAAGTTTGAACAATAATGAGTGTGGAAGATTTAAAAAAAAATTAATTGTTTTATCGTTTATACGTGTTGAACGCTGCTTACAAGACCATAACTATAGCTTTACGTCATTTTATCTAAAGATAACACAGAATGATGACGTCATACGTACAAATTGCGTGAAATCTTGCAAACTTGAAAATTTACGTAGGAATACATTTTGAAGTATGTGAATGTTAAACGTCTTCAAATTCATTAGCATCATTTAAAAGCAGATAAATTTACAGCATGGACCAGACATGCACGTTTCGGGTATTTAACCCTCGTCAGTGATCCTCAATCTAAACAATGAAATATGGCTAGAATATGTGGAAATTATGTTCAAAATATACCGAAAGGCGTAGCAAGATGGCTGGGATATGATGCTACGTATACAGGACCCAGGTTTCAGAAATTTAAGAAATTTATGGAAACAGAAATTTTCAAATGCGTTTGAAGAAACGACCGACCGAAATTGATCGAACTTGGCTACATGTACCAAGTGAATCGGTTTGTGGAATACATATCGTCGTTATACATGATTGTGGAAATGAATTGGACCAATCACAATGCATGAAACAAACAGAATGAATAAGAAGGTTGCATTTGTTTTTCTTAATATGATATTCTCATATTTGCATAGAACGAATACATTTTATGTAAGTTCTGACGTATTCTATCTAGCATCGGACATATGAGGACATATGATACTGTCTCAACCTGACTCTTATATTCCATTAAGCCTATTCTGGATATGGTGAAATTCAAATCCTACGGTTCCCATTATACTGAATCGCGAGAAGCAATATCTCTGTGAGAATGTAACAAAGCCCTGGATAAAGCCTCTTTGGTCGTTAGCACTTGATCATAACTGCTTTTTTAGGAATCATATTGAGCATCAATCCCCCACATGGGATGAGTATTGTTCCTTTCACTATACCGCGCCAATATTTTTTGTACTATTCCATTAGAAACATGATAAGGACATTAAGATTAATTCGTTCTGATAACATTGTTTACATTTGTGCGAAGAGACATCTTAGAAATTAAATTCTCAAATGTACTATTTGGCGGCCCATTGTATTCAGAACCTCCTCCTTCTTCTTTGCAGGCATCCACGAGTGTATGATGGAGTAAATGGAATCGCCTACCGGAGAGAGAAGAAAGCTTTTAGGTAACTTATCTATCATCTTTAATTGATTTATCTCAAAATTTAGCACGAACGGTCACGACGTCGAATTTCCTTTTTTTCTCATTTCTGTCTGTTTTGCCTGATTGAATATCGGTTTAAGACCCATTTAGATATTTCCTCCGTTGATATAGTCGAAATAAAGATTCAGTGTCAGTAATTTAAGGAATCCCTTGAAATACCTTTAGTTGTAAACTCTTGACCCTTTTCTTCCTCTCATTCGCAAATGAAAACAAAACTGGTACACTGTGTATGGAGAAATAGTCTTTAATTGCGCTATCGACCAATAGTATCCAGGTGGACCAACCATTGGAATTTCTGCGAAAGCACTCCTAAATTTATCCTTTTCTGAACTTCAAAATGTATGAAAATTGACTAAATATTGTCTGCATAATTTATATTATTAGAGAAATGGAAAGACTTGAACAGAGGACTATATATGGTTTACATAGAAAAGTGGCCCCCTTTTTGGGCAAAATCTTAAATTTACATAAAGAAATGAATTTGTGCCAATTTTTATTCTACAATGTAGGCTGCTTATGGAATAATACATATCCTATAATTTCCTTTCTCAATTTCTTAGAATTAGAGCATCAAAAATGGTATATTTCGCCACATTTCTGAAAAAAAAAACGTCATTTTGGGGCTTATTTTCGACAAACTTCCTATTAGCAACGCACCAAACACCCCAAGTGAAAACACAGAGAAGACACACACAGCAAGAGACAAGGAACATGTGACAAAACATTGAACTATATTACATGTATGTAATGGACGTTTCGTGGTCTAGTGGTAACGAAATTAGACCACTGACCGCAAGGTTGCTGGTTCGAACCTCTCTAGGCCCTATGGTCGGCCGACATACACACTTCCATGTCATACTAAACTGTTCTTTTCTGTGTATTTAGGGGTTACCATGCATGTGTTTAACAAAAACTGACAGGGTATCGGCGAATCCCCTGTCAGAAATTGAGTTTTACCGCGAGGCGTCAGCCGAGCGGTAAAACGGATATTTCTGACAGGGGATTCGCCGATACCTTGTCAGTTTTTGTAAAACATCAGTATGGTAACCCTATTCTAATGCTTTGGTCAGCAAGGAGCTAGAAAACGTCTGCTTTTAACGGCGTCGCCATAGGAACGCATGACGTCATAGCAAAAACTGCAGTGAAACGTGAATCCCCTTGCAGTTTTTTCATCGCTCAACCAATCAGAATGCGCGTTACAAACAGAGTGCATTAGAATAAACTATTGTTTACAAGTCTGTGGTGGTTTTTTCCTCAACGAATATATCTTTATCGAGACCGACCTTCATACTACAGCGGTACACACTCGCAAAATAGTAACAAATAAGGAACATCAGATCAAAAAACGTTAACAAATGATAGGTGACTATGAGAATCATAGCAATTCTATTACCAAAAAGCAGGTCAACCATTAAAGTAAGCACAATACGCTCACAAAATCAAAAAAAAAGTTCAGGTAATGTAACAATAGTGCATAAACCCATGAGTTTCACATTCAAATTCGACCTTGATACTGTGTTTTTTAACTTTCGTTCTTCATTATTTTGACATCAAGGGAAAAAATGATGTTTATTCATGTAGCCATCTTCATTAGTTTTGCTAAGTTACAATGGACCATTTTCCTATCTGAGTTTAGACTCAAAATCTTTTGTGTTGTTTTCCATACTAATGTCACAGTTAAAAATCCGAAGCCACCAAGACGTAACAAGCCAACGGAGTGCAAAATATTCTTCCTCGGGCATTTCATTACTTTGTCCTTCGTTATTAATTTCGGCAAGTAGTCTATCCCAGTGGTCTATTCAAAACAGATAAAGTCATAATTACTGAGGTATCTCTCTAATAAAATGTAAATATTAAACAAATGCTTGCCAAAATTCTATTTGCTTTCGATGTGACAGCCTTTTATTTTGATTTAAATTACAAAGGCATACATGAAGACGGATATCGAAGTACTCAACATATGTCTGAAGTACTCGCCAAGTTGCGTGTTCATTCTAACAGACGTCCCTTACATTTCTAAAGATTATCCAATAAATATATTCGTGCATATGATTCTATATACGAGATGACGGGAAAAAATGATGTAAGCTACCAGACTAATTTCAGTTCAGTATCTCTTGCCCAGCTTACCTTCAGGATCTTTAAGGCTAATTTCAGTCTAGTTAACGCCTGTATTCACGCGAGCCCAATCACTTAAAAGTATATCCCGCCGGAGAGCTCTGCAAGATCATTCGAGAATTATGACCAGTTATTCTGTGCTGTATGGTTTGTTAATGAGGATACTTAAGGGAACCCTAGGTCGAATGTGTTGACTCGGGTAAACCTAATGACATAGGCAATGAACAATTTTTCACGTATTAGACTATAAATATTTTATGTTTTGGACGATTTGCTTAGTACGAGTATGTCAAGGTCATTTTGTACCCGACACAATTCTATCAAATATGTAGTTCCTTTTTATTAATGAGATGTTAAAAATGATTTTAAAAAAAACCACTCATATACTTAGGGATATTCTTAATCAAAGGAATTCACCTACAAGAGCTATGGATAGTTAGCATCATACCCAGCCATTTTGCTACGTCTTTCGGTATACTCAGGACATAATTTTCACAGATTTTGGTCATATTAATATCACATTGTTAAGATTTAGGATTACTGACGAGGGTTAAATACCAGACACATGCATGTCTGGTCCTAGCTGTGAATTTATCTGCTCTAAGTTGATACTAATGAATTTGAACACGTTAAACATTCATAACATCTATTAAACTATAATTGATATTGGTGCTAAATTCTTATTTAGACTTTACGTACCACTAAGGATAATCTATTTTCTTACAGTAAATTGATTTTTTTCTTCCTAAGGGAAGGGATGATACAAATAAAAAAAAAACACTCAAATACACATTTTCGTACAGTTGGACTTAATCCTGTGTAAGAAACGACAATATTTACACTTCAACTTCGTTTCGTTCAATACAAGTAACAAGAGCTCTTGTTTGTATTTGTACAAGAGCTCTTGTTTGTATTTGTATTTTCCAATGCAAAACATTGACGCACGTGCGTTTTGACACCGATAGCCGCATCACATTTCAATTTGCACAATTTACTCCTCCCGGGCACCTGGTCCCACCTCTAGCTTGCTAGGGGTCCGTCGATGTTTAATTTTGTGCTCTATTGTGAGTGCTGTTGAGATTATCGTCAGGATCTTCTTTAACTCATGTAATCCCTTTGTGCATATACAGTACATGCAATCAAGTGTTTATATCGTCTCTCGGCGTAATGAACAAAAAGAAATTGCATTTTCGACTTGTTTTTAGTATTTCGATGTCTGTTATTCAATACGTGGAGTTCTTGACATGGTTTTTCATACAGCTAAACACGTGAATGCAGATTCAGAACTACTTCTCACCTTTCGGCTGCCGTAAGCTCTTCTGTTAGCTATTCCTGTATTGTTTTTCCGCCCTCGGATAAAAGGAGGAAGATGTTTAATAAACGGATGTCCAGTGGGATTCGTTTCATAAAAAATAATATGCATAAATATAAGAATTTTTTCTTCATATTTTTCGTTTGCATTGGTGTCTGAAAAACATTTGGTCATGGTAAAATTCAATGTGCAGCACTTCGTGATGCACAGAATTTCTACCATGACCAAAAGTTTTGCACATACCAATGCAAACGCAAAATATGAAAAAAAAATCTTAAATGTATATGACAATAAGTAAATCCATCGTTTCCTTCTCTAGTGTTAATTTCCATGTAATGCGTTCTTGGCAATGTGATCTTTGTAATGTTATCATTGCAATAAGCGTTAGAGAAGCAAAAGATGGATTTTCCTTAGTTGTAATGCATATTCGTATTTGATAATGGATAAAGGCCAAGGGGCCGAAATTTTGTGTATTTGAGTTTTTGTGTTTTTAATTTTACTTTCTCTTAAAAATAAGAACATGAAATGAAAACACAAACCACAAAATTAGAATTCAAAAATTGAAATCAATACTGGCATACGAATTTTGACAAATAAAAAAAAACAGAGCAGAGATAGAGAGGCGATTCCCTACATTGAAAACAGTGCGACGGTTTCTCGGGAGACGAGAAATTACGGACAAACAGACGGAGAGTCTGCCAATGAACTGTTCCACAAGGTCGATCACTATCTAGTGGAATGGTTTTGGGAAAAAAATCCTTTATTTTCACAATAACACTTTGTATAGCGTTCATCGATATGTTACGTCTTCAAATTCATACCAACACTTAAGAACAGATAGATTTTTTTATCCATACTCATACAATCATATAAGAACAAATAAATGTTTAATCTTTACACTCATACCATATTTAAGAACAGATGAATTTGTAATCTGTACTGTCGGGTATTTAACACTCGTCAGTGATCCTCTATCGAAACAATGAAATGTAAACAAAGAACGCATTTCTAGATACCTAAGTATGAAAACCCAAAATAAATCTCTTAAACTACCGGTTGAAGCATTAGAAAGTATCAGTAGAAATAAGAAATAAGCAATTCCTCTTTTAAACCACATAAGAAATAAAATCATCTTATTCTTACGAGAAAAGAATATTTAAAATAAGAGTTAAAAAAGAGTGAGTTAAGAAATCCGAAATATCTCTGCAACAATTCGGTCTTACAAGCATTTAAAAAACAAGTAAACATTCCGCAATATATAATGTTAAATTAACATAGGAAAGGCTGAAGGAGAAGACACAAAATAATGGCCTTCCTTCAAGGATTTAGTAATGGTAATGAATCGTCAGTCTAGCCGTGCAGGATGTCCTCGTCTAGGATTATAAAGTTAATGGTTGGATTTTTTCAGCCTTTAACATGTTTAAGCTTTTGGATTTATGACGATGCCATCGGCTTATTTTATACTATTTCTAAAAGTCCATGATGTTGGGGAAGTAGGGAAGGAAGAGGACGGGCATTATTTGTAGATATTTGCATATGGTATTGCTAATTTTATAACATACTTAGTCTCTGCTGTATATCGAGTCTTTGCGGAATACAGAGTTTTTCCCCTTACAGACGGTATCTGACGTAAAACCATTATGACGTCATGAAAATTGTATGACCGTCATTTCCCAGACTTTTAGGACTGTTTCCATTGAATTTGATGACGTCACAACCAGTCTACGTCAGATACCGTCTCAAATGGGAAGTAATTCTGGTTTGCGAAAATAGCATAGATGTACATGTAATGTAAGTGACATTATACAGTTAAAGTATACCAATGAGGGAGTTAGCACGATTCTGGTTCCCCGAGACCAGACCTATTTCCCGAGGCGAAGCCGAGGGAAATAGGTCTGGTCGAGGGGAACCAGAATCGTGCTAACTCCCTCAATGGTATACTTTAACTGTTTTATTATACCGAAACAAACAAACATATCTCTTAGTTGTACCGTAACAAACATTACAGTATACTGAAACAAACATATCTCTTAGGTTCACATCGTTCCAATGGAAATTCTAATGATTTTGCCTTGCCTTCTCGACTGAATGACTGAGAAAAGGAAAATATTAATTTTTGATGGTAAGATAAACAGAAACATCATTTATCATACTCATACATGTTTAATTTTTGATTGTTTTATTTTATTGCGGATTAATTCATGTGCTAAGCGGATAGGGGGCGGATTACTCTGCTCGCGTACCAATAGCGTACGTCATACGATCATCCGATCAACCTTCAACGGCGCTGATTGGCTGATACTGACACACCCCCAAAGAAGCTCCGCCCCATTTTGAGACTAACTCCCTAGGGAAATAGTCTTCTCAACTAACGCACCCCTTTGCAGGGAAATAGTCTTATCAGGCGATTTTCAGGGATTTAGTTAAATTTAATGAGTCTCTTTTTATATAGGAAAAAATCAGTAGAGGTATAATAATATCACACATAAGGGTAGAGAATAGATTGTCAGGATATCTTCAACTTTCCTTCAAACCTCAATATAGTGTCGACACATTCTAAGCTACATGTCCGAACATGTCAAAACTTTTTTTAAGATTCCCCCAGGATACCGTAAATGGATTCACGGTGGGTTTCTTTAAAATTGAGAAATGTATACTCTGCCGACAAAATCGGGATTGATCTTTGTCTGTTGGTATATGTAATGAAAATGAATTCTTTGTCTCGATCTTATGTGTTAGGGCGTGCTTAAAATAGTTGGGGAAATTCAATCATTATTCTCCTTTAAGTGCCTGGAAATGAAAACAAATTAACTAATGTTTCGTGTGGTTTAATCAAACATCTTCCTCAATAGTACCTGGCAGCTTTGTCTTTCTATAGTTAGAACTCCTGTGTTCTTTTACGGGTCCATCATAAAGTAATGCAAACGAAAAATATCCTATTTAAAGTGTTTTCTCGCCAGTTGTCATTGCAAAACAATAGCAGAACATTTCATTATACCATCAACACATATGAATTCAATAAATAAAAAAAAACCGCATAAGCAAGCTCAGCGGACAAAAGATAACCGGTACATCAAACTTGCTTTTGGATTCAAGTTTTCTTAGACACGGTTCATTACACAGCATAAATGAGTTTGAACAATTTGTTGAAAATAATTTTTCGTGCTGTTGTCCTCTTCAACAAGTAAATACTAACTACGTCTTTGTTCATTCAATCCAGAACACCCTGTTTTTATTTTTGTTCTGCCGTCTTAGTAATTTCCAATCATGACCTCCTTTTAATAGATGCATCAGGTAATGTGCATGGACTCACCCATTCAACTGTTTTGAACTGCTATAAAGAAAATAAAGTGTCTACTGAAAATAACCATCTTCATTTCAACCCATCGCCATTTTACTCTCTAATCAACAATGGTAAACAGTGACGTCATAATGTTCGATGTCACACATTTAAGTTATTTTCACGATAGAACATCCCCTTTGACATTCTGTTTTCCGTCATATTTTTTAACCTAGCTACATGTACGAACAATCATTTTTTTTGTTACGATTAAGAGGGTTTTTTTTTTAACTGAACATAGAATGACAACGGCGTTCGTGAATATGATTATAAAAGTTTTCAAATTTATTTATGTTAAACGTCTTCAAATTCAATAACATCATCTAAGAACAGATAAATTTGCAAGGACCAGAAATGGTATTATAGCTATAAGTACTGTAAACGTTGAGATTTTGGCGTGGGGGGTAATTTTCGCTTTTTGCCGCGAAGCAATGGACGAACACTCCCCCACGCGAAACGAATTCGTGTTCTACTCGCGAAATTATCCCACAGCGAAAATAATCACGTTTACAGTATCAAGATTTCATGAAAACAAATGAATTTGAAATATGAATATGTTTTCGGAGGAAATCACCAAAAACAAGGTGTTCTGGATTTGGTGAACAGTACCGTAGGTGTCGAATTAAGTAAGGCTTATTGATGCTTGTGTATCTCAGTTGTGTCAAATGTCAAGTTTTTCCACATCATATCACGAAGGTTAAACACAATGAGAAAATTCAAAACCTCTTAAAAAGACTTATTAGCCGTTGCTATTCTAAAAACATGTTTGTTTAACGTCCTCGGGCAGTTACCTCTTAAGAAAAATCGCTAAGTAAAATATGCATCCTTTCACTATAAATATCGATAAGTTCCAATTCGTATCAAACTTCATATTAGTAAATGATCTTGAATACAATAAAATTATTTTACCAATACTAATATCAGGATAATCAGTAATTATCATAGAAATAAAGTTAACAATATCCAAGAAATAATTTTTTAGTTTTGTTTTTCAAACGTCTTTTCTCAATTCAGTCATATTGATGTGTTTGCATGTGTTCATGCATGCGGGAGGTTCCTTTCAGTAAACGTTTCGGACATGAAAAAAAGGGAAAATTACTATGACCTTATTTAAAGATATACCAGGATAGTATTTCTTAGGATTATTAATTCACTGCGTAATGTTTCAAAGAATATTTAAGATAGTATCTCGTTATCTTTTGTTAACTCTACATAGACAACATTTTCTAAAAATTAAATGGTGCCTATGAAATAAATAAATAATCAGGAATCTTAGGTATTCATGTCTCATAATGGTGTAATAGCCTCTTTGTTCCCGTCTTGTGTTCTATGTCGACCTCCAAGATTAAACATTAACTGTTAGTGAGTTAGCCTAGGTGATAAAAATGTCAGCAAGACGGCACTGGTGGGTAATTTGAATTCAAAAGAAAACACCAAAGACACATTATCTGAAATTTAAGAACCATTTTTTTCTCCTAATCACACGCTTAAGGGTGTTGGTGTCAGAAGCGGAGAAAATGTATTAGCAATGTAAAAACCGTGATGATATTTCGTTGTGACATCAATTATTTCCGTACATGATAGTGACTTTGAGCAGGTGATCGCGAAGAAAATTTGCGGAAGATCAGAAAGAACATTTGAACAGGATAATTATGTTCTTGTCTTTTTGTGATAAATGGCTATTGCTAGCTTATTGTTTCTTTTATCCAAAAAGACTGATTGTTCGAAAATGTCATTGCAGTGTTTTTCACAATTTTAGTTCCTCCTAAAAATCATTTCTTTTTTTTCATCGTTTGCATTAAAGACAATCTGATAAAAACCAGATCTCTACATGCTCTAAAGACAAATTCGAACACTTTCATCTTTTTGTAATTACAATATATAAGTACGAGTACCTTGGTTCTTCTGTTTCACCATAGTGATGTTTTTTTTCACTTCATTGATTGCTGATGATCATGATGTCTTTCATGGCTGTTTCACTGCTCTTTGTCCAGATGTGTTTTATCGAGATTTTTTTCGGGGGGGGGGGGGGGGTCTGATATTTTTCAAAAAGATAGCAAGTAATGTCATGTTAAAACCCCTCCTTATTTTTCTAGATATCTTTATACATTATATGACACTTCCCTTTCACATAATCAATACTTTATTTACATAATCTTATAAAAATCAAAAGTAAAATGGATACTAGCTCATGGCAGGTACTGTAAACATACCTAATTAGTTGAGCCATTCACCACAGGAATCTTTTCAAATGGTCTGTTATCATTAGCCGTTAGGAATGTCTGATTGCAGTATCTCATCCTTGTTAAAGGGTCGATGCCATGGAACTTATAATACCCTACGGTAGTTTTACATTATGTAACTTTTAAGTCAATAAATACAAATATAATATTATCCTATATGTTTGGAAACAGATAATATTTCGTCGGGGCAAATGAAAATTTCTGTAGACAGAAGCCATTGAATGGTCATGATTAAACAGACAAATAGTTCCTTCCGGCAGTTCCATCCCTAGTTACAAGATAGGGTATTCTATTCTTCTTTTCTGAACAATGCATGTTTTGCTTAGATTAAAATATTCACAACGTTTTTATTCATAAACAAAGGGTATGACATACAATTTCTAATAAATATCATGATAAGTAGTTAATAATTGTTAATATTAAAATGATTTCAGTGCACCGTATGTGCATGTGTATTGGCGGATGTGGAAGATATCTCCAATAAGAACACCCTGCACTGACCACAGCAGAACACACCCGAATGAATGTAACATTCCTCCACTGCTTTTTTGTCATATATTTAATTAGCTATACTGCTGATCGACCGTACAGTAAATAGAGCTGCGCACTCTCTGCAAAGTATACGCACAAAGATAAATTCTAAACATCAAATCAGAGGGAGCTACTGAGATACATTTGACTATCAAAAAAATCGCTTTGGCATTTAATAAATACCACTGATCAGGATTTACTACCCGAGACACGTGTCTGGTGCATTAAAATTGGTTTGAAATTTTCTTCAAGAAGGTAAAGAGTTTGAACTTTTCCGCATTATTACACGTAATGGACATATAAGACAAAGCTGCTTCAACAGCAATAATGACCAACATGACACAAAATAATCACGCAACCAATCGATCGCGACAAACACAAACTCAAAGTAGAGCAAAATAGTCCGGGTTAGCTCAGTGGTAGCGCGCTCGCTTCTCACCTCTTAGGTCCTGGGTTCGAATCCCAGATTCGGCAAAGGGTATTATGTAGGAGGGTAGGTGGTCACCCATCCAGGCCTCTGCAGGGTAGTTTTGTCCGGGTACTCCGGTTTCCTCCTGCTCCTTGGATCCCCTCACGCCAACATCTGAGCCAACGTGAGACATTAATATACGTTGTAAAATATATCAAGTTTGATTTTTGTTAAAGTAGAGCAAAATCATGACACTGGAATAACAATACATTTAAACTGATAGACAAATATGCAGTTTTTGATACTTTCAATTTAGATTCCGTTTTTTGTTTTACTTTTGCGTAAATTTCCAAAAACACTGTATATCTTGAAAATCATTCGTTTGAAAACATTTTTTCTACTTTCTTTTCATGTGTATTCGAAAATTTGTATTCCCCTGTTGTCGTATAAACCAGCTCCCTAAAATGCATTTATTATTTGTTATATGCACATATAGCAAATGAGTTCTCATTATGCCACGAACAACCGTTTATGACTTTAAAAAATTTAAATCCTGTATGTTAATTTGAGATCGTAAAGAATGTATTACTAAAAATAAATCAAAGTTTTCACTACATTGAAAATATTATACATTCTGCATCTCAAACAGCTTACAGAATTCAATACACACGCTCTGTAGCAAAACAGCACTCAAACAACATAAATCCGACACAAAAAAACTTCATGAATATTGATTAGGGCATTAAGCGCTAACTTTTTGCATACCAGATTCCTAATCGTTTGTCTTTGTCAACAATTTACTTGATTCTCAGAATTTTGAAAAAAAAATTGATTGGCATTAAAACAGCATTACGAATCATCAATACATTATTTTCATAATAACAAAAAAGAAGTCAATCTTATATAAACCTTAGTATTAAAACGTTAATGAACCAATTTTTATATGCATATCGACATTTTCAATACAATATAAAGACGCGTAAATTTGACAAAAGTATTCTGGATATCTGTACGATTGGATTCATGTAAGTCGGAAAGGTACTCACTCGTACACATGATAAGGTATTTAACAGGTTATGCATTAAAAATTTTGGAGAAAAAAGAATACTCAGATATTTCAAAATCTTAAATCCATATGTGTCCTCTTTACATGGTTGTAACACTTGAAACAGAAAAAAAGATAATACACTGCTCAAAAAAATTAAGGGAGCAAGGGTTTTACTTTCATTTCACACATGTTTGCAGCTTCTTATTATATATGATAAACATAAATGTATGACATATTTAATAGTCATTTCTTAATTACTTATGCCTGTATTGATCAGATCAACCATATACACATGATAAAACTTGATGATGTAGCCTTGCTTATCCCAAAAGATATGGTATTCTATGTACCATTATATTTCAATGGAAAAACCGCTCCATAATTTTTTGAGCAGTGTAATTTTTATGTTTTAAGAAAGTATGAAACTGGCAACCATTTACAATCTTTACATAATTATCTACATCTAAACCACTAGTTAAGGATCAGAAGTTAAATTCCTTGGACATTGATAGAACTGACTGTTTATTCGTATTGACAGACTTCCCCTACTTTCCCAGAACTTTGCAAATACAATCCTTTTGTTTGAAGATTGCATAAAACGAATGATGTATTGTTTAGAATGCAATTACTTTGTGTAAATTTATGGGGCATATCTTTAACTACAAATCGGTAGAAAAGCATGCTAGTCTTTCAGCTCTCAGAATAGATTTTTACAGCCCTCTAACCTCAGAGCACAATCTGCATGTGCATTTGAAGCCAAGTCGAAGAACATGTAGGTATTCCAATACCACAGAACTCTACATGGGCGGATCTAGATTTTTCTAGAGGGTATTGATTTCATTAATTGGAGGGGAATCCAGTCTATAGTTTTGAACAAAATCGTGCGTAAAAACGGAATGATAACATTTTTTGTCAAATTCCACTATGTCCTTATCCCCCTAACCTACATGTATCCCCCTAGATCCGCGCTTGATCTACATTGTAACCTCGGATCACAAACTGCATGCTATTTTGAAATATGGCGCAAATGTTTTCTTTGATGTACATCATATACATGACAGAAATAAACTCGTCAAATAGTTCATTTTCAATCTTGCATACATATGGTTCATGCTTCAGAAGCCATATTCCTTGCACAGAGCTACATGAATTGATAACAATGCAATAAAATTTGACTGACATTGATGGAGTTTCGTTTCTTGTATTACATTTCTTCTGTGCTTATTTTCATTTTACCGATTTTAAACGTAAGCTAATAACCAATACATGTATACTGCCAATAAAAATTGGTATTATCATATCACGGAACCTTAAGAATGAAGGCCAATAAAAATCACTTCATTATACGTGGATAATACATATTTTTAAGGTTTGCGATTTTGGGGTAATATTTGTTGTTCCTCATTTTTAAGTAATCATGATATCTAAAATTACCAATCAATGTTTAACGTCTTCAAGTTCGATAGCATCATTTAAGAACATCAATTTACAGCATAGACCAGACATGCACGTTTCGAGTACTTAACCTTCGTCAGTGATCCGCAATCTAAACGATGTAATTTGGCCAAAGAGTGTGAAAATTAGTATGTAAAAAAATGTACCGAAAGATGTAGAAGGATGGGTGGGATATGATGCTAAAAGAAGACCCACGTTTTAGAAATTTCAAGAAATTTGGAAACGGAAATGTTCGAATGCGTTGAAGAGACAGACGAGCAACCGAAGTTGATCGAACTTGGCTACATGTGTACTAAGTATCCTTGAAGTTCTAAATTTATATTTAAAATGTACTGTTCCATTTGTGTCACTCCATTACATATCAGATATTGACCCTTCTTCTATATCGTCAAACATGACGCAAAGAAGTTCATTTTATAATGTCTCTGAGTTGATTGTCCTATGAAATTAAATTTAAATCGACATGCATCAGAAAGGTTTTTAGCTCACCTGAGACAAAGACTCAAAGTGAGATATTGTCATATCGGTTCGTCCGGCGTCCGGCAACCGTCCTTCCGTCCGCAAACTTTTCTGATTTTCGACTTCTCCTCCGAAGCCACTTGGAGGATTTCTATGAAACTTTATTGAATTTGAAGACGTTTAATATTAGAATGCATGAAGTACTAAATGTTCGTTACCCAGTTTGTTCGTTTCGGCCGGGACCCGTCAGGGGGATCCAGCGCAGGGTCAAACAGGCCCAAGAGGGAACCCCTCTTAGAAAACCATCGATTGAAAAACTAATGGTATCTGAGTGATCAAGAAGGATGTATTTTTCAAGTTTGTTCACTTCGTTAAGATCTGATATCTAATTTTTTGACGCGTTTTTGACGTCTTTTTCGACTTGATTATTTTAATGCAAAAATTTAGATTTCCTTTATTCTTTTTTATTTTGGCTAAATTTGCTACCCCGATTTAGTTTTGCTGAATTTTTTTGATTGCAAAAAGGGAATGGGGGATAGTCATTTAAACATTTTCAACGTCTCCCCTGAAGTTGTTCATATACTTATAATTATAGTAAGAAATGCAACTGAGAAAGAATTTGTCCAAAAAACTGAGCTTGTGGCTTTTTAACGATTTGATTTTATATTGTACATAGGTATGTTTTCCATGCCCAATGCACCCAAGGGCAGTGGACTCAAATGCTGGCGGGACAAAAATTTCATTTTTGCTTTTTATACGCCCGTCATTTGACGGGTCGTATTATGGTATGGCGAAGTCCGTCCGTCTGTCCGTCCGTCCGTCCGTCCGTCTGTTCGTCTGTCCGTCCGCCTATGGAACGCAATAACTTGATTATGCGTCAACGGATTTTCACGAAATTTATGCATTATGATTGGACTGTGGAGAGGAAGCCGCCTTTCGATTTTCAGGTTCACCCGATTTGTCGTTACAGAGTTATGGGACTTAGATTTTTAAAATACAGTGAAAATATACTAAAATAGTTATAAATGATTTAAAAATCTATTTCTGGTCGAAATGTTTTGAAATTTTGTATACTTCAATTAGAAAGGATGTTCTTTGACATATATAACGGGTTTTTAATTTTTTTGTCGCAAAAGCGAGATATTTGTAATGGGAAGGGGGTGGGTTATATGCACATACATGTTAAGCTAAGGGCAAAATAGAGGCGCATGGAACGCAATAACTTGAATATGCGTCAACAGATTTTCATGATATTCATACATTATGTTTGGATTGTGGAGAGGAAGCCGCCTTTCGATTTTCAGGTTCATTCGATTTGTCGTTACAGAGTTATGGGACTTAGATATTTTAAGATACAGTGAAAATATACTAAAATAGTTGGTTGAAAATTATTTAAAAATCTATTTCTGATCGAAATGTTTTGAAATTTTGTATACTCAAGGTAGAAAGGATGCTCTTTGACATATGTAACAGGTTTTTAATATTTTGGTTGCATAACCGAGATATTTGTAATGGGAGGGGGGGTTATATGCACATACATGTTAAGCTAAGGGCAAAACATAGGCGCATGGAACGCAATAACTTGGATATGCGTCAACAGATTTACAGGATATTCCTACATTGTGATCAGACTTTGAAGGAGAAGCTGCCTTTTGATTTTCCGATTGGTCGTTACGGAGTTATGGGACTTAGATATTTTAGATACAATGTGAAAATATACTAAAATAGTTAAAAATTCTTTAAAAATCTATTTCTGGTCAAAATGTTTTGAAAGGATGTTCTTTCACATATATAACAGGTTCTTAAATTATTTGTCAGATTATCTGGAAATTAATGAGGGGGTGTGGGGGGGGTCATATGCACATGCATGTTAAGCTAAGGGCAAAATATAGGTGCATGGAACGCAATAACTTGAATATGCGTCAACAGATTTTCATGATATTTGTACATCGTGATCAGACTTTGAAGAGGAAGCCGCCTTTCGATTTTCAGGTTCAGTCGATTTGTCCTTATGGAGTTATGGGACTTAGATATTTTGGTGTTGTGAAAAAAATCCCAAAGGGCGTATCTTGCTGCGTGAGCGTAGGCTTTATTCAGTTTTGTTTTTTTTTTCCATTTTCTTAGCTTCCCATGCAATTTGAATTATCTTATTAATTCTAATTCTATTTCTGGTACATGCTTTTGCACTTCAACATTTTTATCCAAGTTAGCTTTTTTCCCATACTTTTCCCTCTAAAATAATATTGAAATAATTTTAGTGATATTCTAGTAGAATTTTATAAATAAATGCTTTTGTGTATGAATTTACATTAAAAAATTGATTTTTTCAATTTATTATAGCCCTTTAACTCTTTTAGCTGGTAATTTTGAAATCAAACCGGATATTTTCAACCTTGGTTAACCGACATTGAGGTAAATCGTTACAGCCCTGAAAGTAGGGGCAAAGTGAACCTTCGTACGCAATAAGTTCCTGATCGTTTCTTGAAAAAAAAGAGAGTACCTCCCCATGCAGTACCAAAAGAATGGGAAAGGGCACTTATGAGATGGTTTGAAAGCAAGCACTACTGTTAGTAAAACCCCACTCCAAAAACCATCGATTTGGATACATTTTTATCTAAATTTTCTCAGGTTTATACATTTAAACTTACACACATAGATCGCTAAGGAAACAAGGCTGTCGAGTCCGCTATCTGTATGTGCATGGACGTGTACGTTTGGGGAAAACAACACTCTATTGTCATCTCGGGACATCTCGGGACATCTCGGGATCTTTTTTTTTATCTAAGATACGGTTCATCTTTTGATGACACCGGAAAATGTGTTTGATCCCTGAGTTCAGCTCAAATACACTCCAGAGGCGACCAATTTGCTTCAATTTTGCAAAATTTTCTCGGGGTAGGCCCTCTTACAAGGAGGGAGAAACAGCCATACTCTCTCAAACTCACCCTTCATAATGGGTGATTTTTTCCCTTCATTGTATTTAAGGTGATATCTTCCATTCAAATTGAGTGTTTTTATGTTCAAGTAATGATATCTGCACAAAAATAAGCATTATGAATAATTATTATATTAGATACATCATCAATTAATGGGACGTTAATCAGAAATCTGTAAAACAAATAACAATTTTCCACCCTCATTGTACAGAGAACTTCTGGAATAAATAAAGTTGTGTTTCATGTTCGGGTAATTAGGATTGGTACAAAAAGAAACATGAATTATTTTAAACATTCAATGTTTTATAAGGAATATCATCAATAAAAGGGGCGTTTATTGTCAAAATAATCAGAAATCTGCAAAAAATAACATTTAACACCTTCACTGCAAATGGAACTTCTGGGGGAAAGGGTGTGTTTAATGTTCATATAATGAGGGATCTACAAAAAAGAAACATTTTAAATATTTATTATGCAGGACAACATCTTAAATACAAAGGGGTGTTTTAATATCAAAATAATCGGAGATATGCACTACAAATAGAATTTTACACAGTTAGTGTACAGGGGAACATCTTCAATAAAAAAAGGAGTGTTCTAATGTCGATGAGAGATCTTTGTGTAGGTTGATAATTATTTCAAGGTAGCAGACAGGTGAATTGATTATCGGTTAATGACATAAGAGTTGGAGAGAAAAATAAACACAGCAAATGCTATCGACCGGTTGTAGTTGAAGAACGCGACAAGACTAATTATTTACATTTATTTCTAATGGTCAGTAAAGAATTGACGTAAAAAGGCAGGCTATTAAATTTATTTCAATAGAAAATTAATTTGCTCATTTCATTATTTAAACACATAGTCAAGATAAAAATACTATATAAGGAATGAGAGAGACTTGTAAAGGGAGACGTGTCTTAAGACTAAATGTAGTAAACCAGAATTCCTGCGCCATGCTGAAATAACGTGGTATGTATTTGTAATCATTGACTATTTTGAAGATTTGAACTTCTTTTTTCCCCTTGATACGTCAATTTCTTTCTTTTTTTTTTTAATTTTACCAAACTATATCTCATGTCAAGATCCACAAATTAAAATGACGGCAAAAATATTGTTTTACATAATTGAAACTATTGGATCATTTATTGTTCATGAGAGAGAATTATTTAGATATTTGAGGACCAAAGGGTATAGGTGATCTAAGATACTTAGAACAGAAAACCTTTCTATTCATTTTTTCACATAATCTTTACTGATACATGTACTTATTGAAAGGAGGGAAATCTCCAACAAGACCCGACTGCAACACCCTCAGCAAAACATCATAACACCCCAAGTGAAAACACGGAGACACAAACAGCAAGAGACACAAAAAGGACAAGGAACACCAAACACGACATTCATGTAAAAACACTAAACATAAAATCAAATAAAACAACGAGAACAATGGGTGCGACGGGGCGGCCATCTACCAGGGTAGTAGCAAATGGTGTTGTTTTCCGGATAACGTGCGCACAACCCTTACACTTTCTCGGTTACCCAGAGGCAATGTATCATTTCAATAGTTCTGTGATTTCAGTATAATATAATTTCGTGTAATTTTCTGTTATACAAAAATAAAGCTTTTGAATGAAATATGTCAATACTCACTACACATATGTGTACCCAAAAGAGCAATAAAAGTCTATTTGATCTTCTTGTTTCATTCATTTTTAAATAATAAAGGAATAAATAACTTTATATTTAAATTTTGAATTGACGCACATCCATACAGATTGTTATTCCTAGTAGTATTGAGGGGTTACCATGCGTGTGTTTTTCAAAAACGGACAGGGTATCGACGAATAAGAGATTGAGCTTTACTGCGAGGCGTCAGCGGAGCGATAAAGCGGATTTTCGCCGATACCCTGTCCGTTTTTGTAAACCACCAGTGTGATAACCCTTTTTTAATGCTTTGGTCAGTAAAGAGCTAGAAAATAACTGCTTTTAACGACGTCACCATAGGAACGCAGAACGTCATAGAAAAATCTGCAGTGAAAGGTTAAATGCTATCGAAGTTGAATAACACGACGAGACTAATTATTTACATTTTTTTCTAATGGTCAGCGAAGAATTGACGTAAAATGGCAGACTATTAAATCTTTTTCAATAGAAAATTAATTTGCTCATTTCATTATTTAAACACATTGTCGAGGTAAAATACTATATAAGGAATAGAGGGACCTGTAAAGGGAGTCGTGTATTAATAATAAACGTAGTGAAACCAGAATTTTTTAACCATGCTGAAATTACGTGGTATGTATTTGAAATCCTTGACTATTTTGCAGATTTTTCCCCCTTAATACGTAATTTATTTCTTTTTTTTTTCCTTTTTTTCAATTTATTGGAGTGTTTTTAATGTATTTGTTAAGTATTCAATTTATTGAAATTATTTACTATTTTGCATATTTGAACTTATTCTCCCTCTTGATTTGGCAATTTCTTTTTACGAAATTAAATCTCATGTAAAGATCTACCAGACCGAATTTTTCTAAATATACAAAAGAGTATGCTGAAAGCCGTGGCTCATTATCGTATCACTAAGTGTTTTATTTATTTATTTATTTATTTTTTCATCTATTTATTTTATTTTTATTTATTTATTTTTATTTTTTGGTTATTGTTGTTGTTGTTTTTTTTTTTCGTTTTTTTAAAGCATAACTCATTCAGATGGGTTTGTTCATTTTTGTAATTTCTTTTGACGGGATTTGATTGGTGTCTTTTTCAATACAGGGTTATTGTAGATGTCTCTCATTTTTTCCTTTTCATTTTAAGCTCACCTGAGCGAGCCTTCCGTCGTCCGTCCGTCCGTTGTTAACTCTTCGACAATATAAAAAAAGGTGAATCCCCTTGCATGCAATTTTTTCTTCGCTCAACCAATCAGAATAATAAACTGATTGATAAGCTTATTCAGTTATAAAAAAAATATAAAACACAGTAAATGCTATCGAAGTTAAATAACACGACGAGACTAATTATTTACATCTATTTCTAATGGTCAGCGAAGAATTGACGTAAAATGGCAGACTATTAATTTTTTTTCAATAGAAAATCAATTTGCTCATTTTATTATTTAAACACATTGTCGAGGTAAAATAATATATATGGAATGAGAGGGACATGTAAAGGGAGTCGTGTATTAAGACTAAACGTAGTAAAACCAGAATTTTTGAGCCATGCTGAAATAACATGGTATGTATTTGTTTTGCAGACTTTTCCCCCTTGATCCGTCGTTAACTCTTCGACATTTTCGATTTCTTCTCCAGAACGGCTGAAGATATTTTGATAAAACTTGGTAGATATTAAGTACTAATGATCCCCTACAAGTATTGTTGTTTTTCGTCCTGATCCGTGAACACGTGGCGCCACCACAGGCAAAAGTAGGTCACGGGGGTACCCACCTTTGACAATCTTCTTCTTCAGGACGGAAGCACGTATCGACAAACCGAAAACATCAGGATGATCTAGAGAGATGTCTCAAGAAGTGTTGTTATTTTCTGTTCCACTCCGAAAATTTTTGACGTGTTTTTGACGTCTTTTCGGACTTAGTCAGAAAATAAACCTTTTTGCACTATTTCTTTACATACCTATTTTACATACTCATTTACTGAATATTTTTTTTTATATTGAAGTTACTGAAAGCTTTGATATGCATTTTATGGTGCATTTTTTTTTTTTTTTTTTTTTTTGGTAATATAGATATTTTTTTATTCTTTTTTTCATATGTAAAAAGGAGGGGGGCATACATTTTTAGCTTCTTTTCTATATCCACTTTTCAGATTTTCATGAAACTTGGTAGGTATGAGTTACTCATGGTTCCCTAGAAGTGAAAAAAAATTGTTAAGATATCCACTTTTGGGTTTTTATTATACCTCCGTAATCGAAGATTCGGGAGCATATAGTTTTTGGTCTCTCCGTCTGTCTGTCTGTCTGTTTGTCTGTCTGCAAAAAAAACTTTTAACTTTGCCATTTAATTTTGCTTTTGAATGGTAAGTGATAGGGCTTTCATTTTTCACATGTGTATTTCTTGTGACAAGACCTTTCCATGGATGCCAAAAATTTTGACCTTGTGACCTTGACCTAAGAGTTTGACATAATTTTGAAAAACGTTAACCTTGGCCATAACTATTGAATGGTAAGCGATGGGGCTTTGGTATTTCGCATGTGCATTCCTTGTGACAAGACCTTTCCATGAATACCAAAATATTTGACCTTGGAACTTGACCATTATACAATTTCTACTGACAAAGATGTCAGCGGAGGCATTCGTGTTTCACAAACACATTTTATTATTATTAAGGAATGTTTTTTAAGATTGTACATAGGTACATCGTATGTATTCCATGCCCAAATGGACCCAAGGGGAATGTGTTCAAACCCTGGCGGAACACTAAAAACATTATTTTTCCCCTTTTCACTTTTTAGCTCACCTGAGCCATAGGCTCAAGTGAGCTATTGTCATAGTGTTGCGTCTGTCGTCCGTCGTCCGTCGTCGTCGTCGTCGTCCGTCGTCGTAAACTTTTCACATTTTAAACTTCTTCTCCAGAACGGCTGAAGGGATTTTGATGAAACTTGGTAGGTATGAAGTACTCATGGTCCCCTACAAGTGTTGTTGTTTTTCGTCCGGATCTGTCAACAGGTGGCGCCATCACAGCCAAAAGTAGGTCACGGGGGGTACCCTCCTTTGACAAACTTCTTCTTCAGAACCGAAGCATGTATCGACAAACCGAAAGCATCAGGATGATATAGAGAGATGTCTTAAGAAGTGTTGTTATTTTTGGTTCCACTTCGAAGTCAAATTTTTGACGCGTTTTTAGCTCACCTGAGCCATAGGCTCAAGTGAGCTATTGCCATAGTGTTGCGTCTGTCGTCCGTCGTCCGTCGTCCGTCGTCGTCGTCGTCGTCGTCGTAAACTTTTCACATTTTCAACTTCTTCTCCAGAACGGCTGAATGGATTTTGATGAATTTTGGTAGGTATGAAGTACTCATGGTCCCCTACAAGTGTTGTTGTTTTTCGTCCGGATCTGTCAACAGGTGGCGCCATCACAGCCAAAAGTAGGTCACGGGGGGTACCCTCCTTTGACAAACTTCTTCTTCAGAACCGAAGCATGTATCGACAAACCGAAAGCATCAGGATGATCTAGAGAGATGTCTTAAGAAGTGTTGTTATTTTTGGTTCCACTTCGAAGTCAAATTTTTGACGCGTTTTTGACGTCTTTCCGGACTTAGTCAGAAATGCACATTTTTGCACTTTTCCTTTAAATAATTAAATAAGTGTATGATTTTACACACTCATTTACTACATATTTATCATATTTAACTTACTTAATGCTTTGATATGTATTTTATGCTTAAATTTTATTTTTTTGATTTTTTATGAATTTTTTTCTTATGTAAAAAAGAAGGGGGTGATTTTCATACATTTTCTGCTTCTTTTCTATAACCACTCTTCAGATTGTCATGACAATTTGTAGGTATGAGGTACTCATGCATGGTACCCTACAAGTGAAAGAATTTTGTCAAGATATCCACTTTTGGATTTTTAAGGAATATTTTTTAAGATTGTACATAGGTAAAATGTATGTTTTCTTACCAACAATAGGAGAAAATTCTCAAATCGCACCGGGTTATACACATTGTTGTGTATAATCCACTATCCAGAATGGTGGATGATATTCTGTCATAGACCATTTGAACCATCCAACCAAAGATTGTACTCTATATCTTCCAAAATGGAAGTAACCGGATGTGACAGTTCTACCGAATTGAAGCGACGGGTGTTGCATGCAAGCAGGAGATGCTTACTCTTCCTGGGCACCTGGTCTCACTCTCATATCGGGAGTTCGCTTCTTTTCATATGGTGGAGGTTTTTGTTTCTGTTTGCTTTGTTTCCTGTTTTATCCTGATTTTGTATGCCTTCGGTTTCTGATTTTCTGAATTATCGATTTTGTACTGTAGACAGGGATATGGTCATTATCCATATTTGTCATTGATACTACTTTTGAATGAAGAAATTTTATTTGAATCAGAAAAAAAATGCCGTAAAGATTAAAAGTACACAACTTTTTAAATATTTTTTCAAAGCCATGTACCTGGTTCCGGACCGGAATTATTCGAATTTTATGATCTGAGGACCCATTTTCACACGTATTCTGTGTCTCACACACTTTAAAACTATATTCAAAATTTTATTTCATCTATCTAGTAAACAATCACGGGAAGACAATTCAAGATAAACATTGTGTGTATTTTCCACCAATTGTTGAAAATAATAAGAAAATAATCGGAACTATTTGACAGGACAATGACCTAGATATGCATTAACTCATCTTCGTCCCCAAGGCGCATCGTATTCCGCTAGGCGCTTCATTGCAATACAAACCGCAAAGTAGTACTGCGATATATTTCAGGAGATACAGTGCAAACGGAATAGATTTTTATACTTCGAACACTTTCATAATGGTTATCATTCATGTACTTGGAACACTTGCATATACTTGTTATCATGTATAAAGTTTGCTCGAATTTCCTCTGTCTTAGACTCTCTTAGATGAAGTAATTTACGGACTGATTTCTTGAAGAAACGTCTAATGAGTAATCTCTTCCTCTGGATTTTGAGAATGCATAGGACATTTAATATCTGAAATTCTTGAAAATAAATAATTCCGTTCAGAGTTCCTGAAATATTCCAATGAAATGTTGGACCACAGAAGCTGTTGTTTTAATAGAGAAAATAAATTATTATTCACATCCTTAAGCCACTGTGTTCGTCATCTTGTATGTATAATATTTCTAAGAGGAACACAGAGGCCTGAGGTTGTGAATAATAAAACATTTTCTCTCATAAAACGACAGGATCCTGTGTTAAGACATTTGGGAATTTTTATCTGTTCAAATAATAGATACATGATGAGTTTTTATCGGACCAAATAACTTCTTGTCGGCAAATCCAATGCAACCGATACATTTCATGAACTCTCTCCGCTAACAACTTGTCCGTGTAACAGACCTATGATGAGGTAAAACAATTAGTTAACAGTAAATAACGACGTCGTAGGTCTGCTAGTTGGACAAGCTTAACAATTTCATGGGCCTTTTAATTTGTTTCAAACTGCGAAACCTTAGAGAAACCACTTGAGTTGTTGAACAGCGTATGCTGAAATGCGACGCTCCTTCTCGCCTGTTGAAATATGCATAGGCAAGAAGCGTCGCATTTCAGCATATTTACTGAAAATTATTTGTTCAAGTGGCTTCACTGGGTCATGAGGTTTGATACAACATACACCGTTTTTTTGGAAAACAAACTGGCACAATTTCTGCACAACTCACTTGAATTGATGAATATTGGATCAAAACGATTTTAACTGTACGTTTCATGTATTTGAGATGAAATCAATACTATTCAAAAGCATAATTCATAGATTTCAGTGAATAAAGGCAAAACCGAAAAATCTTTGTTTTTTATGCCCCTGGAATAAAAGATTCGGGAGCATAAAGTTTTTGGCCTGTCCGTCTGTCTGTTTGTCTGTTTTCCGAAAAACTTTAACATTGGGCATAACTTTTGAATGGAAGCTGGTGATAGAGGTTTCATATTTCACATGTGTATTTACCAAAATTTTTGACCTCATGACCATAACCTTGACCTTTCACGTACTTCTCAAAAACTTTAACATTGGGTATAACTTTTGAATGGTTACAGTGATAGGGCTTTCATATTGTACCTGTGTATTCCTTGTGACAAGATCTTTCCATTGATACCAATATTACGCTGACCCTGACCTCTCACATACTTAACAGAAAATGGCGTTTATACTAACAAAGATGCCGCCGGGGGCATTCTCGTTTCACAAACACAGGCTTTATAATTTCTGGCATGCTAGGTATCAATAATGAAAGGTTTTGTGTTCAATTTTAAATAAACTTAATTTGTGAAATCATTTCATTGTTTTATTCTTTTTCTGCTGCACATTAATGTGGAATTTTACAATATGATTTTATTTTTGATGTTGCATAATTGAACTATACTAGCTGGGCATATGACGTTGGACCATTTTATCCGTTTTTTTCAAATCAGTAAAAAAGTTATTGTTTTGAAATGTGACTATTTTTTTTTTCTTTTTTGTACTTTTAAAGGTAGTCTGAAAAAAACACTTCTCTGCATCCGGCAAAAATCTTTTTAGAAAGGTTGTGGGCTAAAATCCTGGTACTGGCACTATCAGTATTCAATGTCAGTATGTCAATTAGAGCGTGCATGGGTATCAGGTGAGCGTTGTGCCCCCTGGGGCTCTTGTTTTTCTCAGTTTCTTTTTATATTTATTGTTAGAAATAAAACTGTGAAAGAATTTTGTCAGAATATCAAGTTGTAGATTTTCAACATGAATAAAAACAGAAAGTGTGGTCATGCATGTCTTTTTTCACAAATTTCAGTTTTTTTACATGAAAGCCCAACCCCCTCCCCCACCCCAACCCCGCGTCCTCATAATTTTTTATCTCCAATTTTTACATATTTTCAATTTGAGTTGTAGATTGCATATTATAAGACCAGGTCAATGTCAAAGTTTAATCTATCACGGCTACTGATCTCAAATTTATTTATTCTATATGCTATAAATACATTTCCAATATTTTGACCAATGGTGTGACACCTTCAATTCAGTGCTGCTCACCAGTCAAATACGACAGGGAATCCCCGCGAATGTTTTCCTGTAGTTACACCTTTATTACTGTGATACATTTCGGGAGATTTATAGAATATATTGTGGAAACGAAATAGTATATTTATTTAATGTACATCTACTTGGAAAACTTGCATACTTTTTATTATTCATAAACATAGCTCGAATTTCCTCTGTCTTAGGCTCTTAGATGAAGAATACGGACTGGTTTATCGGAGAGTTCTCGAAGAACCGTCTTATGAGTTATCTCTTCCTGTGGATTTTGAGAATACATAGGGTATGTGAAATGAAATTTCGGTCCAAAGAGTGCTGTTGTTTTACTAGAGAAAATAAATTATTATTCACAACCTTAAGCCTCTGTGTTCATCTTATAATATTTCTAAGATAAATACAAGGCTTAATGTTGTGAAAAATAATTGATTTCATTTTCTCTTATAAAGCGACAAGTTCCTGTGGTCGGACAATTGGGAATTTTTAACGGTAAAAAAAACAATATGAGTTTTTATCGGACCAAATAACTTTTTTTATCAGCAAATCCGATAAACCCCTATCACACTTTTACGTATCGGCCCACGTATCTACGGCGTATCAGGATACGTGGCAGTAAGAAAGGAACGCAGCAGCAACGCAGTAGCAACGCCAGCTTACGCAGCGAGTACTCTTTGTAACGTAGCATGATCTCTTGATACGAAAGAGTGCCGCGTTTTTTAAGTTCGCACCTAAAATTACGTAGCACATACGTGGCAGCTTCCATACGCCGTGTGTACGTAGCACGAACGCAGTGCAAACGAAAGAAGCGCAGTAGCAACGTAGCAGGAACGTCGCTAATACTCTTACTACGCAGTACGAACGAATCACAAACGCAAGCGATATCCCTATGGCGTACGTGCTACGTACAAGGCGTTGCTAATTCGTACCCGCGGCGTTCTTTTCTTATCTACTACGTATGATACACGTTTTCAATTTCTTATTTTTCTTTCTTCGGTGTACTCCTGCGTATGCATGGCGTACGAACTACGTTCTTTTCGTTCCTGCTACGTAAGAGCTACGTTGGTGTTGCGTTGTATGAGTATCTGCTACGTTAAAAGAGTATCGCTCATTCCACCTCGGCGTAAAAGGTGTATTTGCTGTGTTTTTATGAACACATGATAAAAATCAAGGGGGAAAATAAAGTTTTGAACCTATTTTAAAAGAATGAATCAAGATTAATTATACCGTATAATTACAAACTTCCATTAGATCAACCAAGTAGCTTTATTTCATATGGCGAACTGAGTCTAAATAAAGTATGCGCTTATATCAAAGGGCACTTTGACAGTACCCTTTACCCTTTTTGTGTTCATATTATTTCAAGTTGTAAATCCAGAGAAATAATATTTGGCAACCAAAGAATTTTTTTCATACGAAAGTGAACGCCACGGCAACGCAGCAGAAACGTCGCCAATAAGAAGACTACGTAGCACCAACGTCGTACTTACGCAGTAAAAACGCATTGAACGTCACACGTACGTGCCGAACGCCGCACGTACGTGTTGGTAGGACGGTTGGTACGTGGTTGGTACGCTGCTCATACGTGATAGAAACGCCTCTTACGCCGTATAAACGTCGCACTTACGCCTTGGACTCCTGAATAGGACGAAATACGTGGCAGACCTTTTCGTTTCTCTTGCGTAAAGAATTTTGGCAAAAATACTCCTCTTACGTAGCTGATACGAAAATGTGTGATAGGGGCTTATACAACCGACCTTTCGTGAACTCTCTCAGCTAACACCTTGTCCAAGTAGCAGACCTACGACGAGGCGAAACAACAGTAAGTAAGGACGACGTAGGTCTGTTAGTTGGACAAGCAAACAATATCATGTGCCTATTGATTTGTTTCTTTAAAAGGAGCATACACCAGGGTATGGTGCATCAAACTTCGAGACCTGGCGAAACCACTTGATTGAGTTTTTATGGTGAACAATGTATGCTAAAACGCGACGCTTGTTCTCGCCTGTTGAATGCATAGGCGAGAAGCGCCACATTTAAGCATTTACCGAAAATAGTTTGATCAAGTGGCTTCACTGGGTCATGAGGTATGATACACCGTACACTGCTTTTTTGGGTGACAAATTGGCCCAATATCTGCACAACTCACAGTTTGAATTTATTTTGGATTTTCACGTTTTTCACTCATGTTCGCAATTCAGGACATGTTTGGGAATGTCAGTTATAAACAAAAACTTAAAGTAAACACATTAAATGCCTTTGACCGAATCTTATTGAGTATATCAACGAGATTAAATATTTGCATTCATTGCTAATAGTCAGCAAAGAATTGACGTAAAAGGCAGACTAGTAATTTAGTTTCACTGAACATTTATTTGCTCATTTCGTTATTTAACGAGATTTTCAGGTTAAAATAAGTTGAATAAGTTTAAGGAATGGGAAAGACGTACATTACCTTGATAAAAAATTTTCCCCATACATTTTACTTAAATATGTATCCATAAAAAATTCCGTTATTTTAATATGATTAATAAAGCTTTCGATTGGCATTTGTCAATACTCAACGCATGTATATTGTGTGTGTATCCAAAAGAGCAGTAAAAGTCAATAAATTTGATCTTCTTGTTTCATTAATTTTGAATTAAAAAAGAATGAGCGCTAATACTCGTACATTTACATTTTGTATTAGGGGATTGACGCGCATCCATACAAATTGTGATCCCTAGTAGTTATAGTTTTGATTATAACGCAATATTTTAAAGGACAATTTTCGGTGAGCAGATCTAAATAAAAAGAATACAAAAAAGCTTAGTACTCAGTAATGTATGTCAGTATAGCGGGACAGGATCTATGGTTTTGTTTCTATGACCCTTGGGTTTATATAAATCTTTAAGAGTTAACTATCCTTACCCATCAATCTGTCATTCATGTAACGATCACCCTGGCGTGCATGACCGCTATTTAGTTAAAATAAAACGTTCGTTTTCCCAAGAAAATTCAATGTAACATAAATTCATCATTGTAACTGCCGCCAAAGGTCTTAAAATAAGGGGATTTCTTAAGTTTTATTCCCCCATTATTACCCTGCAGTAAAATCGTCAATCTTATTTTCTAAAGAACAGAGAATTTCGTTTGAGCTCTCGTTTTGACGTTTGTCCGACACTTTGTGCTTTGATTCTTTGAGATAATGTAATCATACACGCTACTCATGTCAGAATAAAAGTGTTCGATTTGGTCGTTAGACTCTATGAAGAATTCTTGCTCGTTCTTCTTCTCTTTTTTTTTCATTCATGATTGTCACTGCATGTAATACATGTAGATGAACGTTTTAGAAAAATAATAAAAAACGATTTAAGTATAAAAAAAAGACGAACACTCATTTTTATTTATTTTCTTTTTTTAAAGAAAGTTTTGAACAAAATGAAAATTGATATTTGTAGAAAAAAGCCATAAAAATCGAAAAGAAACTTAACATGACAACATGTTTTGAATATCACGTCGTTTTATATTTTTAATTAGGAATATTAATTAGCGCTAATTAAATACAATTTAACAATATATCTTCTTTTTTTTTCTTATTTGGTAGAGAGCGTACTTCTGGATTCCCCGGAGCCATGATGGAGTGAAAGGTAAGATTATTTCAAAATACAAGTCTCATCTCCAAATATTAATTTTATAATAGGTGTCTCATCTACAAAAAAAATAAATTGAATGATACGTTTAGATAGTAACTTATATAAAAAAAACCCCGATCAATTGACGAATTCACTGGTGCAGGGTGCAAACTTAATAATGAATATAATTTGAAGTTGAAAGGGCAATATGTTGGTTAATTTCTCTAAATCTGTGTTTTACAGAACTAAAAAAAGAGATAATGGTTCATTTTAATGGGAAAATGCACCGATAAGAAACAGATGTTCGCTTCCATTAAATATAATTGAAATGCAATCAATTTTCTTATCACGAACTATTTCTATTTGCAACTTGTGCGATTTAATTACAGCGTTCTGTACGATGCCCAGAATCCGTGATTCTTCATACAAAATGCAGTCTCTATCATTGTGACGAACCTTTTTTGCGTCGGTATCCTACTGACTTTAATTTCTTGTTTACTTCATTTTGCAGATATGGTAGTCGTTGTCATGGAATGGATTGAAACGTACATCACGAACAGGGCATAGTGAAAGCCATTAATTCGTAACAAACAGCGAAGAAGCCGCGGCGATCTCGTCGAATAACAATGGAGATCTATATTGGCTCCACCGAGCATTCCGTGCTCAACTTTTCGACAAATGAAACATTTTCAAACCCATGTGTCGAGAAGAAAGATGGACATGAAGATTTTTACAACTTAGCTCAATTGATAACGGGGTTGATTATATACCCAATCGTTTGTTTCTTCGGGGTGATAGGAAACACGCTTTCACTGATCGTTCTTTCACATCGTGACATGGCTACGTCAACAAATGTTTACTTGTCTGCCCTTGCCATTTCTGATACTATCAAGTTAATAAACGACATTTTCTATTTCCTGTGCGTCCTGTTGCTAAGGACCGGTAACGATGACGACAAGAAAATTATAACCAGTTTCTATCCCTTCGCACATTACATATTCAACATGTCTGTTTGCGTCACAGCATGGCTGACGATATCGGTGGCTAGTGAAAGGTACATTGCCGTCTGCATCCCAACAAAGGCCAAAGAAATGTGCACAATAGCACGTGCAAGGTTCGTCAGTACGTTTGTGTTCGTGTTTATGATCCTGGTTTCGATTCCCTATGCATTACGTTACAAATCCGTTGAGACGCATGTGCCAGAATTTAATACCACGTGCTACACTGTTCAGCCAGGAATTCTGGGAATGGATGAATTCATGACGCCATACACGTGGGTACAGAACATGTTACGATCTGTTATACCTTTCTTCATTTTGATATTTCTGAGCAGTAGCATCATACATGTATTAAGAAAACAGAGGGTCAAAGGCAAAAAATTTTCCTCTAGAAACAGAATCACGCTCATGCTCGTTGCCGTGGTGATTTTCTTCGTCGTCTGCATCATGCCAGATGCATTGCTCTCCCTTTTCTTCGGTTTTGGTTACATTGACGAGAACAATTTCAACAGAGGGATCCGTGAGATTACAGACTCACTGCTTGCTATCAATTCTGCCTTCAATTTTGTCCTCTACTGCACGATGTCAAAAATCTTTCGGCAAACTTTCAGGAAGATTTTCTGCAAGAATTTTACCAAACTTGAATTTCAAGGAGCCAGTGAGAGACTTATGGCTCACGGTGAGAATGGCGTGTCGGTAGCAATGCGAGAAAGTCATAGTGGAAACAATAACAGGGACAAAAATCGTGAAACATTCGTGTAAAAGTCATTTGGTAATGATTTTAACATGTTACTAGGGTATAACAGAATGGTCAATTTCATTGGTTAATCACAAAGAACATGAAGAAGAATAATTGCTTTTCATTCGAATGTTCTTTAACTTTCAACTGAAAATGTTTTTATGTTGTCTGTTTTTGGCCCTCTCCCTTTATTTTAATCTAGCTTTGATCAGCGGTATTTCTTATTACATTTATAAGAAGATTTCTTTTCTTTCCATGCTTGAAATGTTTAGCAAAAAAATCTTTAATTCTTTCTGTCTATTAATTCAGAGTGTTGAGGTAATACATATGAATTCTTAACGTTGATTCAAAACTCAAAATGTGCACATAAAAGAAAGTTTTCATTGCACAATTAATATCAACAGACTTGTTTCGGTTTTTCTGTTTAAATATTTTGGTCTGGTATGGATTCTTTTTTTTTTCTACCGCTTTGGATATGATGATGCCAAAATGTGTAACAGTAATAACATCTAAAACTCATTGTTATAAATCAAATGTGCTTTTTATACAATGTTTGTGTCAAAAATGGAAAGTGCTACATCTATGTATACATCCTAAACAAAGAGTTTAGAATCACGATGAATTTCTCTAAAAATTCCAGTCAATTTTCACCTGTTTTAATAAAATGCAGCTATATGATGTATGATGGATTCAGAATTTTTCTTATCTCACCGGTTAGGTAAAACGGTCTGTTATTTTTCACTTGTATCCTCCTGGAAATCACAAAGGACAGCAAGAACGTTACTTTTTTTAATTTCTCTTTTTTATTCTGACAGTTTCGCTTTGACAACTGATCAATATGAGATAGAAACACCTTTATCATCTAAAGAATACATTAGATTTCAAAATTTAGGAGGCTCAGCACAAAGTATTGGATTTGTATATGTCAGATATTGTTTATATCAGAGAGTGTCACTTCTTTTCAAAATTCTTGAAGTCTCCATTTTGTGATAATTTATACCTTGACTTTCTACTGTCAGAAGTAAAATGTTTATACTTTACAATATTTGAATAATAACACAGTACCTTATGGCTGAAAGTATGCGAGATATGGTAGTGTGATTCTATATATTTTTGAATTATGTATCTATGGCGGCAATGACTCCTGTTACTTATTTTAGAATAAAAGTAACTGTTACATCTTTAAAAAGGATTGTGCACCATCGCCGTTGATGCAGATTTCTTTGCTCAATCTTTTCATTTATGTCTATTTAGAATATGTCATTGGGCCATTACTGACTATCTGCGAGAAACGGGTGTGAAATTCTTTGGTTAGAACATTATTTATAAAGATAACATCACTAATATTCATTCATTTGACCATAGTAAGAAATTTACTATTTTGAACCTGTCAGCTTATGTCATTTTGAAGTCTATAGAATTAAAAGAAAATCTCTAACATGCGCCTTGCCATCCAAAACAAACTAAACCTAATCTGAAAAGAAAAAACATTAAAACGAGTTAAAATCGTCGAGCTGATTTTTCATTTTCAGAAAATTCTATTTCTCGATAAAAGAAAGAATGATTGATTTAAATTACATTTACGAGTTGTCTCTCCTGGCAAGTTGTTACTTTTTCACAGAATTATCCGTACGTTAAATTAAACATTTTATTACTATTGCCTTAGAATATTTCATATTGTCTATGTAAATGTCCGAAATGCATTTTATTATTTGTCATACATGTGTATGTAATATGATATCAGGCCACGGTAAGTAAATATTTTGTTTTGCGTCCCCTGGAGGGCACCTTTTTGGAAAAAACACACACACACACACACGCACACAAATATCCATTTTGGTATAAAAAAAAACAAAAGTTAATTTCAAATCAAACCAAATCCTTTGGAGTACTTGAAGTACGTACCTCTTAGACCATAATGATCTTAACGCATCTCCACATATCAAAATACACATTTGTGAGAAAATTTTAACACTATCCAGTCGCTTGGAAAATTTTCCAATTTTTACAGTCCTTTTTCAGACTTTAATCGCAAAAAATTACGATGCATTTTTGTGTGTTTTATGTCTGATGGGAGGGTAAGTTTCAGAAAATCATCGGGACGTAAAACAAAATATTTATTAACCATGGCCTCACTGACAATGGAGACAGCCAATAGGCAACACAAGGGTAAGAGGAATATAATTTTATATGTTTCGTTTGTATCAGAAAAAAATATTATTCTGATATAGATGTGTTGCATGTTCTTCGAACTCTTTGTTTTTAATTTGACGTTGAATATTGATACTAGTTCTTACATGTACCTTACTTCCTATTGAATATGAGATATTCAGAAGACTTTCTCTTTCAGTATGTTTGAGGTTAATTCGAACACCAAAAGAAAAAAAATAGTTCTCTTTTAATTATCAATTTGATTGATGTTTTTGTGCGTGTTGCTGATGTACTTTCAATTTCTGCATATCTTGCTACCTTTACTTTTTGGTCTTCTGATGTTATTAAAAATCTCTTGCATGATTTTAATGAACATTTTAATTTCACCTTTGACCGTGACCTTTGACCTTGACAATCAACTTTGATTTTAAATTAGAAGTAGTTCAATTATGAATACAATATTATCGCATGGTTTAGGATATATTCGGTGATAGGCGTCAACCCTTCACAAAAAAATGACGTAATACATGTATATGTGTTCCTGAAGCAATTGTTTGTGATATTCTTCACCTTTGACCGTTCGTATTCTTCACCTTTGACCGTTCGTATTCTTCACCTTTGACCGTTCGTCAAAGAAATCAAAAAATTCCAATTAAGTCTTCCCATTACGTAAGGAAATAAGTACACTCAAACAGACAAGTCAAAAAATGTGTGTACATGGTTATGGATTAATCTTGAATTAATCGTAAATTTCCTTTTCTAGAACATGTAATGTATTTTTCCTGATCTGCTTAAGAAAAAATGACCAAATTTTTAATTCATAAATGCAAATTGATTTGAAAATCGTGAGCAATCCACAATGTCATAAGAAATACAAAAATTTTTTTACGAAACAAAAACAACAACAAAAGACAGTGTTACATATCTGTTAAAAGATATAAGCATGTACCTATATATTGTGTTATTAATTCACCCTTCCACGAAACTCCGTCAAATACTCCGTCAAGCTGAGTTGTTTCATTGTTTACTTATCATATAACAATGGTGAGGTACTCAGAGTTAGCGCTTTTTTGGAGCAAGAACAATTAAATAGCGGGAATTGTGGAAGGGTGAATAAGATAGCTTCCAGTTGACTTAAAATAATGATTAAAATGAATCATAAAGTCTATTCAACTAGATATGAATTCAGTTTCTTACGAATGTACTGTTTATTCGGGATCATTAAACAAAGACCAGAACTGTATTAGTGCGCTCCTCCAATGATGGAAATCGCACTTTGATTGTTCTAACGAATTTTCTTTTTGCAATCTCAATTTCTTATATTCTTTTTCTTGATATACTCCAGCAAAATGTGATTATTTGCTATTCGTTCAACATTATGCATATTGATGTCAAATTAAACATGTTTGTAATGTAATGATCGACTTCTTTGTTTTCTTTTCAATAACAACCGAAAATTATCTGAAGCAATATAGCACCAAAGACTTTTTAGTTCTCAACGCATACACATAGCAACGATTAATTGAAGCCAACTTCACAATAATAGAACACCTAGATACCATTTTTCAAAATGTTCAAGAGAAAAGACCAAGAAACAACGCAAAGACTTCCATTGCCAACTTTGAATAGGAATCAATTATATTTATTGTAGATGGTCTGGTTATCCGGATGGCACATGCAGAGCCCTCCCACTTATCCGGATATACAGAAATTTTCCTGGACGCACAGTTGCTGTATAAACAAAAGAAACTTCACTTATACTGTAAAACGCAAGGATTCTTGTTAAATGGATATATTAAATGGTAAACGAGTACGTGTTGTGCTGGCTGAAGCGATTACATGATTAATCTAGAAAGTCCTCCATGAGGATTGTACATATATATTATCAATGCCAATAGATTTCTGCAACCGAAACGTGTATAAGTGATATTTTAACGTGCATGTCTGGTTAATGCTGTAATTTATCAGTTATTAAAGGATGGATGCAGCTATGAATTTGAAGACGAGTAATATTTGTACTACTTCGTGACTGTCACTGCTGCTGGGCCAGGAGTCCCCGAGAGCACATGTAACCAAGTCCGATCAAGACATGCATGAGCTCGCTACAGCCGACAGAGCACGGACTGTATTTCGTATGCCTTCTGTTTTAATATCCATTTACATATCCATCTGACGTGTGTTTCTTGTTCCCCTGCGTCATGCTGTCTGTTTGTATGTTCATCTTACAGTGAGAAGGTTTATTTTACATCACAATTGTGCGTTCTTCGACACTCCTGGGTAATCGGAAAAGTGGGAGGGTTGTGAGCACGTAATCCGGATAACCCACCTGCTGCTACCTGCGTGGCGGGTGGCCGTCCAAAGTAGGCACCGGTTACCCATTGGTCTCGTTGAATTATGTGTGGTATTTTGTGTTTCATGTTTTGATGGTGTGAGTTTGTGCTCCTTGTCCCTTTCGCGTCTCTCTCTCTCTCTCTCTCTCTCTCTCTCTCTCTCTCTCTCTCTCTCTCTCTCTCTCTCTACTATGTGTTTTGTATTGGCTGTTTTGTGGTTTTGCTGTGGGTGCTGCAACCGAGTGTTGTTGGAGATCCCCTCCTTTCAAACGCATTCGAAAATTTGTGTTCACAAAATTTTCTCGTCATTTTTGAAAAGTGGCTCCTATGGCATCATATCCCACCCATCCCGTTACGTGTTTTTGTATTATTATACCCCCTCCATAAAATAGTTGGGGTATATAGTGATGTACATGTCCGTCCGTGCGTGTCTGTATGTGTCCGTACGTCCATCTTTACTGTGGTTTCCGGACATTTACAGGAAAAGGGTTATAGATAATCAATTCATTCCTTGCATATACAGCTTTTACGTGAAGAAATCGGGTCAAGTTTGAATATGGGACATTTCCCTCAATTTTATGCAGAGTTATGCCACTTAAAAATTAGAAAATTCTTTCTTTTGTTTGTTTGTTTGTTTGTTTGTTTGTTTTTTTTTTTTTTGGTTTCCGGACATTTAAAAGACAACCGTTACAGCTAATCAATTCATTTCTTGGATATAGCTTTTACACCAAGAAATACAGGTCAAGTTTGAATATGGGTTATGCCGCTCAATTATTTGCAGAGTTATGCCGTTTGAAACTTAGAAATATTCAAAATTTTATGGTTTTCGTACACTTGAAGGAAAACCGTTACAGACAATTTTTATTCATTGCTTTTACACGAAGAAACACCCCCGCCATAAAATGGTGGGGGTATATAGTGCTGCACATGTCCGTCCGTCCGTTTGTCCGTCCGTTCGTCCGTGCGTGTGTGTGTCCGTCCCACCTGTGGTTTCCGAACATTTAAAGGAAAACCGTTACAGATAATCAATTAATTCCTAAGTATACCTTTGACACCTAGGAATACAGGTCAAGTTTGAATATGGGTCATGTCCCCCAATTCTATGCAGAGTTATGCCCCTTGAAATTTTGAAAAAAAAATCAAAAATTGTGTGGTGTCCAGATAATCAATTCATATTTGGATATAGCTTTCACACCCAGAATTACAGGTCAGTTTCGAATATTGGTCATGTAAATCAATTACGTCAAGAGTTATGCCTACTGAAACTTAAGGAATTTTAAAGTTTTGGGGCTTTCGGACATGTATGGGAAATTCTTTACAGATCATTCTTTTCATTTCTTGGACATAGAAGTTTGACATTTCACCAAGAAATACAGGTGAAGTTCGAAAATTGGTCATGTCCTTCAATTTATTGCAAAGTTATGCCCCCTTGACACTATGAAAAAATCAAAAGAATATGGTTTCCAGACATTGGAAGGGATACCGTTACAGATAATCAACTGATTTCTTGGATGTATACATTTTACATCAAGAAATATGTACCAACTTTAAGCATGGGTCATGTCGCACAATTGTGTGCAGAATTATGTCCCTTGAAACTTAAAAAATAAATATTTTGATGTTTCAAGACACTTGAAAGATAAATGTCACAGGGAATCAATTAATTTGTTGTATTTATATCCAACAAATTAATTGATTCCCTGTGACAGTTTTCTTTTACATCAAGAAATACAGGTCAAGTTCAAATATGGGCCATGTCGCCCAATCATGTGCAGAGGATTGCACCTTGAAGCTAAGAAAAAAAAGTCAGTATTAAGTGATTTCAAAACGTCTAAAAGAAAACCCTCACAGGGAATAAAGTTTAGATTTTATACTAAGAAATTTAGGTCAAGAACCTACATGTATATAGGCTATTTTGATCAATTTTCTGAGGTGTTGTGTCCCTTGAATCAACATTTTGTGGTTTCCTGACATTTAAACATGTTAAAGGAAAAACTACCTAATTGTTCTTAAATGATGCTATTGAATTTGACGACGTTCAACATTTGTACCACTTGGCGAGTGTCACTGCTGGTGGACCAGGAGTCGGAGGGCACATGAAGCCAAGTGTTTTAAGACTTATAACATTTGAAAGAAAAACGAAGTGCCCTACACCGTTGCCATATGAAATGAAAAGCATCACAACATATTAAAGCTATTTTACATTTTTTCAAAAAAAAGTGTGTGTGTTCCAAAGGAACTCGATTCACAAATCAAAAATGTATTCAACTTTAACTGTTCCAGTGGAATGTTTAATGAGACTCAATAACTGATGGATACTTCTTTCATTCCTTTTATATCATATGACGTAGATCCTGTATTTACATTGTTCTATAAGTTTTGAGGTAGGTTTGTTTAAAAGCAACCGTTTCTGCATACTTCGGATGATAAATCTTAATCTTAGTGGAACTTTAAAAGAAATATTCAAAATTTGAAGATATAAATCCATGTTGTGCCCCATCTTTCACTTTCGCATTCATTACATATATTTTGTTAATAGTGAAAGGTAAAAATCAAACCGACAATCGTAATTACTATGCCTTTTGATTATGCTTATATCGTAATGAGTCTTCTCCTAGTACATCCTCTGAAAGGATAAAGCGTTTTCTGCCTCTAAAATAATAGAGCAAATCAGCTCTTGCTTCCTTTGGCTTCGACACTAACAATTTAGATTTAGCTTTACCATACTTATACTGCATACCTAAAATGCATAAGAATCCGTACAAACAACGTTTCATCGCTGGTTCCTCAAAATGTTCTGCCAAATCTGTATCGATCTCACTCACAAAAGTTTTATCTGAAATCAAATCTGGGCTTCAAAAACATTGTTCGACAGTATATTCTCGCAGTGGTATCAACCAGATGTGGATGTTAAAGAATTTGAAGGAACTTTCAGAACATCTAAAATCCACTCATTTAAGTAGAGTCGATTCGATCAAAGCCTTTGATTTTCGACACTTTACACTACAATCCCACATTCTAAATTGAAAGAAAGACTCGCAAAAATTATAGGTAATGAATTTACAAGAGAGAACGGCAATCGCAAATACAAATTTATTGTTGTTCACCATGACAATACCTACTTTGTAAAAGAAAAGTCCGATTCTGAAAATAAGTACACTATATTCAGATGTTAAACTTTCTGATCGACAACATTTTTGTGGTGTTTAATGGAAAGGTCTTCCAGCAAATTGTCGGAATTCCTATGGGGACCAATTGTGCCCCACTCCTTGCCGACATTTTCCTTTACTCGCACGGGCCCTGTCCAAACCTCTTTAGAGAAGACAGAGCCCCGACCACCTTTCCTTTGTGAATGTCAGTCGGACTCCTCGGATGTTACATACGTGAGCTCGCAACAGCCGGCAGAGCACAGACTGTATTACGCATGCCCTCTTTTTATATCCATTTACATATTCATCTGTGTTGCTGGGGCCTCTACGTTTCGCGGTCTTGTTTGTGTGAGGTCATCTTACAGTGAGGAGGTTGTTTTACACCACAATTGTACGTTCTTCGAGACCTCTGGGTAATTGGAGAAGTGAGAGGGTTGTGCGCACGTAATCCAGGATAACCACACCATTTGCTACTTTCGTGACAAATGGCCGTCCAAAGTCGGCATCGGTTACCCATAGGTCTCGTCGGTTTACATGTAGTCTTTTGTGTTTTATGTTTACATGTCGTGTGTCTCTTTTCCGTCTCGTGCTGTACTCGTCTTTTGTGTTTTTGCATCGGGTGTTTTGCTGTTGATGCTGCAACGGGGTCTTGTTGGAGATCTCCTCCCTTCTTTTGTTGAACATCATTTTTTAAAAGATGATGATTTATTAAAGACATCGATACAAACAACACATTTTCCTTGCTTATGAAATTGAAATGAAATGAAAATCTTCAAGTGACCCAGTTTCTGCTTATCAGCCTCTTTGGCAAGATCCCTTTCGTCTTAAAAAGTATAGATTATGATAAAGGTTAAAACGACAGACAAGAATGCATTACAAGGGTAAGGCAGATTAGCTTTTCTCCCAAGAGAAGCAACTGGATGATTTAATTTCATTTTATTCAATTGAAATATCTATTATTAACTTGATTTAATGCCTCATCTCAAGATAATTATCTTCACCCCAAAAATCCCGACCATTTTGATTATAAAATACAATCTCTCATGAAATCTCGTGAGATTTCGTACTACGTTAAAATGAATCCTATCTCTGACATAAGTAGATTAACCACATACAGTACAGGTATAAAAGTGCATGGAATTGGGAAGATGGTTAAATATTAACACAAGATGATTCAACATTCAATTAAGCTTTGTACCTTACTGAATGACGTAAGTGGCAAGCGGACAGGCGCTGCATTGCCCTCTGGTCACCCTATAGGAGTCCAGTCAAAGAAGAAATGCCTTATTTTGTTGTGTGTCAATTATTGTTAGTGCGTTGATGAGTTGATGGAAACGAGTCCTCAGTTTTAAATCTAGCTGCAATATTTCCTCTCTATTAAAAATTCGGTCACAAGCATCACTACTAATTCAATATTGTTTTAAATGCGCATATTGTGCTCTGCATATCTGTATCGTTTATAACGATAAAACGTATATTTCAATATGGTAATCATAAGTTTTGGAAAGCCATGAATCAATACATCTCGTCCTTATTGTGTATCTAAATGTGCGGTAGTGTCTCGTCTGGGTGGGTTTCAAGCAGTCGAAACATTTCTGGAGGTTCTGTTTTCCTTATTTCAATACGTAGAATATTCAGATAGCGAAAATTTGTTAAATCTGTTCATTTGAACTATTGAATATGAATTTGAACTTTTCGATTTTCTTCTTCTTCAACGCCGTATAGATTCATTTCGGTAACGACGCCTGTGGCGGAGTTTCTTTTTGCAGTAGGGTTGTGAGATTCTATGGGATTGTTCGTGTGTGTGTGTGTGTGAGGGTGTGAGGATGTGTGTGTGTGTGATGCTGTGCTCTGGTAATACGGAAAATCGAAAATACTTCTAACCAAAACTATACGGAGGTTCTCGCGCACTCCTTGGTTGTTCTCTATTGTTATGACGCCATCAATTTACTTGGGCAGAAAAGGTGCCCAAGTTTGAACAATGGTTTAGGTAGATGACTAAAGGAAAAATCGCTACACGCGCTGCATTTACGATCTAGCGAATTCGATGAAATTCTTCTCATTGTCCCCATCAATTTGTTTGGTTGTCCTCGTAACTTCTCGTCTAATGCGAATTTTTTCCGTTGTGGAAAGTACTGTATTGTCGTGTTGAGGATTTTCTCCTGTCTTTTGGTCCCTTAATTGTAAATTTGATCTTTTCGAAATACGGAGTTACTTCCCATTCCTGCAGGTTTCTGACATCAAGTAATTGTGACGTCATCAATGCAAATGATATGGAAACATGCATCATTTGGTTACACATATGACATTTTAAAAGATATTTAATGACGTCACAATGTTTTTACTTCGGATACCTGCACAAATGGAAAGTAATTCTGTATTTCAAAAAAACAAAATTTGGATGTTCCTCTCTGGTTTGTGTCTTAGGGTCTACTGAAATGATTTTTGGTGGCTCCACTTGAAGCATCACTGATGAGAATTTAATATTCGAAACACGTGTCTGGTGCATGAAAATATTGGTTTGGAATTTTCTTCAAGAAGGTATAGAGTTGGAACCCTTCGACATTATTAGGAATAGGAAAGATATAAAAATACATTGTGTTTGCCAGAGCGAATCACACAATAACTAGAGGGTCAAAATGAAAGAGCAAAGAAATTTACAATCGAGACATACTATTAACGTAGCTACTTAAATGCAAGGACAGGGATATAGAATTTTGAACAAGGTTTTTATTCCTCACTATGATCACCCGAATGGAAGAAAATATTACATAGATCGGGCTATGGTCAATCCGTACCATAACCAATTCGTACCTGCCACTTCGTACCACACCTGACTACCAACTCGTACCAAACCCATTTCTTACCATTACAAACTCGTACCATGATGCCATTGATGAGGATTTGAATACACGTCTGGTGCATTAAAATTAATTCGAAATTTTCTTCTAGAAGGTAGAGAGTTGGAACACTTTCGCATTATTTTATTCGTCGTTCCTTTAATGCAGGGTTGTTAGCTACCAAATAGATCAACTTTCATGTTATTTTCAGCACTCATTGAAAAATATCAAAAAAAAAAAATGTACGATGAATCCTTGAATCGTAACAAAGTTCTCGGTGTCGTTACGGTGGTGTTTTATACCAGCTGACGTATGAGTTGATCCTTTGGGAAAGATTCAGAATTTGATGAAGTTCTTTCTATTGTCTTGTCAAATTTTTCTTCGATTACATGTAACAAGAAAGAGGGGAAATTCTTGTCACGTCCCATAATAATGAGCCTGTGGTAACAAACGGGCATTTTCCTTATTGGTAAATTCTCTAGAGACATTTCTTTTGATTTCCATTGTAGTGAAAGTCCCCAAAATCTTAAGTCGGTCATTTAAGTACCGAGAGTTTGCTGTGGACTAGGGTTCAAAGAACACTTAATCAACATTCAATTTGAGCTATATTCTCCGGGGACACGCTTGGGATGCTTAAAGAGAGAGGACGATCTTACATCACTATGGACGAGTTGCCCCTACTACATGTATAAAGGCTGCTTCTAAAAGGATACGTGACAAATTTTCAAAGTATGTATGGTCGTTTAGAGGTAAGAAAGTACATTTCGGAATATACGAAACTGCGGCCTCTTTCACAAAACGTACGAAAATCTTTAGAAATTTTCGTAACTTTTGATCTCTGAGTACGTGTTTCAAATTCAAAATTGCGATGTATTGTGTCTGAATATCCATTGAGTATATAGAAATGGTAATAGCAAAATACCATCTACATTGAAAACAACACTTAAAGATTTTTACTGTTGATGAAAGTTATGAAAATTCCTGATTTTTTTGGTAAGAATCTTTTTTGTGAATCTGTGCACTGATCGGAGATATACACAACAGGAAATGAAACCATGCAAGGAAAGGATCAACAAGTTTGTCCTTGTTTCTTAAAAAAGTTCTGATCAAAGGAAGAAAATAGTATACAAAATATCTTATCTATCATGACTTTGTATGTTATCTATTATCCTCCCGGGTACCTAGTCCCACTTCTAGCTCCTTAGGATCCGTCGATGCTCAATTTGGCGATCTATCGTAAGTCAGTCAAATTGTAGTCAGGATCTTGTTGATCTCATTTGTATATCATATAATATGTATGTGCTATAATACATTAGAAATAGGCGATGATTTTGATGAAAACAATATATCTAATATCTCTTATGATGAAATAAAAATTTCATCCAATTCTATTTTTCAAATGCATGAAGTGTTATGAATTAAAGCCGTTATCAATATCAGGTAAACAAAATCAATAATAAAACAAAGGAGGGGATCTCTAACAACACCAGGTTGCAGCACCCACAGCAAAACAACACACAATCAATTATACATGAGTGACAAAAGGATATTAATATATGAAAAATATTCAGTCTTTTTCAGTCTCATGAGTTTTCGCAGTATGCCCATAGACAATGGATTCTGAATTTATGTTTCGTATTTGTCTTTCATTTGATTCATGAAGGTACGTACGATGCAGGGAAGTATACGCAGATTATCTCTGATTTTAATGAGGATTAGGAATGGTAGACATTTTCCATAAAAGTATCGAATCAAACAAAGTTTTATTATCAGAAACACTTTTTTCGACAATTCCTAGATAAAGACGAGCTCGAGGGATGTTTTGAAGACAAGAAGTCAGCAGATGGACGTATTTCACCAGCCTGGTCCATAACGGCATGTTACAGCAAAAAAGAGAATTATTGCCTAACTGTTCGTACGTAAAAACATGTATTAAGGAATTTTAGGTTAACTGAAAGCGGCGCTTACAATGCATTCCGTGCTTGCATTGGTCTCTAGGGGTTAGATTGTTCATTAAACACAGTTGTCCTTTATGTTTCTATGAAGCTTTGTTATTGTCACTGTCTGTTTGTCCGGGTTTTTTTTCACGAGAGAAAGTTCGGTTTTATATTTTTCCAAGAATTTGTTAGCCTTCTGGTTTTGATTTCAGGAATCTGATATCGGGTTTTGTGTTCGACTTTCATTCACTGATTGAAGGTACAAAAATACTAGATTATCTTTACCTCTCCTGATAAATTATTGAGTAATGATAAAGTACATGTAATAGGAATTGGTATGTCCTCCCGATTATCCGGATACCTCTGTGTGAGGATTGTGCGAATGTAATCCGGATTAAAACACCATTCGCTAATAGCAGATGGCTGTCCAAAGTCGGCGCCGGGTGCACATTGATTTCCTTCCTTTGAAGTGTTGTCACTTAGTTTTTGTACGTCTGTTTCGATTGTTTCGTATGATGTTCTAGTGTTGTGTCTTTTTGCGGTTTTAGTTTTGTCTAATGTCATTTATGTGTCACTTTCTTGTGGGTTCGTTTCGCTGGGCGAGTGCAGGGTGGTCATGCTGGAGATTATTCCTTTTTCTTTGTATGGATTTCATAGTATTAAAGCTATGCGATGAAAGGAGCAAAGATATACTTTAATACCGTGAAAATATCGAATGGATCAAAATCTCGTCTTCTTACATTGTATCCTCTGGACAATATCCTTTTATTGAATCTTTGATCTTTAGTACTCGCGTACTGAAGAGGTGTTTACTTGTAGAAGGAACTGGGAAATAATAGGCCCCTGGTCTCTTTTCTACGCTTAAGTCACGTCATCGCCTTATTATTTACTGACGAGTGTAAATGGAAAATGTTTTGCAGTATCCGTTGGCATCACTGTGCTTAGTAGAGCGCAGGGCATGATGCACTTAGATTTGAAAATTACTACGAGAACAATAAGCGTTAAAAAAAGATGTAGTAAGAAAAGGCATCATCACTTGAAGGCATATATTCATGTTATCTATTATTTAAATATTACGTATATAAAATCAAATTTTCCAAAAGCATATATTCAAAATTGCAAAATAATTGACAAAACAAACACTGAATACTGAAGACCTTAATATTAAGATTTAATGTAGAGACAAAGAAGGGAATTTTGATATCTTATTTCAGCATACTCAATGAGTTAAAGAGGATCCTGACGACAATCTCAACAACATTCACAATAGAGCACCAAATCGAGCATCGACGGACCCCTAGAAAGCAATTTGGTTCCATTGCGATGTATTCTGTACATGAAGGTAATCTCTCGGGGGTTAATACCTTCAGCATGTTGATTTCTATTTCGATGAAATCCCCTAGGTCTTTATTGTTTTATATCCAGAGATATATGATATAGGCAACAAGGAAAAGAGTGTTTCCATTTGCAGTATTCTAAAAAAGAGTCTTACCTTAGTGATAAGAAACCGATGATTCTTTTTTGTTTATGTTCGATCAAATTCATATTTGAAGTAGACATGTACTCGCCAAACGCAATTTCAAGCGCGTCAGGGGTTTTATGGAAACTTGGGGCAAATGCGCACGAGAGAATTATACTTAAAAATAGGGACAGATAACGGCAATTTCATATGCTTAAAAAATTACGTTATTATGATCACTGTATATATTCCGTCTACGAATGATTGCGTGTATTAGATTTTGGTTTCTGTTTCGTACCATTGAGAAAAATAAACATTTCCCGGCCAATTAAAATTTATTCATATTGAACAATACCGTTTTCTCCCTAAAGACTGATGAGCATTCTTACACAAAATAAAGATAGACTCATGAGTCATGATTATCAATTATTGTGCTTAAAATTGAGAATAGATAATTTTTGGAACCGCGATCAAATATTATCGCTTTAAAGTACACACTTCGCTGTTTGAGTTGAAATGTTTGAATAATGTATTGTAAAACATATTTTCTTCTCCAAAAGCAGAAGTCCATTTCTGAAAACAGTGGAATGCCAAACGTTGTCGAGAACGCTGGAGTGTGACGTCCTTAGATGATGAGCAGAAATTCCAAACGGAAAGTATTATGGCCGAAAACACAAGAATCAGAAGAAGCAGCATGAAAACCTACATGTATCACGTCAACAAGCAGACGTAGACATCAAAATGACGAAAAACAACAAGACAAACGCAATTAAAAGAAGAACAAAAGCACTTCTAATAGAGGGAGACCACAGATTTAAATATCTTTACCTAAAACACATACGGAGCACTAACAAACTAATTCTCATGAGCCGACCAAACAATATAACTGAGAACGGCATGCAATTGAGACAAGGAGTGTTCAACCTGCAAAAATATTCTGACGGCATGAAAACAGCAATCGCATACTGTCGATGAGAAACATGATATGAAAAAGCATTATGCTTTTTTTCTCAAAGACGAAATTACTTCCGGCTCTTTTCAGCTAGAATTGCAAAATCATGATACTGGGTGAAGTATTTTCGTTCATTCATCATTGCTGGAATTATCGAATTTATTATACTTACATGTATACAAGATAGCGAGTTAAAGAAATATTTCTATTGGTGATTAAGTTGAATGACCATGCACATCGATACTATTTTTCTCGAACAGACTTGTTCCAAATATCACTTAAATCTGTTTGAAAATTCTCCTACACTATCATGACATTTGTTCATAATGTAAGTTTATGTATATCATGGGGATATGGTTTAGCGATATAAGCAAATAAAGGCAGATAAAGAGATTTTTCGTTCACTTCAAAACTTACTTAAAGATTATCTTCGCAGATTGTCGGAACAAATCATTCAAATTGGAACTTTTATAACTTTATCATGCGCTTAAGAACAATAAATGCATCCCAGCTTATCTCAATTTTATTGTCATTTAACCAAACATTTTCTCTCAGAAGACTGATAGGTACTCAGGGACAAACTACGTGGGAAAGAAAGTGATGGAATCTATTTCGTCTTCCATGAAACAAGAAAAAAGGGAATTCAAACAACGTTTCATGCCATATAGCGCAATGTTTTCTGACGACGTTACTGTGACGTCACAAGAAGATTCTCTTTGATCATCAGTCAATTGGAGCCTTTGAGACAATTTAGTGGCCTCACATAGGCTGTCTCACAGGGTGCGAGCAAAACTGGAGAAGAATATATTTTCTGTATTGAGCCATTGCGCACGCAATATAACTTGGTAACATTCTATTTTTTCTATTACGGGGCTATCGTACACTGTCACTTTTTTAATTAATACAAAGATTGCATTTTGCAGAGCCAACCCCGATATATCTCTCGTTCTTACACAAACGTCTGTTGAGTTAGTTCAAAAGATAGTATTGTGACTTTCGTGTTTCGTTGGTGTTATGTTATTTTCATCGCCTGTTTTCCGCTGTTTCTCCTCTTGTGAGAATGCATTCCGCTGTTTTCACTGTTGGGGAACTCCTATCTATCTTTGTTGAGTTTGATATCTTAAGAATGTGTATGCCCATTGATTGTGATTTTTTTGATTTAAGGTTTTGTTGTTTGTTTTTGTTTTGTTTTTGTTCTTGTTTTTGTTTTTTTTTTTTTTGGTTTTGGTTTTTTTTTTTTTTTTGTTTTGTTTTGGTTTTTTTTTTGTTGTTGTTGTTTTGTTTTTGGATTTTTTTTTTTTTTTTGCTTTTTTTTTTTTTTTTTTTTTTTGCTTTTCTTTTTTTGAATTTGTGATTTAAATTTCAGTGGTTTTAGGTTTGTGATTTAAGGTTTTGTGGTTGACTTTCATTCACTGATAATGCAGCATTTAAAGCAAAATACCAAAAATCCAAACACGAAATAAAAAAACCATAATACGAAATAAAAAACCATAATACGGAAACGCTAAAAGCAAAACCCAAAAAACTTCAAACCAAAAACCCTGATACGGAAACCAAACCTTGATACGAAACAAAAAACCCTAATACGAAACCCAAAATCCAACTACGAAAACACTAATACGAAAACACACATTAGACAATGACAACGAGAAACATCAAAGAAACAAGAAATACCATACATCAAAGACGATATCACAAATAGGGTACTTTCTCATGAATTCATACTTAGAATTACAATAAGAAAAAAAAATTGAATACAGAAAATATAAATGAATGTGCTGGTAAAAACGGATAATTTTTGTTCCCTCTATTACATGTTATGACTCAATTATAATCGGTCAAGCTCCTTGTTTACTTAGTTTTATGAATAAGAAGACTATCACAGCTTACTTTCAATTTCGTAACACACACTTTGGACTGCGTCATTCATCTTCTATCTCTTTAGAAACAAATGCTGATTTTAATGAATTCTAACCAGACATTTTCTCATGATCGTGAATGTTTCAAATTTGTCACATATTATTACATCAAGTGGCCATTTCGCTTTGTTTTGACTAGTCTTAAGGGATTCTCCTTGATTTCTTTATGAATATTTTGCCGACGGGTTCTCTTTTTTACTACTCTTCTCCCGACTTTATCTTTCGGGACGCGCTGATGGTAATCCTCTTGTCGCTTGGAAAACGTAAAAGGTTTCAATAAACTCTTTTGAGAACATTTACTTTCGTGACAAAAGTCTTTTTCTGTCCATTTTACGATAAATCTTTCAACTTTGTTTGTCTAAGTATTTTACTTTTAATCACGCGGACTAGCTGACGGGAGAAAACTTATGAAAATTACTATGCATTTTAAATTCTTTGAAAACAATTATAGTTATGGTGTTTTTAGAGACTTAAGATCAGGTGTCCGACATTTTGTAAGCTGTAAGAATATTGTTTACTGAGAAGTTTCTTATCAACCATTTGATTTAAGGGTTAGACTTTTTACAAAGCTTTCATAGAAAGCCGAACCGAAATTGAACTACGAAATCTGAAATATCTGATGTGACGAGTCGGGTATGTTTTAATGTTTAGGCGATTGTTTTTTAAGCTGACGCACATCAGCTACAGTATGTGCAAATTCTACTGAAAAGCGGAAGAACAATTTTCGAGCAGCAAAAACAAAATAAAAAATCGACTGATTCTTTTACACTTTCCTCCTTTACATTTTATTGACAAATATTATGACATATTTGCCAAATTCAACAATGAATTCTGAATGGAGAAATCTACGTTAGTGTTAAAGAAATATGTTTTGAAATGTGTCCCTGATTTACATTCATATCTGTTATGTTTTTTTCAATTTGATTTATGTTATCCTTTGTGGTAGAATGCTTGATGATTTTATCATTCGAAAGGTAAAATAATCTATTTATATGAAGGCGCTCAACTTCATGTTTATTTTCAAATTCTAAGTGTTCCCAACTGTAGCCTACTTGAACAATATTTTACACCAATCTCATTATAATAAACCGAAAAATAAAAGTAAAAAAACAAAAGAAACTAAAAGATAATTTCTTGCTTCACAAAATTATCGAAATGAAAAGGCTCTCATCTGAACTCACCCTAGAATATCTCAGTCCTCTAGCTTCGCAATATTTTCAGTAACACAAAGGACTACAATTAAACCAACGAGACGAATGGGCAATCGGTGCCGACTTAGGACGGCTATGTGCTACAACAGTTGTAAATTGTGTAGCTATCCAGATTACGTGTATACAACCCTTCCACTTTTCTGGTTACCCATATGACTCGAAGTGACAAATATGGATAATGACCATATCCCTGTTTACAGCACAAAATCGATAACCCAGAAAATCAGAAACCAAAGGCATACAAAATCAGTATAAAACATGAACCAAAGCAAACAAACAAAAACCTCCACCATATGAAAAGAAGCGAACTCCCAATATGAGAGCAAGACCAGGTGCCCAGGAAGAGTAAGCATCTCCTGCTTGCATGCAACACCCGTCGCTTCAATTCAGTAGAACTGTCACTACCGGTTACTTCCATTTTGGAAGATATAGAGTACAATCTTTGGTTGGATGGTTCAAATGGTCTATGACAGAATATCATACACCATTCTGGGAAGTGGAACATCATAGTGTATGACGAAATCCCCATATCGATCGTAGAACTTCCTCAGTGACGATGTTAGTCGGTCACAAACATAAGTTTGCTCTGGCATAGCGTATCAACTGAGATATGAACACGCCATAAGCAGGTAATGAAGGGGTGTTGCTACTCAGAAAAGGAAAGTTTGTAATGCTGAAATGGAAGTCGTCAAGTGTGAAGTGTGAAGAACACACAATAGTTGCGTAGAATAATCTCCTCATTGTAAGACGACCACTCAAACAAAACAGATGAACGCAGGAGCCTAATCAACAAATAGATGGATATGTAAATGAATACAACAATATAGTCCGTGCTCTGCCGGCTGTATTGTACGCATGCATATTATTATCCAATGGGTCCGACCGACAGACAATGACGATTGAAAAGAGGACATGTACAAATGAGTTTAAGAAGATCCTGACGATAATCTCAACAGCACTCACAATAAAGCACAAAATTAAACATCGATGGACCCCTAGCAAGCTAGAGGTGGGATCAGGTGCCGGGGAGGAGTAAGCATCCCCAGTTGGCTAGCCGCACCCGCCGTCGATGTTAATGAAGCATGGAAATGAAAAAAAATATAAAATTCATGCACTGTCTGACGTTATGTCTATATAGAAAGTGCTTTGGCGACAATGTCAGGGAAGAATATTCAAAACACTTACTGTCAAACCCCTCGCGGGGAACTTTTTTACGAGCTCCACACGGCAAAGGGCATAAGTGTGACACAAATGAGTTAAAGAAGATCCTGACGATAATCTCAACAGCACTCACAATAGAGCACAAAATTAAACATCGATGGACCCCTAGCAAGCTAGAGGTGGGATCAGGTGCCCTGTCTTAAACTGACGGAGACAAAGATAGCAATCACATAAATGATACTAATTAGAAAAATACCATTTAACCAGAAATTTTCGCGAGATACTAATTTCGCTATATTTTCGAGTGATTTTGAATCGTGAAAATATATTCTCGTGAAAAATTGTGTTTGATAAGCAATGTCATAAATTTGTGTATCAGTTATGTTTTTTTTCTTATTATACATGTGCCATTCTTCACTTTTTTCTAATTGAATGTTAAGGGAAGTAGATTGAGTGGGGTCTTATCATAGAAGAGTTAAAGAAGATCCTGACGATAATCTCAACAGCACTCACAATAGAGCAAAAAATTAAACATCGACGGACCCCTAGCAAGCTAGAGGTGGGACCAGGTGCCTGGGAGGAGTAAGCATCCCCTGTTGGCTAGCCGCACCCGCCGTCGATGTTAATGAAGCATGGAAATGAAAATATATAAAATTCATGCATTCTGACGCTATGTCTATATAGAACTAGCAAAAAAATCAATAATGAAAGGTACAAAATAGTAACATCATGTTTTCATATTTGTTTGTAATTTCGGAATCGCGAAAATAAAGACATCTTAATTTACTATTCAATCGCAAAAAAATTCTGGTCAGACGGTAAAGAATTATGAAGGACAACACAATGAAAGAGGGAAACCAATGTCTTACATTTTTTGGACATAATAATTTTCAGACTCTTTGGCCATATCAAATTGTTTAGATTGAGGATCACTGACGACGGTTAAGTATCCGAAACGTGCATGTCTGGTCTATGCTGTAAATTTATCTGTTCTTAAATTATGCTATTGAATTTGAAGACGTTTAGCATTGCATGGACTTGTGGAGCATGAATTCAGAATAAATTGTACATTGTAGATGGCACAACTGAAATAAGTAGATAATGTTTATAAATGATTTCGTAATACGGCCCCCTGTTTAAACCAGGAAGATGTCTCTGAAACATGTCGTGACGGGTCGATTACATTGAAATTTGAGTCTGGATATAAAGGAAACATTTTCTGATATATACAAACTGAAACATAAATTTATTATCAAATTTTGCACTACACAATTTGACCGAAAAACGAAGAAGACATTATAGAATTAAGCATACAAAACTGGATGATAAAAGATTTGGTTCATTCATCTATCAGTTTAAGTGAACATTCCTAGAAATATTTTCCTCAGAAATCCTCCAGTTACATGTATCAAAGGAACGGAAAATTAGCATCGTTTGGGAGGTTCAAATAATGATATTCTCTGGTGCATATAATGAGGTAAAAACGAATATAAAACGGATGGTATGACAAAGTATCATCCTCAAAAACAGGAAATGCACGCTGTAAACCTGTTACATTGTGACATTAATGTACTTGAAAGTGTTATCATTACTATTGTGGGATTCCTATCCTCATATTTTCTAATCATGGGATATGTTGAAGATCCTGATATGGTGTAATCGCTAATATAAATTAGATGACAGCCGTTCAACATGTGAGCATCAGAAAAAAATACAACAGATAAAAAACACAAAAAATGCGTACAAGGAAAAAGCATTGTTTAAATGACACGAGAAACCTATCGTATCTCATATTTAGTCGCACGTTATTCTAAAAGAGAAACTAACGCGTCTTCTACTAACTTGATTTCCGCTAACTGTATAGCCTGGTCCATCTTGAAAACGTCCGTTTCACCTTTTCCTATGTCAGGTACTGGTTCTGATGTCAATTTATATGGGTTTCGGCTTGACGCGAATTGCATATGTCTGTATCATGAAAAGTGTAAATCGGGAGGATAAAACTACTTAAAGCATGTCAAACCTACGGGCAAATTTTAAGATTAGAGTTCTCATTACTGAAATAAGTTGAATCCAAAATCATGTATTCTAGTTATCTGTATACTTTGGTGATTTAATTTTACAAATACCTCCAAACCTATCAACAAATGGTTACACTAAGCAATGACAGCTGTGGCTGCTCATGGTATCAGATAGCAGAGGTTTATCGCAGTAATACGTGTTCTCCGCGATTGAGTATTTAAACTGAGTTTTGAATCACTCTCTTTTTAAGCTTCCAATGCTGGTACTTGAGGAATTGTTTGCTTTTGGCGACAACTTATATACGACATTTCTAATTGCGTTCTAAATATTTTTAAAAGAACGGTGGTGAACAAACTTGCACCATCCATCAATTATATTTGATCATATTTGATGATGCATCTGATAGGGATAATTTGAAGCCGATGAAATTTGATAAAATTATGGCCTGACAATCATAAAGTAGACTAGTGACACAACATAAAATTACTTTGACTATAATTTCATATTTCTTTTTATCTTTAAATACCACTTATCAGTACTCATAACTCTAAAAAAGAAATATGTACAGAATACATACAAATATGTACTTGCATTTGTATCTTTTTGTCCAGGAGGCTTAAAGCTGGAAGCAGAAAGGAAAACTTACGGAGTTTTATATATAAACGAGGGTTGTCCCAGAAAAAAACGTAGACATTGCTAACAATTCCTTTATTTAGCGTTAAATATAAACAAGATTTTCCCAGATATAAATTTATTTATCTGGGAAGCACAAAATGTTAATGGTGTTGAAATCTGTCGTTAATTAATATCAAAAAATGAATAAATTATTAGAAGAGCAGTCCGAAATTTTCATGCGCCAAAAAAAAAATCGATATCAAAGCCTGTTGAATAATTCTCAATGCATTTACAAATAGTACTAAAAATCTAATCAACAGAAAGTACTGATTTTAGCGGGTACATACATGCTATATTTTCGTCAATGACGTAGTAAGAAATTTGGTCATGAATTTATAAAGCAATCCCTCATCAATCATTCAAAAGACGGCGACGTCAACTTTATTAGTGATGCAGAAAATGGTACTAAGATATTGTGTTAATCGATCGTGCATTGACCCCTTTTTAGACAAAGTAAGAAATGAAAACATCAATGAAGTATTGAAATGCTCGCAGACTATTACATGTAGTAAATGTACAAGAGATTTGCCGACGAATTGACGGACAAAAGTAAACAAGGGCACAAAAAGAGGGGTGATATTCAGACAGTATATTTGGCCAGAAACGTCATTGTTGAAGACCGGCATCGGACAGTAAAAGAAGTAGTAGAGAGGGTAAGAAAAGGGCTAGGTGCGCTAACCCTCATATCGGCTCCATAATTTCGACGAAAAATGATTTTGATAAATGAATTATCGGCCTTTTAATTTGCATAAGAAATATCGTGGGCGAGGCCTGGATCATAGATGAATTTTGAAGATTTGAATGTAAAATACGATGATTTTCTTTTTTGCGTCATTCAGGGCAAATGACGTCAGAACATGACGTCATACATCACGCGCGTGACGTTACAAGGGCTCAAAAATATGACGCGGTATTTTCTCAAACATTCAACATTGCAATTGCGATCGATTATCAAAAGCATTTTTCGTCGAAATTATAGGGCCGATAGAAGGGGTTTGCGCACCTAGTTCTTTATCAAGTTTAAAAGAATGAAGTCCTTTACAACTTTCTTAATGTCGATGTCTACTTTTTTTTCTGAGACAACCCTCGTATATATACATATAAGTCATATGAATATTTCTTGCTTCGTAGACTTCACGATATTCAATTTATTTCTATAATATAAGAATAAATCGAATAATAACTGTTTTCTTTGAACTATTGCTATTGGTAATAAAGGTGCAGATATTATAAGTTGAAAAGACAACGTTATTTCTAAATGACTGGATTGACGAAAATATTATTTTAAAACTGTCGCAATTTTAAATTAGTCAATTCATACTTGCGATGATATCTTGTAATTTCAAAACATTCTATGAATGTTAAACTTCGTCTACTTTGTGTTTCTGATTACTCATGTCAATTTCTAGTTTACTTTAACAGAAATTGGATAATTGGACAATTGAATAGCAGTGAAGCAGTAATAATTCTTTATTTGTTATTTGCGTTTGTCTTATCATTATAGTCGACTCTTCTGATAGCTTATCTATTTCAATTAAACTATAATGAATTGTCCGTTTTCTATTCTATTTATCATTTAACTAATTTTGTTAACCCTTATCTCGAAAAGCGTCATTTGCAAACACATACTTAATATCGAGAAATTGGGAATAGACAAAAATCAAATTTACATTTCACTTGACAGAAAAAAATTATATCATTCGTTCACAAAAATTGTTCTAGATCAATCTATCATGAGATTGCTTATACTAAGTGCATCACTTGATATATCCTCGGAATATCATTGGTTGAGGAACGAATTTTTCGGGGACTATGGAAGAATAGTGCCCGGTGACGGGAAAATATTGTTTTTTTTTTATTTACAGAGTTACGTCGCTTGGAGAGAAAAGCGCTAAAGATATCACCTCTTCCTTGTAAAAATTCTGAATAGCTAAGTTATATTATGCACTCACATATTAATGCCCGTTTGTGTTGGTACTATTATCTCATAGTGTTGCTTTTGGAAGGTAAATGCTGTCCTCTCTTGCTCTCGGGAACTATTCCTTCCAAAAGCAACATGAGATAATAGTAACCACACAAACGGGCATAAATAGGTAAATAGTGTAATAGTTGTCCTTCAATTTTCATGATGTGACGTATTTGGTCTCCTTGTGTTTAACTGTTTGTTCCTTTTTTCTTGTCACATGCGTGTGTCCCATTGTGTTCAATGTGTGGCATCTCCCACTAGCATGGTAAAACGTTATAGTTACATGCAAACAGGAAAATCTTACTCTCCCCGGGTATCAGGTTTCACTTCAGAATGTTGTTCATTCAGAGGTTCGCAACTGTTCCAAATTGATGGAAATTCTAATGATATTGCTTTACCTTCCAGACTTCGAGAATGAATAACTGATAGGTAGTTCTTTGATGTTTGTTACAACCATAAATATGTATGGAAGGCAATAGCAAGGTATCACCCAGGTCATTCATCTGCAGAATATGATAAAATGAAGTCCAAGTGATTTTTATCATGTTTTGTTTACAATTTGTTAAATCTTTTAAACTCCTGTATATTGAATCAGATCTCTAAAGTCACCCGAAATGAAAATTGATTTATTACAGTGCAAACATTGTACCCATCTATATGCCGTTCACAGTGGTATGCCCGATAAATAGGGTGCATTTTTGATAAGGTATGATAAAGAAAGATATCGTACACTTAAGATGTTCACGAACAGATAAAAAGAGAATGGTTTACACGTGTTACTATAGTTATCTGCTTATTTTGGGCTTGTGTTTTAGCGTTATATTTCCAGAAGGTATGTTATTTTCTTATTTTCTTAACTTGCCATCAACATGACATTAATGTAATTGGTTTTTCTGTGCATAAAACTGCACAATTTGAAAATTTTAAATTGATTTCTTTTTATGAAATATATTTATTCGAAATATTAACTAATGTGTGCATAAAATTGTACAATGCCTTAACGTATCCATTGTACAAATGGAGATCTCGCTGACGTCTCGTCCATTTAAACAGTGTTAAAAATATCTTGGTAATCTTCGGCAGTATCCCGATAGTTTAATTCCGTGGCTTAGTTAGCGGTTGGGATGTTGACCTATGATGTTGGAAATCAAATTTTATGTTGAACTATGGTATATTTAGGTACAGATATGCTGTAATTCTAACTATATAATACACTTGATATTTATTTGTACAACGGATACCTTAATTTGAAAATTCTAATTCCTATATATCAAATATGTTTAAAAGAATACACTAATGTTAGGTCAAACGAAAAAATTGTAGCATGAAGACTCCATCTGGCAAAGCGCTAGTGCGTAAGGACATATACTGTTTATGCAGTATATACATATATACATAATTAAGATTTGAATCAGTATCATGTTATTGTATATAAAAGTGATGTGTATTGACACTTGATGTGCTTAGCTTAGGAAAAAATAAAGTTCTGAGTACTTCCCTAATTGACTGATTTTCCATGGCCAATTATGGCAAATCAGAATATTGCTTCATATCTTTTTTCATTGCTGGGTTATTTTCCTTTGAATTAGGAATACAATATATTGGATATACTACTAATAGATTGAAGCGAAGAAATTAAAACCTTCCCGTCTATACTTTGTGTAGAATGACAGAATCATTTCTAAAGTACTTCATAATGCAAATCGGAGTTACCTTTCTTGTAAGTCAGAAATACAGAATACTTCCAAATAATAATTGTTTATTACACATTTTAAATTTCAAATGAATTACATAAAACTCAGTACTTTTGTGTAATATCATTGAAACATAATGTCCCTTTTAAAAAATTATAAGCATAAACGTTAAACGTCTTCAAATTCAATAGCACCATTTAAGAACAGATGAATTAGCAGCATGGACCAGACATGCACGTTTCGGGTACCTAACCTTCGTCAGTTATCCTTAATCTAAACAATGTAATATGACAAAAAAGTATGAAAATTATGATATCCAAAAATGTACCAAAAGACGTAGCAGGATTGGTGGGATATGGTGCTACAGGACCCACGTTTTAAAAATTTCAAGAAATTTGGTAACAGAAATTTTCGAATGCGTTAAAAAGAGAGACGATCAACCGAAGTTGATCGAACTTGGCTTCATGTGCCCTCGGGGACTCCTGGTCCACCAGCAGTGACACTCACCAAGTAGTTCCAATGTAAAACAGATGAATTAGCGACATTAATTAGCAGCATAAACAAATATTGCAACAATAATGCACTGTTATCAAGCGGGAATAAACAAGTACACAACATGTCAGTCGGTAATGTAATATTAATATAATAATGAAGTGTCTGTAATATCATATAAAATAACATTATTTTTATTATATATTTGAATGTATTTAGAGTTTGCGGAACTCCTCTTTGTAAAAATTCAAAATTGTGGGTGCCGGATATTTATTACCATTATTTTTGGAAGAGGGATGACCTTTTTATTTTTTCATGTAAACAACAATACCTTCCGCGGGAGGTCCCATCAAAAGTAGGATACTGATGTCCATGTCCGTTCTTCGAGATAAATGGACCACTTAATCATTCTCCTTGTCATACATGTTTTGTTATCAAAGACATGGATTGGCAAAATGGAAAATTGATGTATTATATCTAACATTTTTGTTCAGATTTCTGGTGTATGTAAGATAATTTAAAACATTATCATACAAAATATGGAATATGCGATGACGATGCAATGTAATTACATCAAATTCAACAAAGTGAACATTTCTTTTGTTCCCCTGTGACTTATGGCTTAACGATAACGGACACCTCATTACTAACAATTTGGTTTCTTTAATGTTCTATCCGGCATATTTGATAAATAGTTTCATATTTTTCCTTCATATCTCCAGATTTATAATTGACATGACCGCTCAATTATTTTGAGATAATGTGTGGTGCATGTTTAGATAAAATTACACGTTATGTAATAATTTTTCAAAAATTGATATTACGCCTTCATAGACATGAAAAGGCGGTTGCTTATTATAACTCCTGGTTCCTAGAGGTCTATGATATAAAGATAGTTCTTTTAAATCGGTAATGGTATCATCATCTAAGTTCTCTTAATGTTATATTCTAAACACAGGGATTTATCACGCTAATAGCGTTTGCTGTATTTGCTATATATATGTGTTAAAGGGATCTAACTCGGCGTTTAACGAAAAATCGACAAGTCATCTTTAAGTCTTCAGAAATAGGCTAATCAATGTCAAAACCCATTTTCCGTGGTATATTTCGATAGATTGATTCATACTGAATCTTCATACGAAATTTGAAATCAGTACCTCATTTACGAGCCGAGATATGCCCAATACCGCTCTCTTATGAGCGCCGCATTTCTAGGTCGGACAAAAAGGTGTCCGGTGATAATCAAGCAGTATAGACAAAATTTGGTTACTGCTTGATCGTTTAAAGGTCCGAACACTTCAAAGACATACAACTGCATGATTATCTACTCTTCACATGCTTTTTACCATCTCAAACATCGCTGGTACATGAAAATCCCTCATATAGCTACCTCTTTGCATGCACGTATATGTCTTTCATAACTCTGCACATGTTGAATTTAATCTCACTTAAATTCGACGCTTTTCTTATTTCAAAGTCGTCAAAAAAGACTTTATTTGAAATTGTTCTTAGCATATATGGGACTATTTCATGCACTGTTATGTATTTGAGATGTTCGCATCATTGAATGGTCAAGCGGTGCCTCAAGTTGATCACTGGTGCCTGATGATCATCGGACACCTTTTTGTCCGACCTAGAAATGCGGCGCTTATAAGAGAGCGGTATTGGGCATATCTCGGCTCGTAAAGGAGGTACTGATTTCAAATTTCGTATGAAGATTCAGTATGAATTAATCTATCGAAATATGCCACAGAAAATATGTTTTGACATTTATTAGCCTATTTCTGGAGACTTAAAGATGACTTGTCGATTTCTCGTTAAACGTCGAGTTAGATCCCTTTAACACATATATATAGTATATACAGCAACCGGTATTAATTAGCGTGATAAATCCCTGTGATTCTAAAACGAATAAGAAACAAACCAATCTGGGTATCAATAGTTTGAAAACTGCATGAAGCATTACGTAACATCGAAACTGGATCATAATATCTCAATATACTTAAGAAACAATAATATCCTGTTTTAGAAATAAGCTCTACAAGGGTCAAAGAGTAAGCTTTTAAGCTTATTCAAGCTTAACAAAGGATAACGCTACTTTCATTTTTTTTACTCAAATTTCTCTTACGAACTATCCAACATGGGGTTTCTCTACCCTGATACCAACCTACAGACGTACAACAAAGCTTTGGCTGACAGTGACAGGCTTGTTTCTGGTAAGAAAACCGAAACGCTGAGTCGCCCGGCATCAGAATGACGAATATGGATAATGACCATATCCCAATATACAGCACAATATCGTTAATTTAGAAAATCATAAACCGAAGGCATATAAAATAAGGATAAAACAGGAACCTAAGCAAGCAAACAAAAACCTTCACCATATGAAAAGAAACGAACTTGTAATATTGGGTGGCACCAGGTGCCCGGGAAGAGTAATCATATCCTGCTTGAATGCTACATCCGTCACTTAAATTTGGTAGAGTTGTCATATCTTTCGGAAGATACCAGTACATTTAGTGGTTGGATGGTTCAAATTGCCTACGACAGAATACCATAAGTGGGACATCATAGTGAATGACGAGTTCCCTGTATCGACCGTATAACTTCCTCAGTGACGATGTAAGTCGGTCACAAAAGTATCCATGACTGAAAAACTTATCTGAAAGAGGCCTAGCTCTCAGAACAAAATCTATATATTTGGTGCTTGCTCTAGAAAAAAGGTATCAATTGAGATATGAACACGCCATAAACAGGCGATGATGGGATGTTACTACACATAAAAGTAATTATGTGATGCTGAAATATAGTCTATTCAAAATTCAGGGGATGTGATTGACAAAATGAAATCAAGAAATCTTGAAGCAAATACGATTACTTCATACGAATTTCCTAATATGTACATAACACTTCCTCACGACAAAATAAATTATCGACTGTCCAAACTCATTCAATGCTGTTTTGATCGAGAGAGGAAAATTTATATTTGTACATCTGAATCGAAGGGTTTCTTTCTGTCACAGGTTACAAATCATACAAATCATGGACACGTTGCGACCTGTGTATTGCCTTGTCCTTCCTTTTGGACAACATTTATGTAATATTTGGTGAGAAACTATACAAGCAGGTTGTAGGGATTCCTACGGGTACTTATTGTGCGCCTCTTGTTGCAGATTTATTTTTATACACGTATGAAATGGAATTTATCCAAAATCTCCAAAAGCAAGGAAAAGATTAAGATGTGAAATGTTTACAATAGACATTTTGAAAAGTATATAAACCATTTGTGGACCTAAATATCAAAATTGTGAATGGAGAGATTCATACAAGTGTGTATGACAAAAGAGATGATTTTGGATTTAACATAGTAAATTTCCCCTGGCTTGACGGTAGTGATCCTAGATTACCTCCTATGGTATTTACATTTCACAGCTCATCCGGTATACTAGAGCATGTACTGATGTTTTGAATTTTCATAGTAGAAATTTAGAAATTAACAAGAAACTTTAAGAACAAGATTTTCGCTTTCACAAACTAGTAAAGACTTCCTGAAAATTTTACAAAAAATATTGTCAACTTCTTTAAATTTCGGACCAATACAGACATAAGAGTATACTACTTAGGTTATTTCACTACCTGCATTTCATGGTTACACAATTTACAAGATAAGAAGGATCAAAGATAGACAACATAACAATCGAAAATGCGTCAGAATCATCAAATGCCTTTTATACCGTTGATATGATCCCCGACCACCTGTCCTCTCTGAATGTCAGTCGGACTCCTCGGGTGATAACGTACATGAGCTTCCTGCGGCAGAGCACGAATTGTATTAAGTACGGCCTCTTTTTATATCCATTTACATATTCATCTGTGTAGCTTGGGTCCTTGCGTTTTGCGGTCTTGTTTGTGTGTGGTCATCTGATAGTGAGGAGGTTGTTTTACACCAAAATTGTACGTTCTTCGTGACCTTTGGGTAATCGGAAAAGTAGGAGGGTAATCCAGGATGACCACACCTTTTGCTATTTCCGTGACAGATGACCATCCTAAGTCGGCATCGGTTGCCCATTGTTCTCGTTGGTTTATATGTATTCCTTTGTGTTTGATGTTTCTGTGTTGTGCGTTGACGTTCCTTGTCCCTTTTGCGTCTCTTTCTGTGCTTGTCTGCTCTGTGTTTTTTGCATTGCTTGATTTGGGTTTTTGCTGTGGGTGCTGCAACCTGGTGTTGTTAGAGATCCCCTCCTTTGTTTGGTGCTCGAGTAATGAGGAATACGTGCAGCTAAGATAGTCGATCGAGTTAGTCAACCAAATCTGTATCTATCTTTCTCAGTTTCCAGATAGGCTTTACTAGTTTGTGGAAGCGAAATCCTTGTCCTAAAATTTTTTTGGTAATTTGTAAATTTCTACTATTCAGTTATCGTATGGTATATTAAAACTGCAATAAATATCAATTTTTACAACAGATACCTAAATTCTAAAACAATTCAGATGATAAAAGGGGGTAATTTAGTATTCACACTGCTAATGTATGAATGAAGCGTAGATGCACTTTCTATTTCAGACAATGAGAGGGAAGAATACCTCATATTCCACGCTGTACCAGCGAAGTGGCAAGATGCTAGAGAAATATGTGCCACCATGTACAATGGGACATTGCTGGAACTGAACAGACAATCCCTGGAAGATAAACTTATTTCTCTTAGACATCACATTCGGTAAAAAAATATTATGACAATCCAATCACAAAATGCATGTATGTATACATTGTAAGGGGTTTCGATTTTAAGATTTCCATTGTACAAATAGTCATATGTTGATATGATATGATATGATATGATATGATATGATATGATATGATATATTTAGATAATGTACGCATATCATGAAAGATAAGTATGTCCCAAATCAAATATAAATATTTTAGCCCTACTACAAGAATGGGGATAACTCAAAAATAATGATGTCTTGTGTATTGTTTCAGACAATTGAACTTACTTTATTTTTTAAGTCAAACGTACTCGACTTTTATTAGTGCCTCAGTGTGGCTGAGAGAGAGTTGGTGAAAGGGTCAAAAGTACCCGGAGGTTATCCTCCTAGTACCAAGTGGATGGCCATAATACATGTATACAATAGATATTTTACTTAAACTTTTGTCGAAATATTCCTTTACGATGGCTGATTGATATGTTGTGACCCTCGTAATGATGTATTTAAATTGTATCATACATTTGGCATTTTTTTTACATAATCCCCTTCAGTATCTAAACACTTTTACCACATGTGTTAAGGGCATCAATACCACTTTTAAAGAACTGCTTATCTTCACTGTTCAGAAAGACATGAGCAAGAATGACGTCATCATCGGACTGAAAGTGGGTGCCAGAAATAGCTGTTTTCAGTTTTGGAAAAAAGATGAAAGTCTGATGGAGCAAGATCAGGTGAATAAGGCGGATGTTCGATCAAATTACAGCCACAATCATGAATGAAAACCATGGTAGTGATAGACATGTGAACAGGAGCATTGTTTTGTCCTGATGGAACATCACTCAATTAGTGAGATTTCCACGTCGCTTGAGTTTAATATTTTCCCGTAACTGTGTCAGAAGTCAAGCATAGTATGTGTCATTGATTACTTGTCTTTTATTTTAGATAATTTATCAGCAGAATACCTTCTGCATCCCAGAATACCAAGGCCATAACCTTCCCAGCTGAAGGAACTGTCTTTGCCTTCTTTAGCCGGATAGAAGTCTTGTTTTGCCTCTTGGGTAAAATAATGGACAAATGTTTCATACTTAGTGACAAATCTGTGACGAAAATTGACAGGATCTCCCCCAAAAAGATTAAGTTTAGCACGCAAAAAGTGTCAGAAGGCCTGGTACCCAACAGGATAAAAGCTTTCTCATTGCAAGATCTTTAGTCAGAATGGAATGTACTGCCAACTGTACTGGCTATATATTTTTCTGTAAATCGTCTATCAGTCATAACAATATCATGGACTTTATTGATCATTTTTGGAGTTTTGACAGGCCTTCCAGGACGGGGGGTCTTTCTCTAGGCACTGTCTGCCGCACTTACATTCTGCCACTCACCTTTTCACTGAAGCATATAAAGGGATTTCTTTCACTAGTGTTGTTACCTTATCATTATGGATATCCCCAGGTGTTAAACCGTTTTTATGCATATATCGGATCACTGCCCTTTCACCGATTTTGTCCCTTTTGCAAAAGCAACTTGTGTTGTTTACTTTAAAGTGTTACCTCGTCGATTTATATTGACGAAATGTGGAGAGTCCTTTGGTATATGTTCTTATATAGTCAGAGAAAAGCAGGACCTTGCGTATCTCCCTCAGTGCAAGGCTAAAAACATATCAATCAGCCCTCGTAACTTCTATGTAAATCCTAAGCGTGTTCATGCTACTTATGTATTTCATTTTTAATTTATTAAATCGTATTATAAGATCTGTTTAAAAGACGTAATCACAAAAAGTTAACTATTTATTTTTGTTTCAGGCTTTTGCATCATACAAAACACCTTCAAATATGGGTCAATAGGCACTCAATCCTCACGTCTTGGTACTCATATGAAGGTAATTTCGAGTTACAGTATGAAAATGAATTTGAAATTTTTTAAAAATATTTTCATATAATAAAGCATGCGAGATTCATATAGCCAAGTTCGATCAACTTCGGATGATCGTTTCTTCACGTATTTAAAAATTTCTTTCATCAAAATTTCTTGAAATTTCTAAAACATGGGTCCTGTAGCATCATATCCCATCCTTCCTGCTACATGTACGTCTTTCGGTACAGTTTTGGACATAACTTTCACATTCTTTGGTCATATCACATTATTTAAATTGAGTATCACTGACGAACGTGCATGTCTGACCCATGCTGAAAATGTACCTGTTCTTAAATGATGCTATTGAATTTGAAGACGTTTAACATTAAAATAAAGATGAGACAGTGGTAGATGGAATGGAGATTCTCATGTAGGTAAATGAGAGAGGAAGTACAAATTGTAGTTTATGAATCATAGATCCAGGGGAATATGGCTTTAAAATTCCGTCTTTTCGATTTTACAGTCTTACGTTCGATTTGTGCAGGTACCTGACGTAAAAGCATTGTGACGTCATTAATTTCCTTTGAAAACGTCATATATGTAACCCTGTTTCCCTGAATTTCATGCTGGTTTCCATAGAATTTGATGACGTCACAATGCGTTGACGTCAGATACCTGCACAAATGGGAAGTAACTCTCTATTTCGAAAAGACCGAATAGTGTGAGGCAATCGTAAACCGCGGAATGAAGGCAGGACCAGGAGGAATGAGCATCCTCTGACTGAATGAAACATGCACTGCTAATGACAAATAGATGTAATTAATCATTTTGGATCTGTTTTTTTTTTATATGGAAATCACCAACATAACAACAAGATTGCAGTGATCACAGTGGAACACACATACATACACAGATAAGAGAAATATTAGGACAGTATGTTAAAACTACATAAAAAATACAAATAGACGTACATACCAGAAGAATCACATGACAATAACCAAAAAGAAAGCTTAAATAAAGGAACCTGTTCGGTCATGATAAACGAACCGACGCACTAACTATTTTTATGAAATATATTGTCTACCTCTCAAAGGACTAGGTGCGCTAACGCCTCAAATCGACCCTTTAATTTCAATGAGAATTACCTTTATTAAACGAAAACATGTAATTGATTATCACTTACAGCCAATTGTGCCTCATATGAAATTTATGTGAAATTTACATGAACTTTACATGAAAGTTTATATGATATTTATGTGAAACGATCACGAACAAGCAATTTACATGAGATTTTTTACATGAAATTCATTTGAAGTTTCTGACACAAATTTTATGTAAATTCAATTTCGCATTAGGGCACAAAGAAAACTTCACGTGAAGTAAATTTATGTACAATGCATTTCTCACATAAATCTTTTGTGAATTTTATATGAGTTTCACATGATTTTTCATGTGAAATTGACATGATGCTCGTTTCATGTGGATTTCATGTGAGGCACAAATGACTATGTAATTTTGCGATGTCCAATATGTGAGGAAAAAATGTGTCATAATCTTAAGCCCTCGTAACGTCACGTACGTGATGTATGACGTCATATTCTGTCGTCATTTCACCTGAATAACTGAAAACAAGGGGAATTAATCGTATTTTTACACATACATCTTTAAAATTCGAGTGCACGCCAGGCTTCGCTCATAAAACTGTTAATGCAAATGAAAAGGTCAATCAGACTTCTAATCTTGAAAGAAAATTATAATGGGAAAGGACTGGCGTGCTACTTTTCCCATTTTTATTATAATTTAGAATCAAAATTTCACCCTTTAACTGATAATTTCGGTGATTTTACCGTTTTGTACATTTTGAACGTCTTAGTTTTAAATGTTGGACCATAAACACAAACCAATCTTTCATTATTTTTATTCACCATACATTTGACTTTTACTAAATAACAAATTTTGAAAATCTAAAAGTCTTAAAAAGTATTGCCGAAATTGCAGGTAACCGCATCTACTCCTTTAATATGCAGCATATTTGTACAACTGGTACTTGAAATGATACCTTTCATACAACATGTGGCTTTCCAAATCGCCTATATGTATATGTTACAGGGAATAAGTGTAATCAGGGATTTCATGTAATTCCTGGAAGGTTCAGTGATTACGTGTAACTCCTAGTCATTTTAGTGATTACATGAAATCCCCAAAATTTTAGGGATTACGTGTAATTCCTAAAATATTTTAGCAATTTTACACTTATTCCCTGACGGCCAAAAATCACATAAAAATGATGAAATTGCGATATGATAGATATTTTACATGTTCATAATATAAAATTCTATTACAGAAAGAGAAAAATGGTGACGTATATAATCCGAGATGCTTTTAAGGCTGATTATGTTAATTTAAAATTGATGGGAAAATGATGTGTTAGAAAAAAACTCTTGAGCGGACAATTCGGTTGTACAGATAGATATGACTGTAATACATGTACTCGGTAAAACTGTATGCATGGAATCTTGAATGGACTATGTAACTCAATACATCATTATACCAAAGTGCCATGGTGATCGCTTCATACCAAAATCTTTTCTTTGCATCTATTCGATTTCAATGAAACTTGTTGCAATCAAAATATCTTTGTATTTAGATGTACACAAAGGAAGAGGATATCCAAGTTTTTATTTACCGGGAAATAGGAATAATTCAGATAGATTTGTTTTATGGACCTTCATAGTTCAGTCTGGTCTCCTATGCTATTTTTAATATATATTTTATTTGGATATGCTACTGAATCGACCCTACAGGAAATTTGGAGCCGCACACTCTCTGTAAAGTAAATGTACAAATCTTAATTCAAAGCATTAAAGAGGGCGCTACTAAAATGAATTTTGGTGGCTCCGCTGGAAGCATCACTGATGAGAATTTAATATTCGAAACACTTGGCTTGTGCAGGAAAATTTGGTTTGGGATTTTCTTCATGTAGGTAAAGAGTTGGAACACTTCCGTATTATTATGCATTGCTGTCGGAAAGGGTCATCCGTTGCCTCGCCAAAAAAGTAATTTTGAATATATCTTAAACTTATTTAGACATCACATAATAAATAGTTGAAAATTAGACCATTTTCATCATTTCTTTTTTCTTTTTTTTTTTTGGGTCCATTATCAAGATACGTTAATGAGGGTTAAATACTCATTTTTCCGATTGAAACTTTTGATATATGTTTTATAGAACTTTGACCATCAATTTTGTTCGATAAATTCCTTTTCTTTGCGCTCATGGGTTTGTTTTATGTCTATTTAGCACAGATAATGATAAATGAACTTCGAAATTTTGGGAATATTTTGATAAAGATTACCTATTCTAGTTTGTATATTTTCACTTATTTGGCATAACTAGTTCTGGGTATTTGACAGAGAGGATATTCAGCATCAAATGAGCCAAAAATGATAGATTTTAAAAATGAAAATAAGGAGAAATTAAGGTTAGGAAATAAGTGTAAAAATGCATTAAAAATTCAGGAATTACATGAAATACCTGGCCAATTTCAGGAATTACATGTAATAACTAATCGAAACAGGGATTACACGAAATCCCTAAATTTCAGGAATTACATGAAATCCCTGATTACACTTATTCCCTGTAACATATATATTTGAAACAATTCATACTAAAATAGAAGAAATGATTTCAGTTCCATTTTCATGACAGAAAAAACCGTCGCAGCTGCAGAGCAGGCTTGAAAAATTTAATCTACAGATGGATTGTAATATTCTAAGAGTTTGTCCCTAAGATAACTCCTACGAAGTGTCACAATAGATTTATGGGATTGACTATCTTTATGAAATAATTTTAAAAATGAACTTTTTTCTAATTTATTCCATTTCAGAGGAAAAGGAATCGCTATTTTATCTGCAGTTAATAAATTAGCTGATGGATTATTATTCAGTCATGAATCGAAAATTCACTATGAAAAGCAGTTCCGAAGACCCTAACTTTCTTCCAATATTCATTATTACTTATTTGGTCAGTTACAGACCGTCTACGGAGATATGTCGGGTTGGTAAAATCTATGGAAGGCGAGGCGAAGCCGAGCCTTCCATAGATTTTACCAACCCGACATATCTCCGTAGACGGTCTGTAACTGACCAAATAAGTGTTTTATTTTGCCGAGGACCCCTTCATCACAAATTTCCCTTACCATTGTGAATTCAAAAGTGTGTCACTTCCCAGGTATTCAACCTACATAAACGAGTCATCAGCTAAAAATAGATTACGTGTAGTCTGAGCTATATAAACAATATTTTTTACCTATTTCCATAAGCATCGGTGGTTCAGTGGTAGAATGCTAGACTGCCAAGCGGGCGGCCCGGGTTCGATTCCCGGCCGAAGCATTTTTCATATTAACGTCCGCCATCTTGGATTTCCCACTTCGAATTTATTGTCTACTGACGGTCTATAAGAAAGTCTATAGAGTTATAGACCGCTTCCACGTGACGGGCTCTATCCAATCAGTTTTCGACATTCTAGTCCAAGGCGAAATAAAATGACTTCTTTTGTAAAGATTACCTATTAATGTACTCTTGTTCTGCATTGATAAACATATTTGGTAACTATGCACCGTTGTGCTGCTCATTAGTTGAGCTTACGTACCGACATGGAAGCTAATTATGCTGACATGCAAGATAATTATGATACATTTTGACATAATCAATGTTAAACGTCTTTAAACTCAAAAGCATCATTGAAAACCTGATAAATTAACAGCATGGACCAGACATGCACGTTTCGGGTACTAAACCTTCGTCAGTGATCCTCAGTCTAAACAATGTAATACGGCCAAAAAGTATGAAAATAATTATGTCCAAAATTGTACCAAAAGACGTAGCAGAATGGGTGGGGTATGATGCTACAGGACCCGCGTTTTAGAAATTTCAAGAAATTTTGTAACAGAGAATTTCAAATGCGTTGAAGAGACAGACGATCAACCGAAGTTGATCGATTTTGGCTACATGTGCCATCGAGGACTCTTCGTCCACCAGCAGTGACACTCACCAAGTTGTTCAAATGTTAAACGTCTTTAAATTCAATAGCATCATTGAAAACCTGATAAATTAATAGCATGGACCAGACATGCACGTTTCGGGTACTAAACCTTCGTCAGTCATCCTCAGTCTAAACAATGTAATACGACCAAAAAGTATGAAAATTATTATGTCCAAAAATGTACCAAAAGACGTAGCGGAATGGGTGGGATATGATGTTACAGGACCCGCGTTTTAGAAACTTCAAGAACTTTTGTAACAGAGAATTTCAAATGCATTGAAGAGACAGACGATCAACCGAAGTTGATCGATTTTGGCTACATGTGCCATCGGGGACTCTTCGTCCACCAGCAGTGACACTCACCAAGTTGTTCAAATGTTAAACGTCTTTAAATTCAATAGCATCATTTAAAACCTGATAAATTAACAGCATGGACCAGACATGCACGTTTTGGGTACTAAACCTTCGTCAGTGATCCTCAGTCTAAACAATGTAATACGGCAAAAAGTATGACAATTATTATGTCCAAAATTGTACCAAGAGACGTAGCAGAATGGATGGGATATGATGCTACAGGACCAACGTTTTAGAAATTTCAAGAAATTTTGTAACAGAAAATTTCAAATGCGTTGAACATGTTGAAGAGCAGACGATCAACCGAAGTTACATGTCGACATAAATAAGTCGCATGTAAATAAGATTAGTTGCAAGTTGACATAAATAAGTTGCATGTTGAATTTAACATTCATGTTGACATAATATTAAGAAAAATATATCGCATGTAGGGGGCATGCCACCATAGTCAGGCCTTTTAAAATCGCTTAAAGATCATTTCTTTGTACACACATAGACCGTGACGTCCTTGTACTGTTGTGTCCAATGCCAAAGTACAATAACAAATAAAAGTTCAAAGAATTGATCATGACCTGGACTGATATCCACAATCTCATTCATTTCAGGATGCTTTTATGAAACATTTTTGAGTGACGAAATAGAGGTTACTGTTAGAAAAACAGATCATCCGTTTTATTCGTGTTCGAGTAGCTGTATCCATGAGGGATATACCTATTTTGGTATCAAGGTAAGATAAATTATCATTTTAAATATTTGATTTTTTTAATACTAAATTTGATCAACTATTTTGAAAATAGGGAGTATCTCCCTCATGGCAGAACTCTGATTTTTCTTTGGCAAATATTTTCAGTTGAAATGTGCATGGAGTACATTGAATTATTAGAACATATATTTTGAAAATGACGATGCTATGCACACAAGCAACTACAATGGATTCTATCTTTGACCTCGGTCAAAAAGAATTTGTTCAATTCTTTCATCTTTCCATGATTTCTTTCTAAACGCTAGATTGCATTACATAATAGCATATACCTCTCAAATGAATGTGACTCATAGCCCATTAATATCAATTAAGCACCATTAGCCACATCATTTTGATATGGCTCATACTAATTCATCGACTAAAAGACATTACATAACTTGTGTCTGTTAAAAATCATATGCATCCCTTTCATTTTTGTGAAGGTAAACAAATGTCTATGTTACAAGGATCTCAGCAGTGAAACCAAGACAAGACAGTCAGCTTGTAGTAGTCAATGTCCTGACAACCACGAACTAAGATGTGGCGGATCTAATTATATGTCGATTTACAAGTTCTGTAAGTTATAACGTCTTTATTATAAGTATTATCTTTATTTCAATTATTCTTTAAAAAAAAACACCACAGACACTTAGACAGAACACATACAAGGACATTTGTCTTGTATAAAGTATGAAGCATGTATATAAATGACGGACGACCCATAGTACTGATGTGGTTCGAACCAGCAACCCTGCAGTCCCTGGTACGACATCCTCGGCGTTTACTATTATCTTTATTTTGTTTTTATTGAAATGGTCAATACTTGGACATATATAGATTATGTACGTATATCCCCCCTCCCTGATTAGAATGAAATGTGTTATCAGGGAAGATAACTCTTGTAAGACAACGTCACAGCTACTTCAGCGTAACATTCACCCACACTACCTTAACAAGCGATAAATATATCGCAATACATCAACAAACATATATTGTCTGTCACATCCAACTTTCTTCTTTAATTTTCCTTTTATGTTAAGCGCGATTTGCAAAACAAAAAATGAATATTTCAAAATAAGATACTATGTTATATTTAGAATGTGAAGCAAATACATACATAACCTTTTTTTATGTCCTATTTTCTCTTACATTACCTTAAAGTATTTTTCTTTTATTATTTTGTACTGAAAACATACATCTAATTCGTCATTAATCTTATGACAGCTCGTATATGGTTTTGTAGTAATGTACAGTGTAAATTACTACATTGCTTCAGTGATGACATATAAAATCAAACTATTTTAGTAACAATGTAAAACATAATATACATAAATCATTTAACCAAGAATAGCGACCATATACTTTTATAAACAGAATGGTGATGGATTTATTATTTTCAAATTTGATTTTTTTTTTTTTTTTTTGCATTACGGCAATAAGGTTACGATGAATTATTTGCAGAACTAAGTAGTTTCGTTTAATTGTTGACATTCATGTATTCAAGTATTATAGTTCCCTTACTTATGAGATTCACATAAAAGAAATCTGAATTTCAAAGCTCATATTCAATGACATAAGAATTGAGGGCTTTGAAGTCTTTATATCGATATATCCTAGATAACTGATTCGTAGAAAGAGTGATAACTCGACAAGTTGAACGCATATTCATTTTTTAGCATTAAGACAGGACAGCTAGACTTAGAAAAGATCATATCATTCAATTTTCCCTAAAAATCAAAAATATTAGTAATTTAAACATTTTTTTTCTTTATGCAAAGTTTTATCATTTTACGGCCAGTTTTGTGGAGGGTACATATATACACATATATCCATTGAAAGCCCCCAAAATGGGCCGTAAATATGACGTAAAAATGAACACACTTTAGGGAACAATTAAAAATCTTATGTCAAGGCAGAAAATTTACAAGCACTGTATTTTTAATTTAGATATGATGTGAGCAATCGGTTAATTTATAGAATTATAAATTATCGCTTATGACTTTCAAAAGAAATGGTCGAAAGGAGAAACTTGGTATTTGTTTTCTGCATATGTCAAGATAAACACCGATTAGTTCCTACTGCAATTTGACTGTCAGTTTTTTAATTATAATGATTTTGTTACCCTCTCCTCCTTAATTTCACGTCAACTAATGCTGACGTTCATGTAGCCGTTTCTATTATGACATCATAACCGATCTAAAGCTTTTCGATGTGATTCTTTCGAATACTGTCCTAGATATCCTTAAAAAATACCGAAAGGGAAGAAATTGGATTTTGCTTTCCCTACATACATGAAGTATCCAACGGAAGCAGCAATTGTGATCACCCTTCCAAGCATTTGAAATAAATTAAATGGCTTTGAGGATGGTGTATTTATATAGTTGCTTTACGTATTTACATGTTCTCGGAGAAAATATGATTCTTGAAATCCATCTTTGAAGGTTGTATTCTCTTAGTGCGTATCCTTTGCTCTCGGTACTTCATTCTTACACTATAAAAAGAAAAGTGTTTCCAAAACTTTCTATTTGCAAAAATGAATATAAGAAGAAATCACACTTTAGTGCGATGAATATGAAACGCTGAACGTTTTACACAATGTTTAGTATACATCCAGGATTATCCTCGTAGACGAGGTAACATATATAAATATTTGATTATGTGACAAAGATATACTAGTATGGGGATCTCGAACAAAACTCAGTTGAAGCACCCACAACAAAACATCAATCACCCAAAGCGGCAATACAGAGTAGACATGCACAACAAGAGACGAGAAGAAACACCACTTCTCAAAACAACAAAATTTAATAAAAAAGACTATATCGTGGATGATATTCTGTCTTAGACCATTTGTACGGAAGCCCATTGGCTTCACAGAAAAAATAAATTTATTGCGTATATTCGCAATAACATTGCGTATATTCGCAATAGTATTGCGTATATTCGCAATAGTATTGCGAATATACGCAATAATATTGCGAATATTCGCAAAACGATTGCGTATATACGCAATAGTATTGCGAATATCCGCAATAGTATTGTGAATATTCGCAATAATTATTGCGTATATACGCAATAGTATTGCGAATATTCGCAATAATTATTGCGTATATACGCAATGATTGTAATTCTACATATAGTTATTGGGGACATTCTTGGGGTCACATGGGTGATTCCAGAAGTTTTTTAGGGTAATCCAAGCAAGCGGATGGGGGGGGGGGGGGGGTTTCAGTCTATGGTTTTGCAAACAATGGAAACAATGCATGTAACGAATATCAATATATTTACAAAACCATTCGTAAAAACGGAGAAAATTAGTATTTCTGGCAAATTGGAAAGGGGCGGATGAGAGGGGGCTCCGGACTTTACATTTATTTTACACTGTACATGACCTTCGTTTTCTCTGCTTGTTAACCCTCTCCCCCTCTACATTCGCTCAAACTTTCAAAATGTGATTTGTTCGTACATGTGGGGTTTTTTTTATTTGAAACTGGATAATGAGCATTTTTTATTAGTAGAAATGACAGCCACCTATCATGTTTTACGTTCTTCGTTTACTTTCTCTGTCCTTCCATCATAATAAATCTTTCGTTCAAACTCAAACGAAGTTTTCAATGTACAGCGGATCTAACACCCCTGCCCCCCTTCCTTTTTTTTGGGGGGGGGGGGGGGGGGCTCGAACCAAAATATATTAACCAATGCCTCCTCTGAATGATGTTCGACTTGATGATGGGAATGATTGGTAGAGAAAATAAAAGGTATCAGGACAAACCTTATTTTATTTGCAGAAATTAATTTTCCGGTGTAATAGTCGAGGACATTGATTTATATTTACAGAACCCCTCCCCCGCAAACGAAGTTTAGGGGTATATAGGAAACATCCTGTTCTTCCTTCCGTCCGTCCGTTCGTTCGTCCGGTTAAGAAGTTCTTATAGCAGATAACTCTTCAAGTGCAAGTGATAGGGCTTTCATATTTTCTACCTGCATTCACCATAATAAGTTCTAAATTTTAATACAAAGACATTTGAACCTGTTGACCTTGACCTTGAACTTTGACCTTATAGTTATATTTTGGTTATGAAGTTATTAAAGCATATATTTTTTCACATATAAGTGACAGGGCTTTAATATTTCATACATACATTTACCATAGTAAGTACCACATTTTGATACCAAGACATTTGACCTAGTGATCTTTAATTTGACCTTGTTGTAATATTTTGGTTAAGAAGTTCTTAAAGAGAATATTTCTTCAAGTGTAATTAAGTGATAGGGCTTTCATATTTTATACATACATTCAACATAACAAGTATTAATCCAAGACACTTGACCTTGTGACTTTGATCATGACCTTTGACCTACCTTTGAACTATAAGGATAGGGCTTTTATAATTCCATATAGATTTCTTATTACCAGAGCTTCCTGTGATAAATCATAAATGAGTCCGTTTACAGAAAAACGTCCCGAGGGGATATAATTCGTCACTTTCAGGGCAGTTATAGTTTTCCTTGCAAAAAGGAATTATAATACATTAGAGAAGTTCCGGCTTGCTTTGCTCGCCTCCATTTAAAATCAGAACTCTGACTGCTTTTTATAATAAAGTATCGTTGGTTTCTTAGATTAACAGAATTAAGAAATGATGTATATATTTCATTCCTTAAGAATGTTAACAATAATTTCAAATTATTATAAAACCAAAACAAAACAAAACAAGAGGCCCAATGGGGTTACATCGCTCAACTGAGGTCGCCAGGGGGGAAAAGATAACTTTTGTAAAGGACGTCAAGTCATTTACTTCCTGTGAGGTTTGGTGAAATTCTGTACTGCGGTTGGAGTGGGAAGGTGAAATGGTGTCTGTCAAATAGATCCCAAGGTTTCGATCGGGCCGAAATCATGAACTTAACAGAGAACATTGAGTACGTGCCTCCTGTAAGGTTTGGTGGAATACTAATAAGCAGTTGTTAAGGTTTTAGTCGAGAACATAATATACCCTACAACGGACGGATTACAAACAACGGGCAAAGGACGGTGACCAATAACTTACATGTACCTTCATGTGAACTAATAAGAATAATTATCACCATTTTTGGAATTATCTGCATTAAGCTAGTTATAGCTGCAACGGAGGATTAATGTTTTGCTTTGTCTGCATCGTAACAGCTAATTTATGCATATTTCTAGTATGAAAATCAATTATTTTTCAGTTTTAACTTTCATATCTGGAAACAACATTCATGCCAGACCGAGATGGGTTTCACTTTATGCCCCGCCGTCTTGTAGCGGGACACAATAACAAGATGGTAGAGTGGACATACCGTTCACCTGAAAACTAACCGTTAATGTGATTCAAATAATCCTAGTCATAAGCTTATGAAATAATAAATCAAAGAAATGATTTGAGAAATATTGCAAATACATTTAAGTGCGTTGTTAATCAAGAGACTTATTAGAAAAGCCAATTATAATCAATTGTATTCAATGTGTACTGATTCTAGAAAAGATGTCGAAATCATGTAAAAAAAAAGAATTATTAATTATAATAGATTAAGAAAAAAAATCCATTAATCACGCAAGGTTGTTCAAAGTGAACTACACGAACGGATCTAGAGGGAAGGTGGTGGAAGTCCGGGGGTTCGCCCCCCCCCCCCCCCCCGATATTTCAAGTCGGGGTCCAATATTTGCATATTTTAACGTAAGGATTGGATATTTAACTTTTTTTCTAGAATTTGGATTGCTATGCTGGCCAATATTTAAGAAATAGCAACTAGCTAGCCGTGGTTTATTGTCCAGTAATTCCGCGAGTCGCATGAACCAATCAAATTATCACCGAGCCGCGAAGCGGCGAGGTGATAATTTGATTGGTTCATGTGACGAGTGGAATTACTGGACAATAATTCACGGCTAGCTAGTTGTTATTTCTATTCTAATATAGCACGTGAATGGGCGGAGCTTAGCGCATTGGAAGTTTGTTGGAGATTTTACACCAGGCGTGTTCTATGGTACATATAGGGAGAAAATTTCAAGTCATATTAGAATATAAGATACCTCATACCTGTGGTTCAAATGAGGTTTTATCTTCAATTTTGAATCATTATTTGGCTTAAAGTACCTCCAATCTGAAACATGCTACTCCCTTGCAGCAGAGTTCGAAACTTCGTTTTTCTTCACAACATCGTCGCAATTTAGTGTTGTACCCCTATACAGAAACATCTCCTGTGAAGTGAAGAAGTTCCAAAGCTTCGTTCCCTGGACCCCAAATAAGGCATCAAAACAGAATTATCACCATTATTACTGATTTTATAATATAATAGATTTTAGAATATGGAAGTATAAGATGGGACCTTTGTTTGTAGAAACAGTTCCAATGCCCCTTTTCTATTCAATTATCCCGCGAAAGGTATAGATCTTCAAAAAAAGCTTTCTGTCTTCGAGTTTCATTAGTTAAAACATTCAGAAAATGAAACATTCTGCAATGCTTGCACGAGGGCTGATTGATATGTTGTGAGCCTCGTATTGATGGATTTGAATTTTATCAGATATTTTGCATTATTTTTCTACATAATCTCCTTCAGTATTTATACACTTTTGCCACCAGTGTTAAAGGGCCTCAATACCACTTTTAAAGAATTCCTTATCTTGACTGGTCAGAGAGCCAGTCACTTCAAGTATGACGTCATCATCGGAATGAAAGTGGGTGCCAGGAATAGCTGCTTTCAGTTTTCGGAATAGATGGAAGTCTGATGGAGCAAGATCAGGTGAATAAGGCGGATTCTCAATCAAATTAAAGCCACAATCATGAATGGCAGCCATGGCAGTGACTGTCTTGTGAACAGGAGCATTGTCCTGATGGAAAAGCACACCTTTAACTCGTGAGCTTCCCGTGGCGCTTATTCTTATTGTAACTGTGCCAGAAGTGAATGATAGTATGTGTCATTGATTGTTTGTCCTTTTTGGAGATAATCTATCAGCAGAATACCTTCTGCATCCCAGAAAACCGAGACTCGCAACATATCAATCAGCCCTCGTATATTGCCCTCTTTAACAAAGCTTTCATTAAAAAAAATCCGGCTGGCCGATAAGAATCATAACCAGTAAAGTTTCCCTCACATCCTACCAAACCTGTCTGAACAAACGAAATCATACTAAGGCACTAGAAATGTCAAAATCACTGTAAATGGTGGATATGAAAGTCGGGAAAGGGGGGATGAGGTCATACGTTTTATACCGATAAAAATCAAAATGAGCTGCTTAAGTTTCATGACTTTAGTTTGGACCCCCTCTGAGATAAAATGCTAGATCCACGCCTGAAATACATTGGGGTATAAAAAGAAAGAGAAAAGGAGAAATATTTGGGGTGCATTTAAAAGGCGTACAAACTCACAAAAAACCCCAAAATAAACCAACATCAATCAAACATCATTCCGATCACTCGGATATAATTAGTTTTCCAATCCATGCAGATTTTTCAAAGATAAGTAACCTCTGATGCCTATAATCGTCCCGCCCAGGACCCACCCCTGAATTAAATTCAAGTAATCGGGTTGAAATAAGCAAAATAAGTAGAGAGCCATAATATCTTTTTCCATGTATATTTTTATATAATGAAAATTTTACGGATAGATGGACGATAATTAATACGATATGATGTTCATAGAAATACTTATTTTGACCTTGATACATCTTTTTGTATCAAAGAACATTGTACTTTCAGTTGACGATAATATGAGATATGATCAGGAAGAAACAAAGCTCTATATTACCCCCTCCCCCTAGATCGCACTTTTCCCCCAAAACGTTTAAAACAGACATTTAGAGCTGCGAAGACCATTCAATTTATTGCGAATATACGCAATAATTATTGCGAATATACGCAATAATTATTGCGAATATACGCAATACTATTGCGTATATACGCAATAATTATTGCGAATATTCGCAATACTATTGCGAAAATACGCAATACTATTGCGAATATACGCAATACTATTGCGAATATACGCAATGTTATTGCGTATATACGCAATAAATTTATTTTTTCTCTGAAGCCAATGGGCTTCCGTACATTTGAACCATCCAACCACCGAATATACTTGTATCTCCCGAAATGGAAGTAACCGGATGTGACAGTTCTACCGAATTGAAGTGACGGGTGTTGCATGCAAGCAAGAGATGCTTCCTCTTCCTGGGCACCTGGTGTCACTCCCATTTTGGGAGTTCGCTTCATTTCATATGTTGGAGGGTTTTCTTTGTTTGCTTTGGTTCTTGTTTTATCCTGATTTTGTATGCCTTCGTTTTATGATTTTCTGAATCATCGATTTTGTACTGTGCGTTGGGATACGGTCATTATTCATATTTGTCATCAATGTCAACCTAGGAGATCAATGTGCGATCGGTGCAAACTATGTATGGCCAATATCTGCAACTTTGTGCGCACGTAATCCAGGATAACCACACCATTTGCTACTTGCGTGACAAATGGCCGTCCAAAGTCGGCACCGGTTGCCCATTGGTCTCGTCGGTTTACGTGTAGTCTTTTGTGTTTGATGTTTACATGTCGTGTGTCTCTTTTCCGTCTCGTGCTGTACTCGTCTTTTGTGTTTTTGCATCGGGTGTTTTGGTGTTTTGCTGTTGATGCTGCAACGGGGTCTTGTTGGAGATCCCCTCCCAACTTAGTAGCAAATGTGGTGGTTATCCGGATTACGTGTGCACATATCTCCTCCCATTTCCCCGTGTACTCAGAGGTCTCGCAGAACGTATTATTGTTAAAAAAGTACAAATTTTAGATAAAGTTTATATTTACCAGTAATAGTTCACTTAGATATATAAATACTAAGAACCTTTGTGCAAAAAGAAATCAGAAGATTTGAGTAGAATCTTTTCAAAACTATAAAATATAAATAAAATGAGCAATGATAGTCATAGGCATTGAAGCCAGACTCTATAACATGACTTACAACGAACCCTTGCATTATATTGTATTGTATTGTATTGTATTGTATTGTATTGTGTTGTATTGTATTGCTCATATTTCATTATAATTAGATAAAAGTTTCTTATCGGACATAAACTCGCATTTATTACCTGTTTTCAGGTGATTCATATATAAATTAATAAGACCCTACTTAATTGTTTAAGTTCTCCTTGTTATGAAATCAATATGTTTTTGCGATTACCTAGCTTTTCATTATAGATAATCTTTTTCATTTTACATACCCTTATTTATCTTTTTCATTATCATATTGATTCAGTAATACAACTATATTTATCATCGACCACATCTCCACTAATGTAGTAAGCCTTTATTAAGCTTTTCTTTCTCTCTTGTTTATAAATGAAAACTTAAGACTGATAATCATTGATTATCATATAACATTTCCTTTTTTACAACTAATAGTTTCAACAGCTGACGACGATGTTCTCCAATACAGACGCTGCTCCACGGTATCGTGTGACGATGACGGCAAAACAATGATTAAAGCACAGTATTGTAACGCTTCCTTCAACGCTCTTTGTGGTATGATTGTCTTACACTTATTTCCAAATAAATCCTCGTGCATTAATTGTATCCTTCTATGTACATAATAATCTCTAAGATAAAAGCTATTCATCTTGCATTCAATGTAAACAATTTTTAACTTTTAACTGTGTTGAGTCAAATCTATATCCCGAGGGTCACATTGATTTTGCGTAACGACTCTTTGCATTTAATGATAATACAGAGGTGTTCAAACTCTTCATCCTCTGGACTAAAATTTCAAACCAGTTTTATTGAACCAGGCACGTGTTTCGGATAGTTTCATCAGCTGTACTTAATTCAGTGCAACAGTGATTTACCGACGCAGCCAAATGTTTTTTTAGTATTTACCTCTAGTTGTAACTTTTGAATTTCAATTTAGGTATTTTGCAATGAGAACGTGGCTCCAATTTCCTGCAGTAAGAAGTAATTATTACACGTTTAATATTCAGGAACAGGGACAAAAAGTGTAATTACTACTTCTTACCAGCTACATTGTATGTCGCATGAAAGAAACTTTGCTTTGGCCCTGTATCAATTCATATATCATTTTGATATTTCGGAAAATTCTCATTTCATCAAAAATATATTCGAAATTCAAAGACGTCAATATCCTAGCACTATCCCTCCAATGTTTTTTGACGTATATTTCATTAACTAAGCAACTGAATTGACCATGCAGGAAATTTGGAGCCACACATGTTAAGAAGTCATTTTTAAACCCTCTTTTTTATTCATAGAAAACAAAGAAACTACCAAAAGGAAAACAATATTCAAACAATCCCTAATTGAATGTGAATCAGATGGCGGTTTACACGGATTAGAAGATGGCAGTGCCTGCCCATTGTCATCATCTTCAAAGAAAAGGCAACAATATTGGATAAACTTGGCTAGATATGAAATTCACTCACAGTGTATGTACTTATTTTACTATTGATGGATTTATATATCTAATGGGCTGAAATACGATACAGACGAAAGTTTTAACATTTTCATAATCTTTATTATATGCATTGTAATTATTGAAATATATCTTCTATAGTACCAACTTTGTTGTACTAGACACGTGTTTCGGATGTTCTAATCCGCGTCAGTAGTACTTCATGCCAAACAGTTTGAATAAAGCCAGATGAATTTTCCTTGCGCCATCTAATGAATTTTCCTTGCGCCATCTAATGAATTTTCCTGGCGCCATTTAGTGAATTTTTCTGGCGCCATGTAAAACTTTTTTGAGTAATATTCACCCTTTTCATTCAAAATTTTGAGAACATTTCAAACATTAAAGCACACCTTTATCAGTAAAAGAAAGGGATACCCAGCAAAACTGGGTTACAGCACCCACAGCAAAACAATGTAATCACTGAAAACACTGAAAACACTGAAAACCACTTATTTGAAAACACATTGAGGACATGCAAAGCAAACAAAAAAAAAGCAAACACAAAAGACTACGCGTACCGCTGACATAATTAGTACCGATTTAGGACGTCCATATGCTACGTAAACTTTGTAGTTTTTTTGAATATATGCGCACAATCCTCCCACTTGTCCGGTGACCCATTGTTCATTAGCCTCCTCACTATAAGATGAACACCCAAATAGAGTAATTTTATATTATAATATAATTCTAAATGTGTTTTCCCAGGATGATTTCTTTCATTTAATTTTCTATTAGCAGGACAGAATCTATATAGATGTTCTCTTGCGCATTTTGATGGACGTCAGATGACTTTGAAATCGACATCATGCCGCCGATCTTTTCAATTTGCATGTAAAACAGGTATGAGATTCACCTTGCATCAATGGTTCAAGAGCATCAAACGATATTTTGTAAAAAGGACTTTTCAATGTTGCAAAAATTAGTGTTTATGCTAAGGTTCAAATGAAGAACGATTAAATCTCGAGAAAAAACCTTTGGTCGATACGGATTTATACATATATGTACATCATTTGCACCTGTTATTTGTATTATTATCCAGTGTGGGGATGATTTAGTCTATCTTAACTTTATTCATACACATTTTCGCTTATAAAGTATCACCTTTCAAACTAACTTATTTATTGCTATTACGTGTACGTCTCCAAATTCATAGTATCATTTAAGAGCAGATAGATTTGTGTATGCACATTTCGGGTACTTAACCCTCATCAGTGATCCTCAATCCATACAATGAAAGACTGTGAAAGTTATTGACTTAACCTTCTATTATTTGATATTCTCGAATGCAAACTTTATGAATTTATATTTTAGCATAACGTGAAATACACGAGATTTCGTTATAGGTGCTAGGCATAACGTGAAGCACGATCAAGATTTTGTTTTGCTTTCGTAATTATATATATTTATTATATATATTTTTTAATTTATCTATGTCAACTATATTTTCGGCAGATAAATCAAACAAGGCAACAATGTGTAAGAGTGTCGCCTCAGTCAATAGGGATGGTGATAACGTGGACATAATGTATAAGGAATCAGAATCCCTTCAGGCGATATGTGCAGAGTATGATGGCCGTAGCGCAGATTTCTACCACACTGGTATGCTGTGTTCTGAATATATATTCGAACGATAATGGGAAAAAATTGCTTTAGTCCATCATCTGAAGTTGAAAGAATATAAGTAGAAAATGTTTCTCTATATTCGGAAATCAGATTTTATACAACAGATTTTGAGGATGGAGTAACGCAGGGCCTTTTGCACAACGATTATAGGCCATATGCGCATAGTAGCCAAATCAGAACTCTCAAATTAAATCGATGGACATTCGAAACCGTATATTGAAGTATATTGAAAGGTTGAAGTTGTGTATTTTTTTTTCTTGTTTGTCGTAGTTCACTGCAAAAATCTTATACGAGTATGTAAGATATTGTAATCTCGACATCTTTCTGCGTACACTGACAGAGATGTTGCTGGGTTTCCGAGAATTGATACAGTTCTGCAAGTTATTTTCCTTTTTATCGCCTCTCTATCAAATGCATTAGGTTCCTAGTTTTTTGATAAGAAGACACATAGTGTATATCACTTTAAAGATTTCTGATTGTGTTTTTAAAGGTTTTATTGCCATCATTGTGAGCTGTGGAGTTATCGTTCTTTGGTGCTGTATAACCATGATCTGCTGTTGTAAGAAAAAGTAAGTTTCAAAATCAACAAATCCAACATTACATATTTAAATGATTTAATACTAATCTATTTCGTTTTTGTAATATTTCAAAATTATTTTTCTTACATCAAAATGAATTGTAATAATTTCAAAATACTTTAATTTTTCTAAAACAAAATAAATTGTCAATTTTGAAAAACATGTTTTTTTATAAAATTTTAGTGTACCATATGCGAATTTTAACAAGGTATGTCTCATCAGTGATGCCGAAAAACAGGAAATGCAAATAATGTAACATAATGTAGAGCAAAACTCTAACAAATGTAAAGAAATCAAAAACGTAATTCAAATCGAAAAAAAAAAACGATGTCATAAAAAATATAGAAGAAGGGAGGGGATCTCCAACAAGACCCCGTTGCAGCACCAACACCAAAACATCAAAACACCCGATGCAAAAACACAAAGACGAGCATACTAAGAGACGAAAAAGAGACTTACGACATTTATAAACATGAAACACAAAACACTACAGATAAACCAACAAGAAGACGTGTGCTTTATTGCAGTTTATCTGTTAGAAGAAACATGTTTTTTATCTATGAATCAAAATTGAGCGTCTCATTCAATACATGAATCATCTTTTTTCATAGGAAAAAGAAATTGGAAGACGAAAAGCAAAACAAGACAGCATTACAACATGTGAAGTATCAGGGTGTCAAAAAGACTGATTACATTGAACCTATAGAGGAGACGTTGGAGTGACGACGAAGGAATGTGAAATCTCCTATTGAGTCTTTGCGGAATACAGAGTTTTTTTCCTTTACAGACAGTATCTGACGTAAAACCATTGTGACGTCATGAAAATGGTATGGTAACGTCGATTTTATACCGTCATTTCCCAGACTTTTAGGACTGTTTCTATAGAATTGGATGACGTCATAATCAGTCTACGTCAGACACCGTCTCAAATGGGAAGTAACTCTGGTTTTCGAAAATAGCGAATACAAAAAGATCTTGAATTGATGGACAAATGTTTTGTAAATATATTGACTCTGTTCGTAGGATTCATCTTACATTTACAATTCTCTCTCCTCTTTTATTTCTTTCGTTCTCTGGAAAAGAGTTATTGTATCTCTTTCATTTCATTTTATATTTCAAAATTAAAGCCTAGATTAAATTATCTGTATTGTTATCATTGATGAGCTATTCTACAATGTTCATGTATTCTGTGCTTTATTTATGACAAGAATGCACAGAATGAACTTATGAGATCTATGACTGTTAGTCTTCTGAGAAAATCAAGGATGAAGTTTGTGCAAATTCAGTAGTCTTCTTACTTTTTGTATTTTATTCTTATTTCATGTTTTGGTGTTGCTTCTCTTATTGTTTGATGGACATTTCGTTGGAGGATCTTGAGTTTCTCGATGTTCCAGTCGTATGTTGTTGAAGTTTGTCTCTGATGTTCGTTCTTTGCAATCGTTCCAATTGGAATTCTAATGAATTTGCGGTGCCATCTCGACTTTGAGACGGAATAATTGATAGGTACCTCTTTGATGTTTATTTGTTACTTTGTATCAATTGACCCTTCCGATTGCGGGAAAAAATGCAAAATATCGTCACGTCACAATCCTTTTACCTCAGACAAACAAGCTTCGAATCGAACCTCGGTAAAACTTCGAAATTGCATTGTGACGTCATGAAATTTCTCGATTTTTTCGGAAGGGTCAATTGTGCTTGTGTTGTCCGCTATTCAAGGGTTGTTTTCCCGGAGAACATTTCTATACATCTTTTAATTTGTGTCATTTAAAACTCGTTACCATTGTAAACCCGCTATACTTTGGTTTGCACATCGTGCACTACCATATTATTTGCTTTTTTCGAACACCACAGACGAGTAAACATTTCACAGGCAAGGATATATTTTGAATAAAGCTCATAACATATGTCAACTGAAGCGCAATACTAGCGAGGCTCGAACTAGCAACATATTTGTGACCCAAGGCCTTTTCCGCTAGACCGTGGAGCCTACGTGCACTGATATTATTATCATAGATCGTATACTTAAACAAATGATCATTTTAACCGTTACAGTCATGTACACTTAATTCAGAACACCCTGTTTTCCGGTTTTCTTTAAAATTTGATATTATTCTTAGAGCACAATCGGTTTGGTCATATTGTTTTAATTACAAGGAAAATTATATTAATGCATATATTGAACCCCCCCCCCCTTTCCCTTCCGCATAATTCATCAATTTTCTGACAAAAGATTTGATTCATTTCATGTGGCGGAGGTTTTTGTTTGTTTGCTTTGGTTCCTATTTTATCCTGATTTTGTATGCCTTCGGTTTCTGATTTTCTAAATTATCGATTTTGTGCTGTATACAGGGATATGGTCATTATCCATATTTGTTATTAAAAGCCCGTTACATATGTGAATGAATATACTTTCTCCTTTAAGCATACGAAAACAAAACATGTTGACCAAAAAAAGATTTTCATGCATTTTTGAAATATCTTAAATTTCACCAAAAACTTTATCTTTAGTTCCAATATAACCTTGATCTTTGACATATATCCGTGAAAATATACTCAATCATTGTGTTAAGCGTGAAACTCCTAATTCAAATGGTTTGGGCTGTATTTTGAGCCACGCACTCTCTCTAAATTGCACAAATTTGACTTCAGAAAATATAACCAGAGAGCGCTGCTGATTTGAATTTTGGCTGTGTCTACAAATCCCTTTGAATCGAAGCATCACTGGTGCACATTTAATATCCAAAAACACGTGCTTGATGCATATTATATCGGTTTGAAATCTTATTCAGGGACGGTTTGGAGGTGGAACACTTTTATTGATTTTCGAATATATTTTCTATATATGACTAAGCTGATTCTTTCGCGTGCTTTTTTATTTATTTATTTTTTTAATTTTTTTTTTTTTTTTTTTTTTTTTTTTTTTTTGGTCATATCTAAAATTTTGCTCTTTATATTCATTATTTTTGATTAACTCTATTTCAGCCTAATGAATCACTTATTAAATCACTAATGAGGAAGGTCTTCGGTCGCTACAGGGATAAATAAAAGCATATCAGATCCCCCTTTCCAGAATGATCAGTGGCATTCTGCATTGTGATTGAAATGCTGTCATCATCACCAAACAAGACATACTTACCTGATCTGTACATCAAAATGTACATCGAGACAATCACCAAATTTGACAGGTTTCCATGGAGCTGTTGCGACGGGTGTTGAATGCAATCAGGAGACGCTGACGTTCCCCGGGCACCTGGTCTCACTTCGGAATGTTGTTCATTCCGGGGTTTAAAGCCGTTCCGATGGGAATTTCTAACGATTTTGCCTTGCCTTCTCGACTTTGTGACAGAATGACTGTTAGGTACTTCTTTAATGTTTATTATGAGACATATCTTGTTGAAAGACGCAAATAGTGAAATAAAATTATAAATATTACAGTAGAACACATATGTAATATTAATTATGTTCATGCTGTTAATTTATATAAATCACGGTAAAAAGTTACAATAAATGACGTTTAGTTTATACTTCGATGAAATACAAAACGAAAGAAAGGAAAGAATACCCAACAGCACGTGCACGGTTTCAGCACCAGCAGCAAAACACTAATGCATGCAAAAGCACAGAGCAAACATACTCATCAAGAGATGCAACGCACATCAAACACATCATAGGAGCATCAAACACAAAATACTTCAACACGTAAAGTTTGAAGTTTCAATTTAGTTTTGTTGAATTGAAATGAAGCTCTATGCTATAACTGAATTAAAGAAAACAACTGCATGCTGGAAAAACCTATCGATTGAGGATAAAAACGAGAAAGACAAAATTTGATATGTTTCTCGTAACATTTGTTCGTTTCAGCTGATGATTTATTGATTTCAATTAATCCTTACAGTTCTAAATAGATAATCTTTTGTATTGCATGAAACGTAATGTATCTCGCGTGCAATGTTTTCCTTTGTGAGTATACTTTTTAGTATATATTTTTCATTTTGTCAGTTATAGGGTATTGACATCATTCTTACAGCATAACATCATCAGTATCCCTTCAATGTTCGTTAAGATGTTCGTAATCTGTAAAGAAACGTTGAGAAATATTTTCCTTTATATCTTAGCAGCTTGCGCAATATCTATTGTTTTTACTTGGACTCGTATGTATTCGTTCTTACATGACGTAAGTACATTTCAAGTACTTAAAACTTACCACTAGGTTTTTCTTCCTTTTTAGATGTCTGTACGAAGAGACAATACATTTGCTACACAACAAAAATCATAATGGTGTCAATTAACAACACTCGAATACACAAATTTTTGGCCCTATGACCATTATCAAATGAAAAACGAACGAAAAATGATACTGAACTCCATCTTTGCTATCTATGCTATTTATGGATTTTACCTAGTCTTATTATATATTGTCGTTTTTACACTTGATGAAGGCCAAGAGGCCGAAAATTTGTGTATTCGGGTGCTTGTGTTTTTATCTGTATCATCCCTTTCCTCTGGAAGAAATATTTACATCTACATAATTAATTGTGTCTGCAAATATACGTGTTTGATGCAAAGTAAGAATGAAGGGGATCTTCAACATGACTCGATCGAAACACGCACAGCAAAACACCGAAACGTCCTTTTTATATCTGTACGCGTGGCGAGGGAGACTGTTTTGAATCGACATGGTTCAGTTGTTATGCAGTGTTAGAATTCTCAACTCATCCGATGCGCTGGTGCATGTTTTGACATTTTGAATTTTCAATCGTCTCGAAATTACTAGGACATATCTAGGTCAAACTTGTCGCTTTTGTTAACTGATTGACGTTCTCCTATACTTGCTGGATGTGTTGCTAGGATTGTCCTCTTATCGTTTTGTGGTTGTGATTTTTCCCTGGGAAATTGGGAATTGTTTTGTGATATTCACAACTTAGATTTAATGTTTACTTTAAAATCTACAAGACTATAAGGATAAAGGTAGGCTGAATTTAAATCCGTCAGCGTTATCAATTGTGGAGCTCGTAAAAAAGTTCCCCGCGAGGGGTTTGACACTAAGTGTTTTGAATATTTTACCTGACATGGTCGCCATAGCACTTTCTATATAGACATAGCCTCAGACAGTGCATGTGTTTTATGCATTGTTTTCATTTTCGTGCATGAACATCGACGGCGGGTGCAGCTAGCCAACAAGGGATGCTTACTCCTCCCGGGCACCTGGTCCCACCTCTGGCGTCCCATGGGTCCGTCGATGCTCGATTTTATGCTCTATTGTGAGTGCTGCTGAGATTATCGTCAGGATCTTCTTAAACTCATTTATACCGTGGATCAGATCCTAGATTAACCATAAGGACCCTGTACATGGTACCAAACCAATCTACAGCCGGTGCCATGTATCAACGGTTTCTCAAGAATATCACACTGACTGACTGTGACTACTGGATCTAATTGCCGCCCTCGTAAAAATGTCATTAGAGACAGACAACGGGGCCCTGAGCATTATTTCTCATTGAAAGTTGGTCGGGCTTCTCGGCTGATTGCATGCAGCTTTAGGAACAAGTACTGTTCTTCGTATCTCTATCGGTATATTTGACTGTTTCTTTATTGTGTCTTGCGAGTTTCACGTTAAACCTCAATATCAATGTATCTGCACGAAATCAGGTTCTCTAGAGATGTTCTATATTCATTTTTAGATAATATACAATTATTCAATTTTACCGAGGTAAATACAATGGTTTAGCCCCCCCCCCCCCCCCGAGAAGACAATATTCACCGAGTCCGTATGATTTAAAAATATATATACCTACTGGTGAAGCGCACTCTACTTGAATTTCAAATTTTCTGTATTTATTTTGCAAAAAGTGAGCGGGTCAAAATTTTGTTAAGGGTCTATTGAGCCATTTTCCCATTGTAAGAAAGGAGGATATTATTTCTCATATTTTGATGACAGCTTAGAAAACATGAAATTTCTCGTTAGTTTATGTCTTGCCTTTTGCGTTTGATGTGTCTGTGTTTATCTTGGTGGGCTTTGTCCTCATGGTGAGCATGTCAACTGTGTGTTTTGCATGGGTTGTTTTGGCATTTTGTTGGAGATCCTCTCCTTTCTTACATTTTTTTTCGCAAAATGTGTCATTTTTCAAGGTCAAGGTAAAATTGAAAATAAAAGACAATACCTGCAATACAATGTTTAACGTCTTCAAATTCATTAGCATCATTTTAGAGCAGATAAATTAACAGCATGGACCAGACATGCATGTTTCGGGTATTTAATCATCGTCAGTGATCCTCAATCTAAATAATGTAGTATGACCAAAATCTGTGAAAATATACCGAAAGATGTAGCAAGATGGCCGGGATATGATGCTACAGGACCCAGGTTTCAGAAATTTGAGAAAAATTTGTTAACAGAAATTTTGAAATGCGTTTGAAGAAACGACCAACCGAAATTGATCGGACTTGGCTATATGTGCCCTCGGGGACTCTTGGTCCACCAGCAGTGACACTCACCAAGTGTCATATTAAGCCCCATCTTCTCAACAAATTTTGAACATACTACCACAGTGACTCTAATTCTTTCAAAACTTATCAAATTACTTCAGATGAACAAGATTATTGACGCAGACGTTTATCCCCTACATGTGCATCAAGTAGGGCATCCAACACAAAAGATCACACGCTCATACCAATATGGGTAATCTGTGCCGACTTGGGATGGTAATCTACCCTGTTGGTAGCAAATACTATGGTTATCCGGGATACGTGCGAACGATCGTCCCACTTGTCCGTTTACCAAGTGCTCTCAAGACAAAACAGTTGATGTTTATGAAAGCCTTCTTACTGTAAGATGACCAAACAAAGAAGACAGCAACACGCAGGGACCTAAGCATCACACAGACGATATCAAATACATAGGACGATGTAAACACCGATGAGCCCAACTTACATTTATAGAGGACAGTTGGTTAAGACCATGTGTTCCCTAACGAGGTTTTGACTGGGTCCGTCATGGAGTACTGTCGTCACAATACAATCCTTAAGAATGCTCTAGTACAATGTTCTAGATTGGTTCCGTGTAGACTGTCCTTCTTCTGAATGAAGGATCATATCCACGGTTTCAAAGATAATTCTTTATCGACTTACATTAAATGAGTGTTAATACACAATTATAGACCTGAAAATGAAAAATTAATGTGAATTATTAGGTCTATAATTCGGTATCGACCGAATCAAAGTGCTACAATTGTTTTTCAAGATTTTAAAATCAGCGCTCCAGTGCTATATACGAAAGGCATTCTTCATAATAATGTCATGTGTTATAGAAAGGGAAACAGCCATGCCATATGAACAGTCCTTCAAGTTTTTGTTACTACTATTCATAGTAAATCTAATCTATACGAGTTTTTACAGAAAATCACGTGATTCGTTTTACGCCAATAGAAATGAAGAAATGATACTTGAAAAATAATAAATATAAACAACGACTTGTCCAACTCATAAGAAATAATTTGATTTGAAATAAATAAAAAAAAAACATTATGATTAGAGATCGTGTATTATCGACATTATTTGCTTTACGTTAAATGAATAAAATAAATTTCATTTCAGATGAATAAAGTGAATGCACGGGGAATATATGGACAGTTACACCATACGATCCAAGTACATCAATATAATGAACAGGAAGACAAAGTGCAAAGACAACGTCTCTACAAAATGGCAGTCAATTTACCAACAAATGAACTTAACGATACGTATTGCTTGAACGACCGACGTGTTATCTTTGACGGTAATCGAAAAACACTGTACTGTCATGTAGCTAAAACAGGATCAACATACTGGATGAGAGTCTTCAACATCATAATAATGAATCTCGATAATACCAATCCATTCGCATTACAACGGGGATTGGTTCACAGGGATACAATGGAGAAATGGACATTCGAACACGCACACACCATAGACACATCGGGATGGTTTAAATTTCTCTTTGTGAGAAATCCATTTGAAAGAATTTTATCGACGTATATTGATAAATTCGTTTCACCTAATATCTATTATTTCTTCATTGCAAAGTATATGATTCAAAGTCAAAGGAAAAATCCGAATAAGCAAGCTCTGGACTGTGGTCATGATATTGCATTCGAGGAATTTATAAAAGCTGTTGTATCAAAGGAAATACCAGATGAACATTGGTGTCCAGTATACAGAATATGTGACGTCACAAATATCAATTATTCATTCATAGGCAAGATGGAAACGTTCGTGAAAGATTCAGAAGCTGTTTTACATAAAGTTGATAAGGATCATATAATCAAAACAAACACAAACCAATCAGAAACAAACAACGATATCCTCACGATAAACATCAAGAGAGCGTTCGATTTTGAGTCTCTAAGATTTTTTAATGGTATCAATTGTTCATTTTTGGATTTTACTTTCGCCTTGCAGCGAGTCTGGAAGGTCCTTCAATTGAAAGGCATAATTGACCATATGCAGACATTTCCATTTCCGTCACGAATTCACTCAAGTGTGACTGAGGAATCCTTTAGGACGGCGGTACAGCATGCAGTAAAAATGTCGTTCAAGATATACTCACCTAGTGATCTTCGAAAACATGTTCTTTTCAAGGCTTATTCTGTGTTACCGAATGATTTACAAAATCGTTTTATACAGCATTTTAAGTATGATTTCTCAATGTTTGGTTATGCTACAATTTTGGAAAAACAAAAACTTAATATAGAATGGAATCCTTTTTGATTATTTGAAAATTCATTTTACAAGACTTTTTAGTATTAAGGTATATGGAATAAGTGTTCCGGCATATTGGATTTAACATGAAGGATTCTTGAAATTTAAATCTTCCGATCTGCAGAATATCAATTTCAACCATGTTAATTTCTCCAAATACAGTAGCATCATTTGAAAACAGAAAATTTTGCAGCAAGGACCAGACATGCATGTTTCGGGTACTTAACCCTCGTCAGTGATTCTTAATCTAAACAATGTAATATGGCCAAAGACTGTGAAAGTCATTATGTCCACAATTGTATCGAAATAATAAATGAATCACAGTCCAAATCCAAGTGAAATATCAGAGGAACTTTAATTGCTTATTTCTCTTTAACATTTTTAGGCGGATCGGTACGTGAAAATGGCTACCGGTAAATACTGCTGCTCGAAAGGACCCCGTATTGTATAAATATGAAATTTATAGGAGTATGGGGCAGTGTACTCAAAATCTAACGACAAATGTGTGTAGACATAGAATCATTGTAATATGGTTATAGTAATATTCATGAATTCCTCTGAGGTGCAGTTGTGCAGTTCGCTGCATGAATTATAAAGGTTGCTAGTGTGAAAATACTAATGTGTTTTTGGTCATAAAATTGGATTATTATAGCTATTGAGGTAGAGAATACTAACTTGGAGGTAAAATAGTTAAAGTTGGAGTCTTAATTCAGCGTAAGGAAATATTTTCAGTTATACACTGCATAAAATCAAATATGGCGAATACCATTCTGTCCATATCACTTAGAGAGAGAAGTATGATCCTGAGAAACAAATTTAAGAATATTTGCCATAATGGCTAATACATGTAATGGTGCATTTGACAGATATATGTTGGGGGAGGGGGCTATAAAGAAAAATAAAAAAGATCGATCAGGTCATACAAGATGACACTTTTGTAAAAGTTGAATTTTTCTACGCGAATTGTAATTCTCCTCTATATATGTTGCTTATATATACATGTATCAGCAAAATGAGTAATGTTGAATACTCAGTTTGAACTATTCTGTTTACTGTTAACAAAACCACAAATATTCAATTAACTTAATTTTCATTTTATTGATACCATACTGAAATATACATTTGAATTGAAATACATAAATGAAATGAAATACGTGTTAGAAATTCAAATACACATGGTTTGTAACATGATTGTTAATTCAAATAAACAAATGACAGCATTTTTTACGTAAAATAATGAATTTTACATCAATGCATTTTTTGTATCATTCATTGATGACAAAATATTCAGTGACTTATCTGAAAGAGAGAGGAGGGAACCTGGAATAAGACATGGCTAAGGCACCCTTTAGCAATACTTCGAAACACCTCATGTGAAAATACAAGGTAGACATGCATAGCAAAAGATGCAAAAGAACAAAGACGACATCTTAACACCAAACATAAAAGACTACAAGTTTACAATCGAGACAACCTACACACAAACTCTTACACACGCACAAACCCTCAACCTCCCACACATCATCACACAACCCATCACACATCCTGACACGCACCCACACCGACTCTCACACACCCTCAAACCCACCCTAACTTAGCGAACCATACAAAGAACAGCAACATGATACACTAAAAAAATTGAAGTTTCACGCCAACCACGATGCAAACAATCGAAACAAAGACCAAATAGTAACAAAAGAAACACGGAGGACAGCACGTTAATATGAAGCCGGAGACAAATATGGTCCCCGTTCCTCGAATATTTCTCTAGGGATCGATTTACAATTGTCAATTCGGTGTCAAAATCGATTCTATTCCTTAATACTGTCGAGTTCTTTTTCGATAATGGCTTTTAGATCAGAGTATCCATATGTTTTGCCAATTTCTGAGTTTATCAGTTTTTCATATATTTGGTCCATTAATCGTTTTACTTCTGTTTCCTCGGTCTTTCCTACGAAAGTCTCATTACTGCTGCTATGTGTCCCTGCTCTTCTCCCTTGATTATGAGACTCATTGTGTCTTGATTCTGTCATAGCATGACTTGAACTAGTGAATTGTTCATCATCGATCGAGGCGTAAAAGTTCGATAAATTGGAATATCCAATCCTCATTGATTCGTCAAACTTTCTTTTTGCGTATCGTCTGTAAGAAAAATGTTTTGAAAGTATTATATGCTGGTAACGTCAATATAACTGGATGCAATTTGCTTCACCTGCATGTTCGTATAAATTATGTACCATTACAGACGTGCTTACGTACCTGTGCCGGATCATTATTCCTAGACACATAGATAAAATAAAGATGAGCGCCGCTGAACCTGGAAAATTAATTGGTAAAGAATAACTTGTTTAAAACATATAATTTTCTTTCACAAAATTTCTTGAAATTTCTAAAACGTGGGTCCTATAGCATCGTAACCCCCCCCCCCCCCATTCTGCTACGTCTTTCGTTGCATTTTGGACAAAATAATGTTTACACTTTTTTGCCTCATTACATTGTTTAGACTGAGGATCACTGACGAGGGTTAAGTGCCCGAAACGTGCATATCTGGTCCATGATGCAAAGTTATCTGGTCTAAAATGATGCTATTGAATTTGAAGAGTTTAACATTTAAAATAGTTCTTACTGAGATATTGTAGTGACAACTACATACAAAGTCACGTTGTTTTATCAAATAAGTAGTAAAGGGGGATCGCCAACCGGAGTCGGTTGCAGGACCCATGGCAGAGCACAAAAACACACCATGCAAAAACACACCATGCAAAAACACACCATGCAAAAACACACAATGCAAAAACACACCATGCAAAAACACACCGTGCAAAAACACACCATGCAAAAACACACCGTGCAAAAACACACCATGCAAAAACACACCATGCAAAAACACACCATGCAAAAACACACCATGCAAAAACACACCGTGCAAAAACACACCATGCAAAAACACACCATGCAAAAACACACCATGCAAAAACACACCATGCAAAAACACACCATGCAAAAACACACCATGCAAAAACACACCGTGCAAAAACACACCATGCAAAAACACACCGTGCAAAAACACACCATGCAAAAACACAGCATAGACAAATGAGAAGATCCTGACAATAATCACAACAGCACTCACAATAAAGCACCATGTTGAGCATCGACGGACCCCTAGCAAGCTAGAGGTGGGATCAGGTGCCCGGGAGGAATAAGCATCCCCTGTTGGCTAGCCGCACCCGCCGTCGATGTAAATGCACGAAAATGTACTAAGTATAAAAAATGTATGCACTGTCTGAGTTTATGTCTATACAGAAAGAGCTATGGCAACCAGGTCAGGGAAATATATTCAAAACACTTACTGTCAAACCCCTCGCGGGGAACTTTTTTACGAGCTCCACACGGCAAAGGGCATAAGTGTGACACAAATAAGTTAAAGAAGATCCTGACGATAATCACAACAGCACTCACAATAAAGCACCATGTTGAGCATCGACGGAACCCTAGCAAGCTAGAGGTTAATGAGGTTAAATGACAGTTAATTTTTGTAGTGTCTTTTTCTACTATAAAAACCAAGAATGGATATTCTACGACATGCGATGCACTTCAATTTAATGGCGAATAAAGAATTCAAATATTTCAAAATTTTAACATAGATTATAATTACAAAACAGTAAAATATAGGAATAGTGGCTGTGTTATGCGAATGTAATCCGGATAAACTCGCCATTTTTCTACCAATGTGTAAGATTGTCGTTCTAAGTTGGCACCGATTGCATATTGGTTTTGTTAGTTTATTTGTAGTCTTTTGTGTATATTGATGTTTCATGTCCATTTTGCGTATCTTGTTGTACTCGTTTATTCTGTGTTTTTGCACAGTGTTGTTTCGGTGTTTTGAATATAAACACCTAGCCAACAGGGGATTCTTACTCCTCCCGGGCACCTGGTCCCACCTCTAGCTTGCTAGGGGTCCGTCGATGCTCAATTTGGTGTTCTATTGTGAGTGCTGTTGAGATTATCGTCAGGATCTTCTTTAACTCATTGCTGTGGATGCTTGCAACCGATTCTTACTGGAATTCCTCTCCTTTCCTTAATTTTGGTTAGTCCACTCCAAAGTTTTGTAAAGCGTTTGCCTGATGCTTTTTTATGTGTTTGTTTCACGTTATGTATATCATGTGTACAATTGTCCGTGTTTCGCTTTCGTTTCTGCAACGTTCTCTTATTGGTGATTTTTCTATGTAATTAAAGTATAACCATCATATTATTATGATAATTTGATTTTACCAATAAAGACCTATTTTCATGTGGAAGTCACATTCATTATGATAATTCCATCTTACCTATTAGGCCCATTTTCATGTAGAAGTCACATTCCTTTTTATACTTCACAAATGATTCACTATACCCTGTGGATAAAAAAAAATTCATTTTATGCATTATAAATAAAAGTATTGAAAATATCTTTACATTCATCTTTTAATTAGAAAATCAAGTGGACTGTGTAGTCAAAATAGTTGTTCTGGACATGAATATACAATGTACCAGACTACATACAGGGTCATATATTTGCTTTGTTTTTATGAATAGTTGTCTTCATCTCATTCAGTGTTAAGAACAAATAAGTGAAAACGTAATGACGTCTGTCACCATTTTATTAGCGATGGTAATAGCAAACGTGTAAAATGCATCTCAAGCTCGTTTTTGGCAAGATGAAATTAAAAGTCTATACTGTAGATGGCACCAAAGTTCAAATTTCAAAAATTGGGCTTTAATCAATCTGTTTGACATTGAGTACTACTGACGAGGATTCAATAGCCGAAACACGTGTCTAGTACAATATAATACTTTCCGATCTTGTTCGAGAGCACAAAATGTCCGAGTCAACATCTTTTGGCATTGTTTTACATTATGACGTCACTGTTAAAAGATGAAAATTCCATAAGGGTGTAACAATGAAAAAGTGCGCAAAAATAACCTTTCTCAGACATTTTTGTCATTTTGTCAGCCATTATGATTTTTGATAAGCGGCCTATTGGTACTATAGAACATACATTTCAATATTGATTTATTAATTCGATAAACTGAAACGTCACTAGATACATTTTCAGTCGATAAAACTCGAGAACCTCTCCACTAACCTGTTAATACTTCAAGATAGACTGATGCATTCTCTATTCCAAAAGCATAATTTGCAGTACAAGTGTAAATTCCTTCGTCAGTCCTACTGATGTCTTTGATGAAAAGAGAAGGATTTCTAGTTGTACCTCCTGAGTACTTGGATGCATTCAGATGTAGTTCTAATGGTTCTTCGTCTCTCAAAATTGTGTTCAACTCTGAGTCTGTAATATGTGTCATACTTCTCCAAGAGTAGAAAAACCAGGTTATATCTGTTAACCTCATATCACTATCTATCTCACACTGTATGTAAACATTCTCACCTTCTTGTGATGATAAGTTGGTTGAAGTTTTGATATTTGGATATAGATCTGCAACAGGGAAAAGAGGAAATCTTACCGTCGTCAGAACATATTTTGACAGTTTTATTTTTCGACATTCAATCGATGACTATACAACAGCAGTTTTTGGCTGAAGGACATCTGGGTAATCGGAAAAGTGGGATGATTTTGTTCACGTAATCCGGATAGCCACACCGTCTGATACCGGCGTGAGAGATGACCGTCCTAATTCGGCTCCGATTGCCCAATGGTCTCTTAGGTGTATGTGTATCCATTTCTGTTTGATGTTTCTATGATGTGATTTGTTGTTTCTTGTCCCGTTTGCGTCTATTGCTGTGCGTGTCTGCTCTATGTTTTTCCATTGGGTGTTTTGGGGTTTTGCTGAGGTGCTTCAACCGAATATTGTTGGAGATATCTTCCTTTCTTTGTAGTAATCCATTTAGATTTCTCGCATTAATTCATATTATTGGTATCACTTATATATTATTTATACGCTTACAATCTATTGATATTATGTGTATGGCTGTCCTTCATGTTACAATGTATTGTATACCGTCTTTTATCATCCCTCGATTCGCGAATATAAAACACCGCGAATATGTCACTTGATCATGTTCGCGAACTTCTGAGGCCGCGAATAAAAGACAGTTTACAGTATTTTGTTGTTCTCGTTGTCCCCGTCAGTTTACCCCTATGTGTTATGTATGTATCTTTGTGAATACTGCAATGTCCTACTGTTTGAGGTTTCATCCTCATCTCTCGTCTTGTACGAAATACATGTACCACCATAAAGAGTCTTTATTATATCAATATCAATATTTTTGAAAATATCAATAAATATGTTCATAGACAGCACAAAAGGGGTGAAAACAACCACGTTCACTATACAGACAATGTCGGATCAGCCCAAGAAAGGGCGAATGCACGTCGCGTGGAACTAAAATAAAAGCACAAAAAAGGAACTAGCGGCAACGACACTAAACGTGTCCCAGCGGAAGGGACAATGCATTCCTTGAGCCGTCTGGATACACGTATATGTACTTGTATCCAGACGGAACAAGGGACAGTACGTCCCTCATTCCGTTCAGACACAAGTACATAAAAAACAAACATACACACTCTCATGCTAGTCAAAACCTGTATTGTACTGAAGCTCGAAAGTCTATAACTAGTACACAAGTAGGTAATAATCTCAATCCATGAACCGAAGCAGACCCCGCGAGGGGCGAGACCAGGTGCCTAGGTAGAGTCAGCGTCTCCTGTTTGCATACAACACCCGCTGCCAAAACGTCTAGACGGACTGATCGATAGAAACACGCTAAGACTTCTACAGGTTCATGATACGACTAATCTGACGATACATACACACAGTAGCATACACCATAATCCCTAAAAAGGAATGCAATGTTGTTTTCCAGAAAAAATAATAATATAGACAGCACAAAAGGGGTGAAAACAACCACGTTCACTATTCAGACAATGTCGGATCAGCCCAACAAAGGGCGAATGCACGTCGATCGGAAAAAAAGAAATATATGTTTCTATCCACGTAATACATTATAGAAAAACAATATCTTACCATACATACGTGTCACGCTGCTTGTTGGTCTAGTTTCAAGCATGTCACTTCGAGTTGGTGTTCCCTGAACATCTGAATGAGGGATTGATAATTATTTAGAAATTATTCAACAAGTGAGAGAAGTTTTGATTCTTTTATTGTGTTCGTAAGTAAGATGGTGTAAAAAAAAAATGAAGAAACATCTTACCATAGTTATCATCTTCCGTGTCACTCTGTTCATTTTCAAAGACGTTCTTGTCTGTGTTTCCCTCCCTACCTTCTTTATTGAAAAAAATAATACCCGATAAGATTATTTCAATAATTGATTGAGGTAAGACTGTAATTAAAGTAATTCTCAAAAAACCAGAACAAAGTTATTTTAATTTGACACAAAGAACAATATTTATGTACTTTCGTTTGTTTTAAGGAGCAAATATCGATCAACGTACGACGTTGGTGATTTTGTTATTTTGACGTTTTCATAAAACACTTTAATCTACATTCTAAATTTGAATATATATACGGTGTATGTAGAATTGTACATAGAATAATACGTATATTATAATTATACGCATATGTAGAATCATACAAGTTCTGCTCCCTTTAAAATTCATTTTAAAATATCATTTATAGTTGAAATTGAGAATCATAGATCAATAGGTTATAACTGATATATGACTTTGCATGCATGTTCATTTAATCACGTAGAATTAGAAGATAGAACACCGGTTCTCAACAAACATATTTTAGATTTGAGGTTGACAAAGCCAATCCCACTTATATTTAAATGTCTACCTAGCTGTTCAGAGTTGCCTTTCTTTTGTTTAGTTCCCTCATTTGATATGGTATATTTGCTCTTCGAAAACAGATAAATCAACAATAGCACAAAAGGGACATTCTTGATGTCGGACTGGTCACATGACCAAATATCCGCCATGTTTACAGGGGGATGTGCCTCTAGATTTTTCACTGTGCCCTATGAAAAATCCGTGATTTTGTTTGCTCCTTCCTCAAATCTCCTTTAATTTTGGAGTTTGAGGAGCTAAGAGCTAATTCGTCAATGGTTCCTTCAATGAATTATAGTAGTTTTGTCATTGATATAAATGTTAGATTATAGATATAAAGCAATTTCCATACTCTATGCTCTATGATAATCACCGAGGTTAATCCCAAACTATTTCGGAACTCCTCTGTGCTTATCTCTAATTGATCCTTTGTGTGACATCACGCCGACATAGAGAATGGTGAGAAAAGCAAACATCTCGTGAGCACGACTTTTGTATCTCGAGCGCACGACTTTTGTAACTCGTGATCACGACTTTATATTTAGTGCACACGGCTTACTAACTCGTGCGCACGACGTTGTAAATCGTGCGCACGACTTCATAACTTGTGCGCACTACCTTTTTTTCTTCATTCTATTGGTCAATTATCTCGTGCCTACGAGTTTATAACTAGTGCGAATGAGATAATCAGCCAATAGAAAACTAGGATCAAATAAAATGGCGACGATTGATAATGATCATGCATGTACATGTATATTGAAACAATTTCGTAAAAAGTACAGTTAACTTCTTATGCTGTATAAGAAAATCACCGGCGTTGTGCTCTACACAAAGCTTTTTTTGAACAGTATGCCCGAAGCACACCCTCGACCTGCCGCCCCCTCCCCTTTATGTTTCAGGTGACATAAATGGGATCTTAGGGGGAATTAATAATACAGTGTTCAACTCCCTCCGCCCTCATGTTTTAACAACATTAGTACAAAAATGCGTCGATGAAGGGAGGGGGTAGTCTCATTCAGTACGGAGAGTTATAGGATATAGATCTAAGTTCACCAGATTGCTCGGCTTGAATGTCCCCTCCCCATAAGAAACGATGTACATGTAACAGTCAAATGTGGATCTGGAAAATATTCATGATTAAGGGGTTCAACCAATCGGAATACAGGCCAACCTTTGATAAAAACTAAAGATATTGTCCATATTAAGAAGGGTCCGTCAAGCCCACCGTTTTATTTGGTATACTCTATCAATAGCCTTTGTTTAAGTTACGGAATTGACGGGATGGGTTTTCGAGGGTGTCGGTTTGCTTCCAGGAATTAATCGGGCGTACTGTAGTAAAATACCTTTGGTATAGAGCACAATGTCAGTGATTTTCTAATACAGCATAAAAAGTGTATTGTACTTTTGATAGACAAGAGTGTTTCAATATACATGCATGGTCGCCATTTTATTCGATCATAGTTTTTTCCATTGTTTGATTTTCTCGTATGCATGAGTTACAAAGACACGGGCACGAGATAATTGACCGATAGAATGTCGTGCGTACGAATTACATAGTCGTGTGCACGAGTAACGAGGTCGTGTACACGAGTTGCTAAGTCTATCACACAAAGTTATTTAGTCGTACGCACGAGTTACTGTGTCGTGCGCAAAGTAACTTATTCGTACGCACAAGATTTTTTTTTTCTCACCATGTCCCTATTATGCTTACGTATAGACTTGAACAGGTAGGTACTCTTTTGCTTTTTGAATACTAGTAGTTAAGGAAAAGAGAAGAAATACACGCAATACCGCTTTAATAACTGTGATCCCATCAAAATCTTATGCTGCATATTTTTTTCCAAAATATGTAGGCAATGTGTTGCTTTAAATGACCTATTTTCACACTTATTTTAAATCAAAACCATTTGTTTAGAAAGCGGAACTTAAAAAAGAGAGGATATACAAGTACCATTGAAATTTATGAAGCAATGTGCATTATCGCGTTAGGTACTATCATTTCCCTTATCCATAGAACGCTAAAGAGCTAGTTTATATTTAAACGCGTTGTCACTAAATTATAATAAATTGCCTAAAATGATTTTATATTTTTAAACTATTCTGATTGCAATAAGAGGAAGTTCTCATCAAAGTCAATTCCATACAGAGTTTGAAAACAATACTTAATTTAAGGAACTTAAAAATAAATCAGCAAATTCCATCCTTTTTTCATGTGTTGAATATCGCGTTCTTTAATAACAATGTCGCGTCTCAATATATATCTTGAAATATTACTTTTGAGCATTTTGAAATTACCAATAAACCACCAAAAAGCCCTTGGTCATAATTGATCTATTTGACCTTCATATCCGCTTTTAGAATATGTGATTCTTACAATGTTATCTGAGTTGAGGTATTATGCTAATTGCTAAACTATGAGATATATTATCAGTAATATAACATAGTGTATGAATATGAAATAAATAATGGCGGTATGTTATCGATTATAGAGAACATTATTATGAAAGAATAAACTTTAAGGAGATTTCATAAGATAAGTAAAATACGTTTTTAAATTTATAATTCTATGATACAAACTTCTCATAAAACAATTACTTCAAGTCAGTTAAAGATCCTGACGATAATCTCAACAGCACTCACAATGGAGCACAAAATTGAGCATCGACGGACCCCTAGCAAGCTAGAAGTGGGACCAGGTGCCCGGAATGAGTAATCATCTCCTATTGGCTAGCCGCACCCGCCGTCGATATTCATGTAAGAAAATGAAAACAATATATAAAACACATGCATTGTCTGAGGTTATGGCTACATAGAAAGTACCCTGGTGACAATGTCATGGAAAATATTCAAAACACTTACCGTCAAACACCTCGCGGGGAACTTTGTTACGAGCTCCACACGGCAAAGGGCATAAGTGTGACACAAATAAGTTAAAGAAGTCAAGTTACCCTCTGAAGTATAACTGCTCCTCATCGTACTCAGTTTTGTCTTATCTGTTGATGTAGTTTTACTTATTGTATTCGCTTTTTGTGTGCTTCCTAATAAATCAACGTCTGAAATTTAAAATGGAATAAGCCAATGTAGATTGAAATATTTCTTCCAGAGGGAATGGATGATACAAATAAAAACACAAACACTCATATATATTGTCGAGTTTTTTTTTTTTTACACTGGATAAATGTCAAGTGTATTTCAGTGTTTATGTTTTTATTTATAAATTGAACGTTCATGAATGATAACTGATTACTTAAATGGACCTGGAACCATAATAAACATGCTGAAGACTTGAAACTAACTAAACTCTTTATATCTATCTGAAACAAAGGGATATCTGACTTAAAACATGGGACTGTCCGAAACTGGTTCTTTGTCTTTAATTATATACTTTTTTTCAAATCTGGTGTAAGAAAGGGTTTTGGAGACAATCTATGCATGTGTTTAAATTAACCATCATAATAAAAACTTAGAATAAAGTCTTGTACCATCCCTGCTGTAATATAACTACATTTTCATTTAATTACGCCTCTTAATACATCGGACACAAAAACTGGACCCGAACCTGGATTGTGCACAAACACCTCACAGTAGAAATTTACCAACTAACAATAAACATTAAAGAAGTACCTATCAGTTATATTTTTAGGTCAAGGTAATCGCTTTAATAAGCTAGTAAAGAAATTTAACAACTGAAGCGTACTTATAAAATTTCCAACTTTATCTGTTCTTAAGGAGGTCCAGGACAGACATACTTAAATTTGATCCTATCATTTAATTTTCCGAAAAATTAAAAATGTTAATAATTGAAATATACTTTTTCTACATGCAAAGTTTCATCAATTTTTTACCGTTAGTTTTGAAGCTACGAACGTACATATATACCCATTTTAAGCCCCAAAATGGGCCGTAAATGTGACGTTAAAATTAACACACTTTAGGTAATGAAAAACAGTTACAAATCTTCTGTAGAGGCAGAATATTAACAAGTTCTGTATTTTTCATTTAGATATGATGTGGACAATCGGATATGTATAGAAATGATCACTAAAACTTTTAAAAGAAATTGTCGAAAGGAGATAAATTTATGTCTATTTTCAAAACATCTTTCAGTTGCTAATTTTTAATATTAAAGTCCGTTTATACGGAAGCCAGTTCGTGCCATGTTGTATTTTTTTACTATCTCGTAGTTACGAGAATCTTTTATCGTAGTTACGAGAAAAAATTCTAGTAATTACGAGAAACTTTTCTCGTAGTAACGAGAAACGTTTCTCGTAGTTACGAGAAACGTTTCTCGTAGTTACGAGAAACGTTTCTCGTAACTACGAGAAACTTTTCTCGTAGTTTCGAGAAAAAATTCTCGTAGTTACGAGAAAAGTTCCTTGTAGTTACGAGAAACTTTTCTCGTAGTTACGGGAAAGAAATCTCGTAGTTACGAGAAATAGTGCGTTCGAATTTTTTCTCGTAATTACGAGATTTATTTCTCGTATCTACGAGAAAAGTTTCTCGTAACTACGAGAAAAGTTTCTCGTAACTACGAGAAAACGTTTCTCGTAACTAAGAGAAACGTTTCTCGTAACTACGAGAAAAGTTTCTCGTAACTACGAGAAAAGTTTCTCGTAGTTACGAGAAAGGTTTCTCGTAACTACGAGAAAGGATTCTCGTAACAACGAGAAAGGTTTCTCGTAACTACGAGAAAAGTTTCTTGTAACTACGAGAAACGTTTCTCGTAATTACGAGATAGTAAAAAATATAACATGGCACAAACTGGCTTCCGTACGTTTATCTGAAACTTTGTCATTTATTTTCCGTAAAAACTTGATATTATCTTCTTCATATGTCAAGTGAAACACCGATAAATTCCTATTGAAATTTGACCGTCTGTTTTTAAGTAATAGCGATTGTGTTACCCCCTCCCCCTTATTTCTCCTCTACCTAATCCTGACGTTCTTGCGAAAAACGCGCCAATGTCGCCGTTTCTATTGTGACGTCATAATTGATCTAGAGCTTTCCGATGGGGTTCTTTCGGATACTGTTCTGGACCCCTTTAAATGATGCTATTGAAGTTGACGACGTTTAACAATTGTATTGACTGTGACGACAGGACTCCATGACGGGTCCTGTCCGAACCTCTATAGAGAAGACAGGGCCCCGACCACATGTCCTCTCTGAATCTTTTTTAATGCAGGTTTTCCACGAAAAGCCAACAGAAAACATCAATACCATGCGCTTTGTTTTCATGATATACCTCCGTCCAGTCCAAGGAAAAGCGGGTCAGCCTTTAGATCATTTTGTTCTTCTTTCGTATATAAATTTTTAAGCATATGTTTTCCTTGTGAAGTAGAATGCAATCTCTCTCTCTCTCTCTCTCTCTCTCTCTCTCTCTCTCTCTCTCTTTCAAAAGGAATGAAAAGAAAACATAACAAGCTATAAGCAGAATTGCTTTCGAAAACGCTAATGCTCCTGGTTGACATGTACATGTAAGGGACACACCTAAATTGAACCGGAGTTCAATTTCTAGTGACTCCTCGTGTGTTCACATGACTGAGCTCTTACTTTCAAACCCCTCGCGGGGAACTTTTTACGAACTCCACACGGCAAAGGGCATAAGTGTGACACACATGAGATAAAGAAGATCCTGAAGACAATCTCAACAGCACTCACAATTGAGCATCGAAGGACCCCTAGCAAGCTAGATGTAGGACAAGGTGCCCGAGAGGAGTAAGCATCCCCTGTTTGGCCAGCAGCATCCGCTGTCGATGTTCACGCACGAAAATGAAAAAAAAAACTATCTACAAAATATGCACTGTCTGATGCTATGTCTAAATGGAACGTTTTACGGCGAACATGCCAGGGAAAACCATTCGAAATGTTTACTGTCAAATCCCTGGCGGCTAGCTTTTTTACGAGCTCCACACAGAAGTGTCTTATTAGAAACACTTATTTCCGAGCTGCACACGCAAGTGTCTTATTAAAAACAATGAAAATGAAGTTTTAAATTCATTAAAATCTCTTTCCCTGTATTTTCTATAAAAGGGGGTAATACATTGGCCTTTGAATCAAAAATAAGTTAAGAATTTAATCAAAGTTCCGTAAGTGGCGCTTCCTTGAATAAATTAAATGAAAAAAGAAGGTGTACACTTGAATTCAAAAATGCAATCCGTTGATCAAAATATCGAGAAAAAAATCAATCGAAGAAATATTTTTTAAAAATCGAAAGAAAATCAAAGAAATTTAAAAGATTCAACACATTGTGCACGCATATTCAAATTAGGGCACAAACTTTTTGTCTAAGAGTTACTACGAGAAAGAACGTTTGTAAATGTTTTTAGCGAAATTGTTTTTATTTTCAAAAGCAAAAATGAAATTCGAAATACTGATTTTCACCCAATATTTGCCAAAGACTTAAAGTATCAAAGTGGCCTATTGTCACAGTGCTTTGTCTGATCTTCAACTACTTACATTTTCGATTATGCCTCTACAACCTCTCTTCAATAAGACTCAGTTGCAACGACCATAAACAAGACGGCAAAACGTAGGGGCTCCCAAGTAACGCAAAAAATAAATATGTGAATGATATTAAAAACGTAGGCCATACAAAAATAGTCCGTGCTCTGTCAGATACAGCTAGTTCATGCATAGGAGTCTGACCGACATTCAGAGAGGACAGGTCGTCAGGGATGTCTTCTCTAAAGGTTTGAACAGGGCTTTTCATGGAGTCCCGTCGTTACAGTCAGTGTAAGTACAATTCCATGCCGAGTGTCCTGATGATGACAGTAGGATCATATTTATGGTGTAAAAGGCGATCGATGATTCTGACGCATAAACGTGAACACATAGGAAATTTATTCAAAATTCTCTTAGTTTAGTTTCTAGAGATTTATGTGTCTGATGCATTTTCACGCTCTTCGTTATTTTTATACAGAATTTCAAGAATCATATTCAGTTTAGTTTAGTATATTTTGGAAAATAATTCTTGTAACAACATTTCGTATCTCTAGATCAATTTTAGAATGATCAAAATACTATGGATTAGTAAAAAGGTGTATATTTCCCGATTACAGAGAGATATTTGTTCGGATATCGCTACTTACCCACATTACATCCAGTCACTGTGTCACATTCAAGCCATGTGCAATCAGTACATTCGCTTAAACACATTCTTCCATAATAGCTGATAGGACACCTCTGTTCACAGTTTATTCCATAGAAACCTGCTGGACACGCTGTAAGGTGATGAGTAAAGATAATCTATCAGTGAATGAAAGCTCTGCTATCTTCGTGGCAGATTGCCGTCTTAAGTCGGCACTGGTTGCCCATTGGTCTCGTTGGTTTATGTGTGGTCCTTTGTGTTTGATGTTTCTGTGTTGTGTGTTGGTGTTACTTGTCCCCTTTGTCTTCTTACAACTTTAGTTTCTTTAACCTTAATTATTCTTTAACTCATTTGTCCCTTTTTTCTCCTTATGTGCGTGTCTGCTTTGTGATTTTGCAGTGGGTATTTTGCTGTGGGTGCTGCAACCTGGTGTTGTTGGAGATCCCTCCCTTGTTTCAAAGTCAGCATCCAAATATTACAATAAGCTTTTCAATTCTTAAAAAAACAAAACTTCAAGAGTCGGAAATATTTTAAGGTTGCTCTCTGAAATTATACGCTGTATTAATTTCTTTAGTTTGAGTATGGTTAACACGTGTGCATCAAAAGTTTACGATACAGTATACATGCATAGGAAACGCAAAGTATACGTAAGCAAAGAGCGAACAAAGAAATAAAAACGGATCATCTCAACAACTATAATCACACAACTTCAGACAACACGAAACTAACATACAACAAAATTGATTATGTCGATCAGTGGATAGATGTTAATTATCCCTTTGGTAACAATAATATAAATTTTTTGGGGGGATGCATTTTTCGATAGACATGATATCTTCCTATCTTCCGCCTGAATATGATAGTTGAAATGGAATTACCATTACACCAACTTTTAGTATGGAATCTCAGGTACGATAAAGTTTACATTTTAAGGTTTATAGTTCCTGGATTTGATTTAATTGTTCATGTATCTTCAAGCCTCGCCATGGTTCAAGCATCTCGGACATTTGTGTTAAATTTCCTTGTCAATGATCACGTATAATGATGGATTTAGCTAAACATTGTACAATGTATACAAAACTTTAAGCTGAAACTTGGCTTCCTGTCCATTGAACTTCGTCATTGATAGACTCGGTTATGTAATTGATCAAAATTTTATAAGAACATCATCAATGAACCAGGAATAAATAATTCGATAAGTAATAGTAAAATTATTTAAAAACACAGATATTCCCCCTCTATCTAAGTGGCTTTGACCTTTGTCACATGACCTTGTGACAAGATGATATTAGGCCTTAGAGTCACGAGCAGCATTATACTTACATATGAAAGTGATTGGATATATGGTTTAAGGGAGTTAGCCCAAACATGATAAGCATATAATATTTTATCATGAAAGTATAAAGTGACCGCGGCCTTGATCGCATGATCTATATTCCAGGAGATGGGAAACTTTTGGATCATGAGCAACAACATACAATACTGAGGCATGAAAGTGATTGGATACACTTTCAGGAGATAGATTAGCCCAGGATTAGCATACTTAATTTCATATTTTAAATTTTCTAAATTTACACCAGTCTTGGTCTCACTCCCTTATTGGGAGTTCGTTTCTTCTTCTTCTTTTTTTTCTTTCTTTTTTTTTTTTTTCTTTTTTTTTTCTTTTTTTTTTTTTTTTTGTCTTTTTTGTTAAATTTAGCTTTGGATCCAGTTTTGTCTTGATATTGTATGCATTCGGTTTTTGATTTTCAGAATTGTCTGCTTTGTGCTAGCTGTGTATCGGGATATGGTCAATGTCCATATTTGTCATTACCTCAAGCTAGGTCTTTGATCTTGTTACAATGTAATGTGAAAAATTTAGGTCCTGAAACATACTTAATATGCAAACGATTGTATATACTGTTCTGGAGATGTGCTCAAGAGATTGAGCCCGGTCATGATTACTATATGTGATTTCATTTCATATGTACGAAATGACCTTAGTCCTGATCATTTGACTTTGGGTCAAAGTAACAAAAAATGTTTTTGGATTTTTGCAGCAATACATGAAATGTGAAAGTGCTTGGGTAAACATTTCAAGAGATATAACACAATGGCATATGAATATTCATCTAAAAAGTATTCAGTGACCTCGATTATAGTGACATAACCTTGGGTGAGGCGAATAAACATCAAAGAAGTACCTAGCAGTTATTCAGTCTCAAAGTCGAGAAGGCAAGGCAAAATCGTGAGAACTCCCATCGTGATTTTTTTATTTTGCTCTTGAGCAACAACAAACAGCCCAGATAAAGCCTAGACGTGTTATCATGTACATGCAATTTCATTAAAGATATACTAAGTTACCTTGAACGTGGTGACATGACCTCTAGTAAACGTGATGTAAAATCTTTGGGTCATATGCAACAGCATACTAAAAAATGAAAGTGTTGAGGTAAACGGTTCAAGAAATAAAGTCCAGATATTTAATGGCAAGTGCAATTTTAAAGTAACAGTCATGTGAAATAAGGCATAGCCTTAAATGCGAAGCGAAGAAATGTTTCCCGTAAGTACACGTGGTATTGTCTGCCTTGTTGACATACAGAATCACGTGATTTTACTACCTAAATTGATAACGGAAGTTAACGGAAATATCCGAAGGTAAAAAATGTATATTTTTAGCAAACCTGCTGCGCAGTTTAGATATGATTTTCAAATTTAGATTTTTTGTTAATAATACAAAAAGAAATTCAAGTCAGTTATTCACAGAAAAACGAAAAGGAATTCGAAGTTTACCGTACATATACCAACCTTTTTGGTGAAATCAATATACACTGCTAAACAATGTATAGAATCACACTACCATTTCTCGTATACATTCAGTCATTTGGTACTCTGTTATCATACACATTTTGCAAAGTATAAATAAAATATGAGCCTGCCACTTCTCGCAGTACAAAGTGTAGATATTTTAATGTTATCGTCCTTCCAGGAAACTGCTCGAATTTTGAAAAATGTTGCATTTTTATTTTAAATTTCAGCAATTTTAGACATTTTCGGAATAAAGCCCTAAATTCAGTCTTTTTGCCCTGTAATTTTGAGAAATAAAGTATCTTCTTCGTGACGATTGTGTTTTGGTGCAATTTTGGTCAGTAGTCAAAAAGAAATGGTTAAAATAGAAAAATGGGGTAAATTCAAATTTATAACTTTTTTTGATAATCCTCGGAAGTTTCCTGGAGGGTATTTATTTCACAAATGACAGACCGATTCCGATATTTTTTTACGATGGAAATTCCCATGATTTTGCCTTGCCTTCTCGACTTTGAGACTGAATAACTGTAAGGTACTTCTTTAAGGCTTATTTTTTAATTCCAGATCATTTATAGGAATTTTTGATCAATCGATTATCTAATAGTTTCATTCTACTCAAAATGATGTGATTTGTCTAGAAGGTATAGAGAAACCCAATACACTATTTTTGAGCAGTGAAATGAAAGTAAATGAATTGAAAGTGAAAGAAGATTGTGTGTACATGCATGGGATGCTTAATGTGGGGGGCTTAAATTGTTTGCAATTTTGTTTTGCCTTGGGGGTAGTTAATCATAATTGAATACACAGTGCAGGTATTTATTTATAAAATCATCGAAAATTACCCCCTTTCCCATCCTTACAATTTTAGGGATTTTTCTTGCAAAGAACAATCCTTTATCCGCTTAAAGTCTCTTATAACATGTGCCTTTTGTGAAACTGGGGCGATTGCCCGGTGCTGAATTACCCGGCGCGAAAACATCTTGGTGCGAATATTTCCGACGAAAAAAGGTTAGGGCGGGATACCAATATGTCGGACATTAAAAAAAGGAGAACGGTCAACAAAATTGAAACAAATTGTTGATATTTTGTATCCTAATTGATAAAGAAATTTACAAAATTTTGCCATTACTGCGAGTATATACGAGATCTGAATATATTCGGTACATTTTCACCTGATTTTTTTTTCGCCACCTTACCATATACAGCTGCACATGGCATGCTCGCTCCGCGTCGCATACTAAGTGACTTTGAGATTGGTCTCATGACCTTGGGAATAATTGATGTGAAATATTTGGTCATAAGCAACAACTTACAAAAATATGACCGGTAAACGGTTCAACAAATTAAGACTGAAAAAGAAAAGGACGGACTCGAAGGAAAAAATGATGTCTCCTCACATTAATGATGAATAATGTTGAATATGAATAAGAGTTACATACCTATGCAGGATCCATTATCAAAGTAGTAATTCGTGAGACATATCTTCTCTATTGATCTAACAGTGAAAAATTATACATTTAATATCTGTTTCAAACGAAATATTTGAATATTAATAACAATACTCCATTTATGTGTAAGATATGAAAAAATACCTACCCTATAGTGGTTTGCATTTTCAAGCAAAATGTATCGACGGACAAATAGAAAGTAATGAATAACAAACGATTGTCCATGATTACATTACAGTTTATATTGATCACTTCCTTTTTATATGTCACATTTACATAAAATAATAAAGGAAACAAGGAAACTATTAAAGTATCTATCAAGTGACTTCAGCATAGAAACCCACTTTAAAATATTGTTTGATATTAGGGAATGAAGGAACTTATGACATTTATCAATTTAAGGCCTCATCTTTCCCCCAAGGACATTTATGTAGATACAAACGCGTCAATAAATATTAGATATTATGCATGCATTGAATTTGAGGGGTTTATAAAATAAATTCCGTTTTGCAAGATAAAAGACTTTCAAATGAGTTTAAGAAGATCCTGACGATAATCTCAACAGGACTCACAATAGATTACAAAACAAAGCAAATATATTGAATGAATATCAGATAATGACATTGAACATGTATTCAACACTTTTAAATACGATTTGATACTGAGGAATAAATCAACTTTTGGAATAAATCAATTAATCTTAAGTCTCACCTTTGCCCCATGGATACTATTCATGCAAACAGAAACACGACAATAAATATTGATGTTAAATGTTATGCATGCATTGAATTTGAGGAGTGTATAAAAATACTTTTTGCGTGATAATGAATTCTCAAACATAGGTAATAAATATGCAGATAATTACGTTGAACATGTATTTGTCAAACACTGATAGTTTTAATGAAAAAAGAAACCATGTACCATGTCCCTTTTGTGTCTTTCTCTCTCTCTCTCTGTGGGTATCTGCTCTGTTTTTGCATAAGGTGTTTTGGGGTTTTGCTGTGATTTTTCATTTTGTGTTTTTGCATTGTGTGTTTTGAGGTGTCGCTGTAGGTGCTGCAACCGAGTGTTGTTGAAGATCTGCCCCTTTCTTTCGGACATGCATGTTTCAGATAATGAAAGGAGCACATCAAACTGAATGATTCAGAGAAAGTATAAATTTCAAATGTATGTCTTTCCTCAAGAGTTAGTGACTGGCTAAAAGTTCATGTTTAGTATTTTCATAGTTTCAATAAAAAGAGACTATATCGTCCTCAAAAGCCATGCATTTTAAGAACCCTAACCCTAACCCTAACCCTAGGAAGAAAGTGACAGTAAAACTCCGTCTTTTGGTAGCAATTCAGCTTGAACTGCCAAGGGGTTTTAAGTGACTTTCTTCAGATAGGGAAAATGAATTGTGACATGAGTATTAACATCGCTCAATTACAATCGTTGATAGGTAAAACATTTTGAAATGTTCCGATTCGTAACCTTCTCAAGGTATAGCTTCCCTCAGGTCTCAAATGATCATATTTCCCAAATAAAAACATTTGCAATATTTTCATTTCCATAAATTCGAAGCTTATGTTAAACCTGATATACAAAAAAAAAATATAATTTGTCGTTTCATGATTATACCGAGAAATTAGCCGTTTGAACTTTAACATTGGACCCTATAGGGAAAGTAAGAAAAATCCCTTTATAGAGTTGATAATATGTAACTACAAAGATTTATTTTCCCCAAACCATATTAGTTTGATAAACTGAACAATATTTTGAAGAGACAATATAGGGTATTCAGGCACATAATTACCAGCCATTCTGACCCGAGGGAAACTCTTCCTTAAGTAACATTCCAAACCAATTCTAATGCAGAGGACACGTGCTTCAAATAGTTAATCCTCACCAGTGGTACTTCAAGTGATTTTCAGACAAGCTATTTTCTTATAGTAATCGCTTCAGTCGCAAAATTAAGTAAAATTATATATTTATAACAAAGGGTACTAGAAGGATGCTGCTGAAATGTTAACCTCCTTAAGTTGATTGGTATGTAGGATTGAATGACATGTTTACACATTGAAGGACATGTTTACAAATTACCAAAGTAACGTATAATGTCAAATTGATACAGGGCCAATACATAGCTTCATTCAGGCTATAGAGCTGGAAAGATAGACATTGGTACACTTGAAACAGTAAAGCGCGGGAACGTTATGAAATGGCAAAAGTATTAAATATCAGTAATTTTGAGGGTTCTTTTATTTTAATATGGTGGCGGTTTTTGTTTGTTTGCTTTGGTTTCTGTTTTATCCTGATTTTGTATGCCTTCGGTTTCTGATTTTCTGAATTATCGATTTTGTGCTGTATACAGGGATATGGTCATTATCCATATTTGTTGTCTTTACATCTTAGCCCCCTTGTTTAATAGATTATTAAACAAGGGGCCTAAGATGTAAAGACGACAAATATGGATCAATATCTGACTAATTGGTTTATTGGAATATGGAGAAAAAATCGTCTCTAAATGGAATTTTGAATATCGTAATATTCTCAGTATTGTAGTGTAAAAAGTCTTCAAATTCAATAGCATCATTTAAGAACAGATAAATTTTCAGCATAGACCGCACATGCACGTTTTGGGTACTTAACCGTCGTCAGTGATCCTCAAGATCCTCAATATGTACATTGTCATATTGCCAAAGAGTGTGAATATTATGTTTAAAAATATACCGAAAGACGAAGCAGGATGGATGGGATATGATGCTACAGGATCCATGTTTTAGAAATTTCAAGAACTTTTGATAACAGAAAATTTTCGAATGCGTTGATAAAAAACAATCAACCGAAGTTGATTGAACTTGGCTAAATGTAAAATGCATAACATATATGAAGTCACTATAACAAAAATGTGTGTTAGACTGCCAAAATGCTTAGACTTGATATCCAGTACATAGAATGCTGTGCTGCTCTTCGACAGATTGTGCATCCATACGACAAACTATAGTAAAGATGAATTAAACAGCCACATTTTATAGAAGAATGAACACCCGTGCATTGAATTTGAGCACTTCAATTGTTCTTTGAAAATAGGAAAATTCAATAAACCTACATCTTTTTCTTTTAACAAATGGATTTCCTCATGAAATGATTAAATTGATAGATAAAATAATTGAATTTCAATACGTTTTTATATAATAAGTGTCTTATTTTGTGTGTTTATGCAGAAATAAATTACAATGGCGGATGCATTTATTTTGATATATTGCGCGTTAGCGCATTTTATCAAATAAATGCATCAGCCATTGTAATTTATTTCTGCATGAACACACAAAATTAAACACTTATTCTATATATATGCGCTTTCAAAGCAAAAAGTAGAACAAAGAAAGCTCCCAATTTTATCTTTAAAGCGAATCCGTCCACCAATGTGGAGGGGAGTTAATTTTAGATAGGAACAGCGGGAGTGTCCCCATGGCAACGTCACGCTTATTCAGTATGACTGAAATGTCATTAATTAATGCATTGTGATATATCAAGTATTACACATTAGAAATTCAACAATGGCAAAATGACCAAATATGAGCAAACAAGTTATTTATTACTCTCTAGATGCTTGGAACTAGTTTTGTTTGCGGGATGTATTCTTATTTCTGTTATCCGTTTGAGTCAGTTGCAGAGCGGTGAAATCATGAAACGTTGACAGCGTTAGTTTTTGGATTTGTCTTATACCGTGTACTGTTTATGTGTGGTCTATTTTGAAATTATCACAGACAACGCTGAATGTGACAAGAAATCTTTATTCGAAATATTCCGTTGAGTGTAGGATGTGGCATCTATCGACAGATAGCTATTGTAGCTGCGCCTGCCTCGATCTGTCGATTGTTGTTGATGTCGTATTCTGTAATCGTCAAGACACAGTTGCTGAAAGAGGTAAGGACTTAATGAGGATGATTTTAGAATTGAATTCGTCTTTTTATATATAATGTTATTCCTACTTTCTACATTGCAAAGGAAAGGATTTTAAACTTGTTGATATTCAGTTCAAATCCATCCGCTATGTCGGGCGTTATGACGTCACACTGTCATTTATACGGAAATCAATAACAATCGTCCTGAAAGATTTATCTCAGTGGCTGTGCATATATTATTGAATGAATCGCAAAGACCCTGGATAAAAACCTGGAACCGTCATTGAAAGTGAATCAAGTCGAAATTCTCACAATGGGATTCATTGATATTCATGAAATCAAAATAAAATTACCATTCTTCCTCATCTTGGTTAAACTAAAAGCAGGAGAAGACGGAATATTGCTAATCATGAAAGGGAAGTTGGTTATGTAAAAGGTGCAATAATCACGCTTGTCATACAGTGAGGTGTTAATATTGCCCTTTCAGTCGAAAGATAGAAGTTTATCTAAGTTGGTTGTTCCCATCATCTCTGATTAATAAGGATCATTTCATGTAGATCAGTAAGATGTACATTGTCAAGAATTTTACCTTTACAAGAGGTTTGCAAGACGAAAATGCTGCAGAGAATCTAAAATTAACAAAGCTGAATGTTAATGCACAACTCCAATCAGTATACAAAAATCATTATCAGCATATATACGAAACAATAAAAAGATAGTGAAAAACATATACATAACAAGTAGCCCCGCATTCGATCCGTATCGATCTATCGTTTCTTCCTAAAGACGGATACCACAACAATGGTAATGACACGGCTGGTAGCGACTCCAAATAATATACCAAGGATATGGAACTCTAGAGAATGTGACTACTTGAACGAATGTACAAATAGTAAGTTACCCCCATCCATTTTTGTTAAAGAAATCGGTTGGTCTTTTTCTTCAACAATTTGTACATGTAATGTAGTACAACCATTTTGCAATTTTATTTCAATATTTCTGTACTAGTGAATGTATTGAATTCATTTGACGCTTCGTTTACTACATATTCAGAACATATGTAATTGTGTACGTATACATAAGAAAGGCAGAATCTACAACAGGACTCGGTTACTGCACACACTGTATAAAACCGAAACACTCAACCGTAAAAACGCAGACTAGACAAGCACAACAAAACAAAAGGGACAAGGAAGACGACATCAAAACATTAAAAACAAAAGACAACATAAACCCATGCGACCAATGGGTTCTCGTAACCGACTTAGGACGGCCTTAAGCCATGTTAGAAGTAAATGGTGTGGTTATCCTGATAACGTGCAGACAACACTCTCACCTATGTCATTACCCAGCAGGTAATAAATAAATGAATGCATTCGTTCTCGTAAAACGGTATTGTCTTAAAAATGTTGCGTATTACGTCTTCTGAAGCCGAAAAATGTGTATGAGCATAGGTGGGATTTCCAAAAGTCGAATTTAGTCCCCCCCAATTCTTTGTCAATTCTTCCTAAATGATACTTTTTACAAGTGAATATGTACTTATTTCGGCTTTGTCTGCTGGTGTGATGATATAATGTTCCTGGAGGTAGGTTAATTCGGTGATTACATCAGGGTCTTTGAAGACAGATTCGAATCTGGTGTTCACAGTTGGTTTTACATGTTTGATTTTGGAGAAAAGCAATCCCCTGATGGTTTTTATCCATTCCGAAAAGAGTGCAATGTGGAATATCCTTTTTCTTTGCCTAGGGTCTTGCGTATTCTTCACAAGAGTCCACTCATAATTTAAAGATCTGACTCCTTGTAAAGGAACGAGTCTCTATGTTTTTTGGGCCCTTTTTGAACAAATCCCTCTATTTGTCATTTTTAACAAATTTAATATTAAGTTCGCAAGGCAGTGGGTTTTGTGTGAGATTACTTATATCAATACTCTGCAAAACTCGTTTGTAATTGTAAATTTTGGATGCAACAGTTGGTGTGTAGCTATAGGAAATACATTAACTTTTATAAATGGATGTTTCATTATTTCTTCTGTTTGGTCAGTTCTTACAGCTTGAAATAATCTGAATTTGGAAATATCCGTAATAATTCCTTGAATTCTGTAGTTGGGGAAAAATAAATCATTCTGTATATACCTGATTCTTAGTGGTTTCGTAAATTTCATGTAAATTCCGTAAGGGAATGGAGTATAATTTGGTTCTGATGTGAAGTAGTCCTATAGGTTAAACCAATATCTCCTATGTTTATGTTGAATATCAAATCTGCTTATCCTATTTTTTTAACCAGTATGGTACAATGTACCAAGTGATCCTTTTTATGTTTATGTTTATGTTGAGTATACTTGTAATCCCTAGTATTCGTTTGTTAATGTTGGAGTTATCATGAATTTAAGTTGAATCCTATACATAGTTATTCATTGTATAATTTTATATATCAAACCTCTATATCCAATACCGACGGTATAAAACCTATTCAAAACTCTTTTTGTGTAGTAAAATGTTCTTTGTTAAACGTCTTCAAATTCAATAGCATTATTTAAGAACAGATACATTTTAGCATGGACTATACATGCAAGTTTCTGGTACTGAACCACCATTGAACCAAGTGGAAGGTACACTTTAGAATGTTATCTTATGTCCTAAGTTTTCGTCATTTTTTACAGGGCTGTACCTGCAATGACTGTATCTTGAGATGTTTCAGTCAGCCATGCCTCCAGTGTGAACTCTCCTGAGAGTTAGTATACGTCAAAAGTCGGACGATGATAGACGAAGGCAAAGATTGTGCTCGTGCTGGTTATTATTACGTCACTGTATCCCGAATAAACCGCTTTCGAGTGCTACCTTTCAACTCACGCAGAGGTGCACTCTATCAAACTGTGTCTACGCGGCACCAATCAGAAATAAGCAAAAACGGCAATAATTCATGATCATTTAATAATATACGATATCAACCGCTTCTGAAAAAAATGACTGTATGTTTTTGTTAGAGGTTTTACTGTCTGTACATCATTTTCCGTGCTTCACCCTAGTCTCATGGACATATCTTTAATTCTTCTCTGGAAAGTGTTTAATATATGTATAGATTAAACGGACAAAATACAATCAAATTATAAACATCAAAAAAGGCACATCTACTAATTCAAAGATACACACATAAATATTCCAACCGAGAAGCTCATCTTAGGCAATATTGAAATATAAAAGACCACACATTACAGGATGTTCTAGACGGTCACTTGCTATTTAGATACTTCCTATACGATACTTCCTCTCTCACTCTATCAAATAAAACGTCTGAAAAGGAAAATAAAAGAAAATAAAACGGAACAGAACACTTCTAAAAATAATAAATGAGTGTAACAAGGTAAAAGATAGTATTCCCCCGGTTCCAAGTATTACATTTGAAAATGTGACATTCAAATCACTCTATATGCACTTAAAGTTGCGGCTATATCTGTTTCGTGATTATATCGACATGTTGTAGCTATGTTAAACGTCTTCAAATTCAATAGCATCATTTAAGAATAGAAAAATTTGCAGCATGGACCAGACATGCACGTTTCGGGAACTTAACCCTCGTCAGTGAATTTCAATCTTGGCAATGTAATATAACAAAAAAAGTGTGAAAATTATTATGTCCAACAAAGTACTAAAGACGTAGCAGGATGGGTGGGATATGTTGCTGCAGGACCCACGTTTTAAAAATTTCAAGAAATTTTGTATCAGAAATTGTTAAATGCGTTGATATAAAATAGGAAATTTGGACTTTTGATATAATTTGTGTTTTTAAATTGGCCATTCATTTATCAATGACCTTCATTTTTAATGTGTTTATTCACTTAAACTGTCTTGTTGATCTTCTTTTTAGATCATCTTTAGTACGGATGTCCGACAATGAGCGTATTAAAAAAAACTCTTTTATCGTTGTATCGCATCTTGGAACATTTTATATCCAAAGAAGATAGGAGCATGTAGAAGCATGTAGTCCTAATTAAAGTAGGATTACTCAATCAAGTAACCAGTATTGCGTAGAACAATGTGGTGTTTTTGCTGCAGCATCACGAAGCAAATTAACTTAGCGCCCCCCCCCCCCCCCTCTGTGACTTTCTATTGGATCCCCTGGAGGTCTTAAAGGGTTCTTTGATGATCCAATGCATCATGAAAATCATCCACTAAATTTTGTAAAAGCTACGAATCTGAACGGAAAGTTTGTGCGGATGTTAAAAGAGGAAAATTGTACAACGTTAGCAAAAGGCATACCTCAATTTCTAAAACAAAGAAAACGACGAGTCTAAACTCTGGCCAACGTACCTGGTATACATATTTACTTTTTGTAGTACTAATAAAAACGTTATTGAGTATTTGCAGAATTCAGAGTTTTTCCCCTTACAGACGGTATCTGGCGTAAAACCATTGTGATTGTTCGATTGTATACCGTCATTTTCCAGACTTTTCACAATTTGCTCTTTAGAAAAACTATGGGTCAGAATGCCTTAGAAATAATAGAAATATATTTGTCGATATGTTTCAAGACAAAAATTCAGTCTAGGGGCTTTAGAGAAGATATAAACGAGGATTCTTCAGATTTCACAGAAATTTACATAAAACTGCCATTTTTCGAGTAAGAAAATATTCTTCCTCTAAAAAAAATCCTATATCATATTTATTTATCTAATGCATGAATGTTTAACATTTGAACTACTTGGTGAGTGTCACTGCTGGTGGACAAAGAGTCCCCGAGTGCACATGTAGCCAAGTTCGATCAACTTTGGTTGATCGTTTGTCTCTTCAACGCATTTGAAATTTTCTGTTACAAAATTTCTTGAAATTTCTAAAACGTGGGTCCTGTAGCATCATATCCCACCCATTCTGCTACGTCTTTTGGTACATTTTGGACATAATAATTTTCATACTTTTTGGTCATATTACATTATTTAGACTAAGGATCACTGACGAGGGTTTAGTACTCGAAACGTGCGTGTCTAGTCCATGCTGTAAATTTATCAGGTTTTAAATGATGCTATTGAATTTAAGACGTTTAACATTTGAACTACTTGGTGAGAGTCACTGCTGGTGGACCAAGAGTCCCCGAGGGCACATGTAGCCAAGTTCGATCAACTTTGGTTGATCGTCTGTCTCTTCAACGCATTTGAAATTTTCTGTTACAAAATTTCTTGAAATTTCTAAAACGTGGGTCCTGTAGCATCATATCCCACCCATTCTGCTACGTCTTTTGGTACATTTTGGACATAATAATTTCCATACTTTTTGGTCATATTACATTGTTTAGACTAAGGATCACTGACGAGGGTTTAGTACTCGAAACCTGCGTGTCTAGTCCATGCTGTAAATTTATCAGGTTTTAAATGATGCTATTGAATTTAAGACGTTTAACATTTGAACTACTTGGTGAGAGTCACTGCTGGTGGACCAAGAGTCCCCGAGGGCACATGTAGCCAAGTTCGATCAACTTTGGTTGATCGTCTGTCTCTTGAACGCATTTGAAATTTTCTGTTACAAAATTTCTTGAAATTTCTTAAACGTGGGTCCTATAGCATCATATCCCACCCATTCTGCTACGTCTTTTGGTACATTTTGGACATAATAATTTTCATACTTTTTGGTCATATTACATTGTTTAGACTAAGGATCACTGACGAGGGTTTAGTACCCGAAACGTGCATGTCTGGTCCATGCTGTAAATTTATCAGGTTTTAAATGATGCTATTGAATTTAAGACGTTTAACATTGTAACGACTTTCTGTAGAAAAAAGAACAAAATATAGGAATAAAGAGGACATAAAATGATACTTCGTTTTAATTTTTCACGATTTTATCACTGTTTAACCAATCTAAACAACATCTGATCATAATATATTCAAAATTGTCAATAACGTTCCAGAGGGAACAAATAATTTGAAAACTGTTAAAAAGAACTCTTTTTACCGACGTTTCGGCCTTAAAGGCCCTTTTCAAGGTTTAACGAAGTCAAAACCTAGCGTCACATCCTTCACTTTATTCGAAGTGAAGGATGTGACGCTAGATGATTTTGACTTCGTTAAACCTTGAAAAAGGCCTTTAAGGCCGAAACGTCGGTAAAAAGAGTTTTTTTAACAGTTTTTTTATAATATATTCATTAGGACAGCTGTTCAGGAAAGCAGGGGTATCCAGGTAAAAAATCAAACTCATGCCTGAATGCCGATGTTTAATTTTGTGCTCTATTGTGAGTGCCGTTGAGATTATCGTCAGGCTCTTCTTTAACTCATTAGGTATGTTGATTAAACTCGAATACTCACCTTCTTTTTTTTTAAAAGGCCACTCTACTTTTATGAGTGATAAAAAGGAAATTTAATGTCGGAGGTCCTATCATACGATTCTTAAAAGATAAAATGTACATTTCAAAGTCTAAATACATAATTATTATACCACATAATCTTACCTGAGTCAGGATTTGAATAAAATTTACTATTCGCGTCTTTGTCAGTTTCATAACTCTTAGTGCTCCTGTTTGTTGACACATGGGTTGTATATTCGAAAGCGCAGCATCATCTGAAAATAACGTACATGTATGCAATAAATTCTGGCAAGCGAAAACGAGCCAGAGAAAATTTTTGAAATGCTGACGGCAAAATATAATCAAAATGAAAGATTTCCAATACAAATTCACGTTATAGTTTTCAAATATTATGACAACAAAGGGGGAATCGGGACCTAATCTTAACAGATATGTATATTTATGAAAATAAAACTATGCTTCGAAAATTTCAGGGGGGGGGTGTCCCCCCCCCCCCTTCTAAATCCGTGATTGCACATCCTAGCTGTGTTGTCTCTCGAGTATATCCAAATGAAAACTGCCCTAAAGGGATGAATTATACCTCCATGGCATAATTTTTTTCTGAGCAGATCCGATTTATAATACGGATATTCTCTCATATAAGGTCATCATTTAGTTTTAGGTCATTACCGTACATGTATATCCAATAAGATACTTACATATGTTGTATGTTTAAATGTTTTATGTTATATATGATAGCCTCCCGAGATATGCAATGACCGTCGAAGTCCAAGGGCCATGTCTCTGGTAAAATCTTTTCAGTTGCAATCCTCTTTCTTCGTGCACATGCATCTACAGTACTGTCGTGATCATTATGATCTTTCATTGTGTAAAGATTCATCGAAATCCATCGAATTGTTTGGGAGGAAATGCAATGACAAAGTTTGACATCGAAAATGCATGAACAATCTAAGTGCAAGGGCCTTAACTCAGGTCTAGCCTTTTTGACAGCAATCTACTTTCTTCATCATGATCTGCCATATCCATCGATTGGTTTTGGAGGAGTTGCCATGACAAGCTTTTGCCTACATGGACGGCCATGGCGAATCCAGCACAACTATTTATATTCTACTGTATCCTAATTGTGTAAAATATTATTAAATTCTGAAGAATGGTGAAGAAGATATGAGCTCAGGGGCATGGACAGACGATGATATACGTAATCACAATTTTTTTTTTTTTTTTTTTTGTGTTTTTTTTTTTTTTTTTTTTTTTTGGAGAGCATATGATTTTATGCGCACATTTCTTTAAGGGTCTTATCTTATCTTAAAATCTTATCTTCAACAAACAATGTAACTTAAATTAGTTTTATGACATCAATTTTTTTTTTTTGGGGGGGGGGGGGTGTCTTTGTATCCTCAGGATGGGTGGGGTTAAGAGGCGTTGTACTTTTTGCCTCATTCACCTTATAAATATGACTTTACTGAACTTCCCTGTCCTCCCCGGCTTACTCTCTGCGTTAACCGTACAAAGCTTATCATATTTTATTTATTTTCCGAGTGATAGAATAAAATATTGAGCTCTGACATTAAATAAAAATTATCTGGCTCTAAAAATATGAGCATGATGAAGAACATGTTTATTTGGCTCACAGAATTTAAGTTTCCTACGCAACTGTAAGTTCCGTGCCCTTGAACCCCCCCCCCCCCCATATAAATAACGCATCCAAGTTTAACCCCCCCCCCCCCTAAAAAAAACAACAAAGACAGTTTAATATTACATGTTTCTCCTGCATCTCACTGATGTCTTTACTGAATATTCGATGCATTTCTTCATTATTTCAACATATCCATTGCAATTCAAACTTCGTCTATGTAAAGTACATGGAAAATGATAGTAGACCTAAATCTGCAGCTGGCTTACTATTCAATATTGTTGTACAATGCAAATTTTCTCGGGTATCTATACTTTTTGTTTGAAAATGTTTCAAAATCAAAACGGGATAAAACAACATTGAAAAGCTATAATCGCAGCTACATATTCACCCGTGGTGACGTCAAGTACGTTATTTTTTGTAAGAGTTATCTTTCTTGACATTGAGATTTTAGCGAAACAAGGGTAACTTTAGGGGAAATTATCTCGAAAACTAGGTACTTTGCATCCGGTGAATTTTTGATATGTTGTAAATGGTGATATCATGTTTTAAATAATACATATGTTTTTGCATATCCATCGAGGAAGGATATTTTTTGAAGGACTTGAAAATTTTGAATTTGTATAAAAATGATAGGGAAAAAGAAAGATGCAGTGTGAAGTTCTGGTCCACGTAAGAAGAAAACGGGTTAATGGATATAATTTTCCTTTTGCACTGATGAATATCTATGAATAGGCAATTAATATATAAAAAATGGTTACAAACTGTTGACCTCGATGTATCACCCTTATATAGGGTTGTGCATGATTCTTACGTAGACTGGTACTTAAAGCTAATAAATGTTAATTAGCGTTCAAACTCGTTAGATGCTGTATTCGCATATTCATGTGATGTCTTTGATTATGATTCTACATTATCATGGTGAGTAAGAGCAAGCGAATACACAAAGAATACATACACTGAAAGAGACACAGTAGGGACAAGGAATACCAAACAGAAGTGACTACACATAAAACCAACAAGACCAATTGGCAATTTGTACCGATAAAGGACGGCCATCTGCAGAGTAATTAGCAAATGTTTTGCTTATCCGGACTTTTATCAATTCAAGAAAGGATTTGGAATATAGTGTACTCCTAAACCTTGTAAATGTCTCAAACGTAGGCCGTGCAAAAAGATAAAATCATATCCGGTTAATTTGTCAAATTCGGATTATGTATTATAATCTGTATAGAAGATATAATTAAAATAGTTGCGTTCTTTACTTAGATTATGTCGTTGTTTATGCCATGACCTACATAAGACGAATGGAGGGGATCTCACATAAGATTCGGTTTCTTTAATGAGACCTTGTATGTATGGTTGTATGTTCGAATGTTTGTATTAAAGCTAATGAATGTTAATTAGCGTTCAAACTCGTAAGATGCTGTATTCGCATATTCATGTGATGTCTTTGATTATGATTCTACATTATCATGGTGTGTAAGAGCATATTCAGGAATGAATAATTATTTGAAAAATTTACCTTCGGAGGGTCCATGGAGTCTCTCCAGCACCTTCTCCTCCTTCTCCTGAGAACTTCTAAACTCTTTCTCTGAAAAACAATTTAAACAACATCTACAAGTGTACTTGATTAACTTATGGGACACTCGTTTAGTACCAGTTTTTTTAATAATAGAGAGATTTAGTTTAAAGAAAGGATGAGATCTCCAACAAGACTCAGTTGCAGCACCCCCGGCAAAATACTGGATCACCCTCAAGCGAATACACAAAGAAGACATACACCGTAAGAGACATAGTAGGGACAAGGAATACCAAACAGAAGTGACTACACATAAAACCAACGAGACCAATAAGCAATGTGTACCGATAAAGGACGGCCATCTGCAGAGTAATTAGCAAATGTTTTGCTTATCCGGACTTTTATCAATTCAAGAAAGGATTTGGAAATATAGTGTACTCCTAAACCTTGTAAATGTCTCAAAATTTTTACATACACTAGAACTTATTTCCTTTGTTATATTAAAAACGAAAATGATTTACCAATATCAACACAAACAGAAACAAAAAGAAAGTAACATACCTTTATGACGAATGCGTTTCCTTTTTTTGACTAGATAGATGATCCCGAGGCTTAAAGATGACACAAGCACGGCAGACAAAACGGAAAGTATTATTGCAATTAGGAATTGTCTGAAAGACAGATATACATGAACGAGTAAAATATATGGAGGCGATATCAGTCATGACGTCGCTGAGGGGACTACAGCAGAACACATACGTACGAAAATGTCGAAGGCAACAAGGACAGTACTAACCTATCCTACATATGTTACATGTTAAACGTCTTCATATTCAATAGCATCATCAAAACAGAGAAATTTTCAGCATGGACCAGAACGAGACGTAATAAGCGCATTCTCACAATAATGTTTAATTCAAATCGAATGCTAATGATGAAATACGGAAGATTAAGTAGTAAATACTATGATTTATTTTTTATAGCGAGCTTTTAAATTTTTTAATATGGATTCTCTGTAGAAACCTAAAAACTTAGTCATGTTTGGCCACGACTTGTCTCAGATTTTGGACATTTTTTGTGTGCAAGGTGTATAGGATGTCCTCAGAACGAAATGGCCTTCCATTTTTTGCTCTGATGTTCCATTGCCATGGAAATTAAGGTTTTACACAAGGCAATTTTATGCATCCCGTTACCATGGAAACGAACGTTGGATATAAATGTAGTTTTCTGAACAGATTATTTAAATCCTCTTAAGTTAATATGATTTGATTATTCACTGCTCATTATTTCTATATTTCATGTAAATGAGCTTCAATTTCAAGAAAAATTCCTATTCAAAATGTGCCATTTTGAGCCAATTTAGGCCTGATTTTACCTATATTTCACCTATTTTTTACATGAGTAATAATGCAGCTGCACAAGATGTGAATTAAAGTTGCCTATTTCCTGAATAGAACTATCCTAGGACTTCATGGGAATCGAAGGAAATTTATGTGGAAATGAGATTTTTCTATTCATATGCCTTTGAAATAGGTTATCAAAGCAACATTTGGTATGAAAGTGTAAATACCTGTCATAAGTAAAAAGCAAATTTCTATAGTTGTATGCCTGCTATCGTTACAAAACCTGGTATGTACATGTTGATGTATTAAAGACAATTTGATGCTATCATAACCTTGACAAAATGTCAAGCTCATTTGCTCAATTTTCAAGGTCATTGAAAAATATTTGCTATTTTCAGGCCAAATTTATGTGATTTTTCACTATCAGTAAACGATATGAAACTTTGGTAAAACAATCAATTAAAGATGAAAGTATGATAAATGCATTATTTGTTGGGATAAGTATCAAAATCATCAAAGTCCATTGAAGACCCAAATGAATGTCACATATTTTACACGTTAAATTTAGAAAATCAACATTTTATGCTCTTATTGAAAGTATGTCATACATAAAAGTGAAATACAATTTAACAAAACTGTGATGACTCCAGATTTTTGTGTAAATTTTAGTCTAAAATTAAAAATGACCTTGAGATTTGGACAGATGACCTTGAAATGATTTGAAGGTCAAGTGCTAATGATAAATGTATTTTGTATACAGGTATGCTATTTCATAATCATCGGACTCAAAATTAAGGAAAAACGATTTTTTTAAATATGCTGTATACAGAAATGATGATTCCAAGTTGTTATAGCAACGGTTTTTGATTGGTATTCATGACAAAATGGTGATATTCATCATTTATTTTATTTCTTGAATTTTTTTTTCAGCTAGGGACATTGATTTTCTCAAGGTAACATCAAATACACATTACGGGTGCCAAATTATGGTTTACAACCTTCATAATAGTCAAAAACAGGCAAAAAATTACCCTAAAAAAAGACCTAATTTTTGCTTAAATTTCACATACTTTGACTAAACATCAACAATTACCTTATAACCCCCTCCCACAAAAAAGTTATTTTTGTTAGAGTTGAACTTGCAAAGAAAAGTTTTGTGTTCATAAAGTAAGTTTTGACCATGGTTTCCATGGCAACAGAATTCCACAATATGTCTTATATCTCATAAATGTGATGGACCCCATTACCATGTCAAGCGTGGTTCAAATGTAACAAAATGGTTTCATTGTTTTTGCATTAAGTATGATAATCTCAGAAAGTTTCATCAAAATCCATGACATGGCGTGGCCAGCTTTTTTTGTTTTTTACAGAGAATCTATATTAAACAGTCAGCCTGCTCAGGATATATTTTCCAATGAGTCGATATGTTTCCATACTTTTTCCTTTACAAAGTCACCTGCGACTGTATTGCGCTAATTTATTTTGTGATTATATAAACAAAACACAGATATATCTTTTGAGTGTCACTGCTGGTGGACTAGGAGTCCTTGAGGGCACATGTAACCAAGATCGATCAATTTCCGTTAATCGTCTCTTTAGTGCGATTAAAATTTTCTTTTATCAATATTTCTTGAAATTCTTGTAGCATCATATCCTACCCATCCTACTACGTCTTTCGGTACATTTTTGGACATAAAAAAATCACACTCTTTGGCCATATTATACTGTTTACATTGTTTGATCACTGACGAGGGTTAAGTACCGAAACTTGCATGTCTGGTCCATGGTTCTAGAAATGCTATTGAATTTAAAGATGTTTAACATTTGTACTACATGGTGAGTGTCACTGCTGGTGGAATGTGTGTCCCCGAGGGCACATGTAGCCAAGTTCGATCAACTTCAGCTGATCATCTGTCTCTTCAACGCATTCAAAAATTCCTGCTACCAAATGTCTTGATTTCTAAAACGTGGGTCCTTTAGCATGATATCCCATCCTGCTACGTCTTTCGGTACATTCTGAACATAAAATTTCCACACTCTTTGGCCATATTAGATTGATTAGATTGAGGATCACTGACGAGGGTTAAGTACCCGAAACGTACATGGTTGGTCCATGCTGCAAAGTTTTCTGTTCTAAGATGATGCTATTAAACTTGAAGACATTCCGTTCTCTGTGTTTAGTACTCAGCACATATATCTAACAGCGACTTACATAAGTTCTTGTCAGATTTATCAATATTTGACCAATCAGATCGCAGCTGTGTGAATGTTCCTCTCGTGGTAATAATACGTCTCGAAGTACTACGAATGGAGACGATCCGAATTACGCTCAACTACAATAATCGCGGCTTTCATATCACACATGAAAATTCGATTTTGTCATATGCGGCTTTCTTTTATTTTTTAAGAAATACGGACTAGGAGAATAATATGAAAATCTACGAACATTTTGGTGAATTGACCCTTCCAATTGTTGGGGAAAATGCAAAATTTCGTGACGTCACAATGCTTTTACCTCGGACAAACAAGCTTCGAACCTAGGTCAAACATCGAGATTGCATTGTGACGTCATGGAATTTCTCAATTTTTTTTTCCCGCGTTTGGAAGGGTCAATTTTTTAAGAGTCATTCTCTGTAAGGACCAAAGTGGTCGAAAAACGATCATCTCAGATTTTCATGATTTTGAGTGTCTTAGCCAAGTTTGACCCCCTGAAAGTAAAAATAACATTTGTTTTTGTATACGACAATCCTTTGCCATGGTAACCACCCTATCCCATTTTTACAAGAAAAGGGGGCTCTGACGAGCATGAAATGAACTACTTTCAAGTACCATTTGCTCAGGTAAACCCTTTCAATTGTTCAATTTTTCATCCAAATTGTAAAACTAGATACCTTGCTCTTGATGTTGTGTCATTAGATTATTGTCGAAAAACTTTTAAAATCATTAAAATTTCACGACAAAGTTTCAATATTTTGACATTTTACAAAAACACAAAAAATCATCATTTTCGGCTATGCATAGCAAAATAACCCAGGCTAAGTGAAGTGATTGAATATTGTTGAATGAATGTTTGGCTATCTATAAGGAATATATAAAAAATCCAGAGATGTTATATTTGTTTAAAGAAAATAAATCTTATTAAAAAATGATTACCATGGCAACATCTGCATTTTAAATGATTGATGAATAACATAAAGTATCTCAGATCATAGAAGATAGAAACATGGAATTTTTGTTATTATTAAAGCTTTCAATTTCTCTGACATTTTTATTGAAATTAAGCCTATATTTTATCATCGGTTGCCATGGTAACCATGTCTAAAAAGGCAAAATTGATACTTTTAAAAGCAATTTTCCGTCTTTTCCCGTTATTTCTGTACCTCTTATGAAAATAAGAAAGACAATTTCTTTGTTTCACTCATATACTAGATTCTTCCATTATTTTAATATCACTAAAATCAAAGGAAAATATATGAAAAATACGAGAATATCTCCATAGCAACGAACCATAGTTATCATCAATAGACAGTGAAATTTTTATCATTATGTTAGAATTTTCATTTTCTATCTATTATCGTGTATATTTCAAAGTTTAATTGCATTAATTCTTAATTAATAAATGACATGAAACTTTTAAAAGAAATTAGAAAAAAGGAGTCATAAAACTAAAGGGAAAATGGTAATTTTTAAAGAAAAATCACGAAAAACTGGGAAATAAATTCTTAAATCATGCATTCTTATTTAAACAAACATCTGAACATATAAGATTGTATTATTTTACAAACTTGATCAAACATGCTAATCTTTATATCAGTTTCATTCATTTTAGAATATCAAGTTATCTTATTTGGAGATCGGTTGTCATGACAACCATGTTTTTCAATGTGTATTTGCCACAATTCCAAAGTTTTTTACTTCTGAAAATGCAAATACTCGATGTAAAACGCTATATAGATATTTGTATACATCTCATTCAAAATTACTGTTTTGTGAAATTTCATTGCCAATTTTTGTGTTTTATAATCTATCATCTTTTGGAGTCTCTTTACCTTTTAATATAATGTATGAGATATTTTCCGGGTACTTTGTTTTTCTAAATTTTTAAATTTACGGTATACAGAAAAGAATGGAAAAAAATGAATATTTCTCAATAGCAACACTTCATAGTCATGATTTGCACGCTACAAAATTTCCATTATGATTTTTTTTTCAAATGGTATGAAGTTTTTGTAGTTGTAAAAGATCCACGAAAATTCAAGGGAAACAGTTATCTTTTTTATATCCGAGGGCTGATTGATATGTTGTGAACCTCATATTGATGGATTTAAATTTTATTAGACATTTTGCATCATTTTTCTACATAATCCTCCTCAGTATCTATACACTTTTGTCACCGGTGTGTAAAAAATCCTTATCTTGACTGGTCAGAAAACCGAGGCTCACAACATATCAATCAGCTCTCGTACATGTACAAAATATAAAAAAATTGTAATTATACTCATCGCACACAACGTTTGGGGGTATATACGAAACACCCTGTCCGTCCGGTTAAAAAGTTCTTTAAGCTTACTCTTCATGTATAAGTGATAGCGCTTTCATATTTCATATTTTTTTGAAAATCATAAAAAGATATGCAATTAATTTTTTAATGTCCCGTTTCAATCATTGTTTTACGCAGTAAGAATCACAACCTCTCTGTTGAAAACATTGAAAAGACCATTTGATATTAGAAGATCCAGATTTCTTTATATTTATTGAAATGGGGTGATGTGTCCAGAAAATTGCTTTTAGAAAAAAAAGGTATGCAAAACGAGGAAAAAACATAGCTTTTATCAAATATCAGGGTTCAGTGTTTGAAAAAAGAACGTTTTAGATTTCAGGTCTCACAGAACTCAATGCCATATTTCACAAGTTTATGTGTTGATGAAATAAATTGTTGCCCCCCCCCCCCCCTCCACAATAAATTGACTGAAATTTCCTTGTTACGAAATTAAGAATCAAGGTTAATGCTGCACTTCTGGTATACCAACACTAAGATGCCTAACACGAACGTTAAATTACCAAAAGCACCCATGCTTTGGGCCACTATGCTAATTAACATATTTAGAGTTGGCCAAAATTTGGCAAGTTTGAACACACGGAGCTGAAAAAAAAACATGTCTTTGTGTAACATGAATGCCCCGTTGGCATCTCTGTTCGTAAAACAGCTGAAAAGTAGTTAATATTTTGCGGTCGAGGTCACAAGGTCAAATTTGGTATCCATGGAAAGGTCTTGTCACAAGGAATACACATGTGAAATATGAAAGCCCTATCACTTACCATTCAAAAGTTATGTCCAAGGTTAAAGTTTTTCAAAAGTAGGTCAAACTCCAAGGTCAAGTTCACAAGGTCAAAAATTTTTGTATCCATGGAAAGTTATTGTCATAAGAAATACACATGTGAAATATTAAAGCCCTTTCACTTAACTTACCATTCAAAAGTTATGGCCGGGGTAAAGAATTTCAAAAGTAGGTCAAACTCCAAGGTCAAGGTCACAAGGTAAAAAATTTGGAATCCATGGAAAGGTCTTGTCACAAGAAATACACATGTGAAATATGAAAGTCCTATCACTTACCATTCAAAAGTTATGGTCAAGGTTAAAGCTTTTGCGGACAAACAGACAAACAGACAGACAGACGGACAGACAGACCAAAAACTATATGCCCCCGAATCTTTGATTACGGGGACATAAAAATGGTGTGATGAAATACATGTATTTATCTTAGCCCTTGACTTTTGTTTCTTTTCAATGAATAGTGCATATCGATCTCAAAAATTTACTGAACAGAACCGTTACAGTCATCAAGAGTTACGATCAGGAGGTTTGAAAATTTTGTCGATTTGATAGTTTGACAGTAGCTTATGTATTTATCATTCAACCATGCAATTGAGATGAGAGGAAGTGTTAATAGCTATCCTCTGCACTAATGAGTTAAAGAAGATCCTGACAATAATCTCAACAGCACTCACAAAAAAATTAAAGCATCGACGGACCCCTAGCAAGCTAGAGGTGGGACCAAGTGCCCGGGAGGAGTAAGCATCCCCTGTTGGCTAGCCGCACCCGCCGTCGATGTACAAGCGCGAAAATGAAAACAATATATATAATTCATGCACTGTCTGACGTTATGTCTATATAGAAAGTACTATGGCGACAATGTCAGGGAAATGTATTCAAAACACTTACTGTCAAACCCCTCGCGGGGAACTTTTTTACGAGCTCTACACGGCAAAGGGCATAAATGTGATACAAATGAGTTATTGGGGAGGCATGGTACGGCATGCCTAAGAGTTTGATAAAAAATATACATAAGGTTTGATCTGACCCAAAAAGTAAAAAAATGTTAGGTTTTTTCCTAATATCACACCAGGTTGCCATGGAAACAGACTTTACACATTGAGAAAATGCAGATCTGGGCGTTATTGAAGTCAAATACATCAATTATGCAGCATATAATCTAAAACAAACTCTGATGAATTATTAGTCCCCTATTATTGCTCTTTCAAGTAAGATAAATAATGTTGGGTTTAATGTATAATCGATATGTTCCCATAGCAACAACAAAGGTATCTTATCAAAATATTGCTCTTGGCATTTGTTTTTTCAAGATTTAATGATAAATAACTTTTATTTTTGAGTTTTATTATGCAAATATAACATCAGCATTCACATTGGAACAAAGTTTGTGATCGTTGCTATGGCAACATAAACTCAAATAGCAAAAATGAAAGCAATTTTAGACTTAATTTAGTGTCCGTTTTTTACAAGATTATTGAACTTTAATGGAAAGCGGTGAAAATTAATAAATGTATTCAATTAGACATTTCTTTACATGGAAGAAACTTCAACACAAGAATTAAGGAAATAGTCCGTTGATATGGAAACAAATGTGTAAAAATGTACATAAGGCCACTTTGAGTCCTTGCATACGGACATCAATGGTCAATTATTACTGTAATCTGAACATGTTTTAATCTAAAATAAAGTTAAGACTTTGCTTTGTTATATATGTAAAAGTAGTTGTGCAAGCATGTTTCTTTTTTAAGGAAAAGGCTTCAAAAATAGCTTTTTTTTTAGATCGTATGGCCAAATTACTATAGCAACCACTATCATTTTGAAACTTTTTTTTCATGTATTTTGATAGAGGTTATAGCATCCACTATCAATTTGAAAAAAAATCTTATCGTGTACCCATCAAGAGAGAAGCAAAATTGGAAAATGCAGATAACATTTTGTAATCGTTATATTAATATTGGTTAATTTTGTTGTCATGGTAACCAGCCTTTTTCACAATATCAGGCACTATGCGTGAGCTTATTTAAATTTTTACGTTTAGGTATGTGTTTTAATATGATTTTAGTATAGATCTAGAATAATTCAAGATAATATTATAGACAATGAAAATGACTGAAAATGAAAGCATACTCATGAACATTTTGCTATTCGGTACATCTGAATATGCTGCGTTGCTATGGAGAAATATGTTAATTTTTCATATATTTCCTCTACAATTTAATGATTTCTTCAAAATATGATATACCTGTTATACAAAAACAATGAAATTGTTAATTTCCGTTTATTTTAACAACATGTTTAAGGCAGAGGAACAAAGACAAATGACTTGAAAATGCTGAAAATAGTGAATATTATAACTTTTTGACATGGTTACCATGACAACTGATTACAAAATACAGCCTCAATTGGCGTAAGAATATCATGAGATCTCTAACTTTAATTTTCATACTGTTTTAGTATTTTCATCTTTTTTTAATTTGAAATGCTGCTCGTTAAACAGAAATCGAGTAAAATTCAGATGTTGCCATGGTAACAATTTTCAAAATAAGTTTATTCTTTTTAAACAAAAATAACATCTCTAATTTTTTTTTTATTGTAATGAGGTGAGATTGAATTATCTGAAAACGGTATCATATCAGGCGCGAGTGCCTGCATTATTTTGTAGATACCTCATGAAAAGTGCTAAATTACGAGTTTGCGAATTTTGGCAAAATTACGCATATTTGTCTTGAAAATTTACATATTTAGAAATAATTTTCTTTAAGTTTTTCTTCTTCATCATTAAGTTCCTGGGTTACTTTGTCAACGGTTTGCATTAAATCTAATGCTGATAAGTTTATTTAAAAACAGTGGAGTAACAAACCTACCTCATTTTGTCTCATTTTTACCACCTGAAAACGGGCCAAACAAGTCAGTGCGCTACCATGGCAACCGTTACATGTATGAATGAAAATGATCTTAATTTTGAATAAGGTTTTATGTTGACCAAAATTTATCAAAATCACTAAAATCTGAGGTGGTCATTTGAACACCCCTATAAAATCCTTTGGTTTTTACAGAGAATGGCTCTTAAATGATTACAGGAGAGACACAAAGTGAGATATAATATTTTCACTGGATCATGACGTAGATGGCTCATAATTGTCAATATTGAAATATATGTTCTATTATAGAGTTTCAGTGAATTTCAACAGTGATGCAAGAGGCCTAAAGATAGGGAACTCCAAAATTTATGAAGAGCAGAAATTTAAACCTGACAATTTTTTTTCTGCCAAATGTACTGCTAGGGACAGAATTATGCCATTAGGGAGATTCTTTTTGATTCGTTGTTATTCATTGGTATATATTCGAATGAAAAAAATCATAGAACACGACCTCCAATAGGTTGTTGTTAGATCTTTGTGTAAATTGCAGAATGAAGGGAGTTGAATTTCAATAAGATGGAAAGAAGGGGGGGATTTCCGATCGGACCTGCTTGAACTTTGTTCAATCTCCAGCTCATTGGGTCAATTCGGTCTTTTCGAAATTCAGAGTTACTTCCCATTTGTGCAGGTATCTGACGTCAACGCATTGTGACGTCATCAAATTGTATGGAAACCAGCATGAAATTCCGGGAAACAGGGTCACATATATGACTTTTTCAAAGGAATTTAATGACGTCACAATGCTTTTACGTCAGATACCTGCACAAATCGAACGTAGGACTGTAAAATCGAAAAGACGGAATCATTCTATCGACACTTTCTAACCTTAATAAATTAATGCAAAGTATAAAGATAAACACACACAGATCTAATTGTCAACGCTTACTCCAATGCTAATTGAACCTAGTTCATAGCGACCTTCAACTTTAATAACAAGCTCAAACATGTATGCAAATGGCCAGACTACTTATTTGCCTTACTCACGGAGAAGTTTTCTCATTTTCAGCATCAGATGAAGTTGTCGTAACGGTTCCATTCCACCTGAAAAATTAGGATATGCAAATATATAATACAAGTTTATTACAAATAAGATAGCGAGATGTAGCTAAATGCGGCCGAAGTAATTCTTATTGAATTTGTTTCTGGGTGGGGGGGGGGGGTTACGGCAAATTTTAATTAACCTTTTATCAATTATACGGGGCACCGATCAGAATATATCAATAGAATCGATAGAGTAAAAATAAATATAAACATGTATATAAAATAAATAAAGTTTGCTTCAATTAAAATGAATATGACCAAATGACATATCTTTCAATGTAATTGATCACCATGACACATATTCCAATTTGACCTTGGTGCAAAGGCTACACCAAAGAGATGAACTGCTCCTCTTGTTACCCTTTAAAAATCCGGAAACCATATGTGGGACGGTCGCACGGACTGACAGACATGTACATTACTATTATTTTTTGACGGGAGTATAAAAGGGTTGAATCCATTTGTATTCTAACGCCAATCTTGACTTCAATATGCCAAATTCTAGACTATGCTATAACCGGATATTCAGACAAAGGCTCGGGTTTTATGTGACACAGCAATTGTGAAAATACTTACACATGTTTGGTCTTTTCTAATTTTTGGAAACAGCGTGTGACTGTTAAAAAAAGAAAACTAATAGTTAACAAAGATAATTGTCGCATATTTTTGATAAGAATAGATGAGATGCGCGGGTTTACAAAATTCAATTCAAACGAATAGCAAAGATTAGTTTCTATGCAACGTTTTTGGTTACTCATTTATTTGTTACTTAAGGTGCCGTCTAATGAGTGGTATTGCTCCTTTTTGTGCGTTGTCCGTCTTAGATCAAGAGCTTCATCGAACATTTTTTGTCTATTAAAAGAAAGGAGGGGATATCCAACAAGACACGGTTGCAGCAAAATAGCAAACCACCCCAATTGAAAACACGGGGAAGAAAGACATAACACAAAATACCACAAAGGCCACACTAAACCAACAAGATCAATGAGCGATCTGTGCGAAACAGGATGGCCGTCTGCAACGTTAGTAGCAAATGGTATGATTCGTAATCCGAACACATGAGCTCATGAGCCCCATTGTATTTAAAAACTCAGCACTTCAGGTCGCAATACATTCCCGCTGAATTTCTGTATTATTTTGAATGTATCGATATTCTGGCTTTGTAGTGGAGTACTTCGGTTCTACAAAAGTGTCAAGAATAAAGTAGACAATTTCTATGAATACAATGTAACAAACAATAATGAATGAGGAATTATGGTAAATAATGAATTCGGAAGGTGAAGTGAATTATATTAAAGGTGAATGATTCAATATTATGAGTACGCATAGAATCGTGAGATTCCTCATAGCTAACGATTGTCATTCACCTTACGTTTCGTTCACCATAGCTGGCAAAACCCCGCATTGCTATGCACAGGAATAATGAATATCAGAAGCTATGGTGAACAACAAACGCTGTATTTACACAGTAGGGCTTATATTCGCTTTGTTATTTGTTTGGTGAAATGGTATTTGTATGGTTATATCGCCTTTATGTGATAGACATGTTAGAAGTATAGAGAGTTTAATGTTATTTGTTTTTACAATCTATACTTTTCATGTTTTTGTACTTTTAATTCCTATGATTCCATACGAATACGTATCGAAAAATAAGTTTCAAATTGATAAATACGCTAAAATTCTAAATGCCGGGTGTTTCAATCAACTGCACAGCTAAGGGGCAGTCGTAATATACGCGTTAAAGATAGCGACGTATTCCTCAAGTCTAGTCCGGTGCTATGACACGAAAGACATACCGACAAATAGTTTTTCTTTTCTTAAGAACATATCATAAATAGCCAACTGTTTGTCCAGCTGTCAATCAATATCTAAGTGTATCTCACGGACTTGTGACCGATCAGCTGTGTAGAGAAAAGTCACTCGGTCCACAAAAGTACCACAGCTTTGGTATTAGCATCATACATCAATAGTTATTTGATTTTAATGAGTGATTATCGCTGCGTATTTGAACCTATATTGCTTGTATGATGTATGTAATTTTATACATGGAAATTATATGTTAATGTTGTTGCATGCAAGCAGGAGATGCTTACTCTTCCTGGGCACCTGGTCTCACTCCCATATCGGGAGTTCGCTTCTTTTCATATGGTGGAGGTTTTTGTTTGTTTGCTTTGGTTCCTGTTTTATCCTGATTTTGTATGCCTTCAGTTTCTGATTTTCTGAATTATCGATTTTGTGCTGTAAACAGGGATATGGTCATTATCCATATTTGTCTTTATATAACCAGGATGTAGCGTCGATTCTGATTGGCTGACGCGCGAGTCATTATTTTCCGATATTGACAGTTGACGGAATATAGTGACTCGGTGTGGTATTTGTCCTGATTTCAAAATTTACGATAAAAAATTAAGGTAGTTATTTTGTTTGATTTTAAAAGTTTAGATACACTTTTCACACAAAAAAAACCGAAAAATTGTAGTTGAATTTCTGATCAAAAATGATATGTTCATGTTGCTTTGAATCATTATTGAAATCATATGTATTCTTAAGATTTGTTATATGATATAATAAATGAGGACTTGGCCTCGGTCATTATGTAATTATAATGAGCCGATGATATTTGCAATATTGACCTCGGTCTTCGGCCTCGGTCAATATTACAAATCTCATCGGGTCATTATAATGACATGATGATCTCGACCAAGTCCATATTTGTTTATTAATACGGTATCGTTTACAAGTTTTTTTTTGTGCTGCAACCGAGTCTTGTTGAAGATATCCATTTTAGTTTACTTTACTTCCTCGGTCTTAACAACTTGTCCATCGGTCATCTCTTCTGCCCTTTGAAGTATCTTGTTGCAGTTGTCTCTTTTTGTTTTCTTATCTGCTCCTTTTTGTTCCAAGTAAGGTACTTTTAATTTGAGGATTTGGTTTCTCCTTGTCTCATTCCCTCTTCTTTGTATCAATGTAAGTTGCAAGAATTTTTAATGTTGTCTTGCAATGCACTCTTATTGAATGTTACACGTCTTCAAGTCAAACAAAGGAGATATCTTCAACAAGACCCTGTTGCAGTACTAACAGGAAAACGCCCGATACGAAAGCACAAAGACGAGCACAACAAGAGAAAAAAAAGAGAAATACGACATAAACAAAAATCAAAAACAAGAGGCAACACATAAACGATAAACAAACGAGACCGATTGGTAACCGGTGTCGACTTAGAAAGGCCATTTGCTGGACATCTACATTGTAGCAAATTGTGTGAATATCCGGATTACGTGCACGAAAAGGCCTTCACGAACGCACAATTGAAGTGTAAAACAACCTCCTTACTGTAAGATGATCACACAAATAAGACAGAAAAACGCAGGGGTCCAATCAACACAGATGAATGTGTAAATAGATATTAAAAGGAGGGAGAGGTACTACAGGCCGTGCTGTAGCGAGCTCATGCATGTTATCAACCGAGGAGTCCGAATGACATTCAGAGAGGACAGGTGGTCTGGGCCCGTCATGGAGTCCCTTCCTCACAGTCAATTAGAGTACTAGTCTTAAGAAGCTATCGGGACCGGATGCCCGGGAGAAGTAAGCATCCCCTCTTTGGCTAGCCATACCTGCCGTCGATGTTCCGCTCGAAAATGAAAACGATATCTACAAATAGTGCAGTGTCTGAGGCTTTGTCTATATAGAAAGTGTTATGGCGACCATGTCAGGGATAAGCATTTAAATTACTGTCAAACCCCTCGCATCAATATAGAAAAGATAAATTTGAAAGACATTATTTGCTCTTACATTGGAAAACTTTATAACTCTTATAACGTTTTGAAGGACATCCCTTGTCTTGTTCTTTCTCTACGAGACACTCTTTTTTATGCAGATCCCCTTTACCATTGTTTGCGTCTGTGATAAAGATTGGGCATATTCCTACAAAAGAAATGAGTACATGAATCCATTTATCATTTTACATTTTTACTTACCTAAAAGGTATATTTTTTATATATATCTTTTGCTGGTGTTTCAAAGGTCTCTTGTCTGTATTAACATAAAATTAAGTGTTTGCAACAATTGTATCTTACCATTTTTAATTCAATCATCCCCGTCTTTCTATGAAAAGAGAGGTCCAATTGCTCACCTGAGTTGCAGACAAAAGATTGATTCAGAATGTGGCTAACATGCTTCTACTATTTAAAGTGAATGACATATTTGTAGGCACAAAAACTTGGTAGAGGTCATTGGATACTACTTCCTGTATCGTGAAATTCTATGAAGCTGTTCCAGAGGAAAATTCGAAAACGCATCAGCCCTCGACGGCCATATTTATTAACTAATCCGCACGAAATACACAAACTTGGTAGGCAACTTTGAGTACTTGCTTTCTGTAAGGTTGCATGAAATCTCAGAGCTCTAGACGGACATTTTTTGACGAATCAACACGAAAAACACAAACTTGATAGAGGACCTCGAGTACTATTTCCTGTAAGTTTTTGTGAAATTCTATGTAGTGTTGTAGAGAAGAAGACGATAATGTATCAGTCAATCAGAGCCCTTGCCGGAAATATTTTTTGACCAATCGGTACAAAAAAAACGTGGTACAGAACCTTGAGTACTTGCTTACTGTTATTTTTTTTAATGTTAATGTCTTCTCAAACCGCCTTAACGCTAAACGGAAGCATAGGTCTCACGGTAAAAGGCGAAACCAAAACCTCAGAAAAAGAGCCAGAGTACATCATACCTTCAAAGATCTACTGATCAGGCAAGCAACGGCGGCAGACACGAACTGCTAAATGCTCTCTCATCAGTTCCAACTGCTCAATTGAAATCTATCTTCGACGAAGCACTGGTTGCATTCTTAAGAAACAATGATTGATTCAGGCTAAACATCTTTGTTGCATTCGCACAGAATGAACTATATCCTTTGGTTAAAAACACCTCCCCAAAAAGACGATTCATAAAACTCCCATTTATAAACAAAGGTATTGATCTTCTGAACATCTCTAATATTTTTCGGACCATCGCGTACAAAGTGCCATTCCTCTTTTTTTTTAGAATTTAGAATCTCCTCTTATTTGTTTCAAATATAAGAGACCTATTCGAAATTTCGTTTTTAACTTCAACAAAGTAATATCAGATCGTTAAATACTTGAATCATGTCCTACTTCTTGAGAATGTGCAACGTCTGAATATTTATATAAACCAGATGGCCATATTATTACAGGTGACTTTTCAATTATACAAGACAGACACCTCCGTGGTCTTCTCAAGAAAGGACCTTAGTATAGAATCCGATCCATGATAGATTTTATCAAATGTTGTGAAGGGCAAAATGAAGCTTTAGATAACTATAACAAACGATAGTGTAAATCGGAAGGAGTCGAATCGCATGCTGTGAATGACTGGAAAACCTCATTTTGAATATTACCGATATTCGAATACTAGATAACTACCACAAAAATCCTCATCTTTTTGAAAATCCAAGTTCTAAATCTGAAAGATATTTCATATCCAAGTTACGTAATTTACATGAAAAATATGTCTTCGCGCCTGCAGACAAAGCAGCTAACAACACCATAATCATTTGAAAACGTTTCTACATATCAATTTTAATTAAGGAACTTCCCCCTACTACTACTTGAGCAATGAAAGTGTCCCCAACATTTTGAGCAAACGTAACAGTGAAATGTCTACATCTAACATCCCTATTTCTAAATTGGATATCCCTACAATTTATTGCATACCAAAACTTCACAAGTCTCCTTACAATTACTGCAATTTTGTCTAGAAATCTGACGTCAGCACTTGCGGCTATAAAGGAGAACGTGACCAAATACTGTGAAACTGTCATGAACAGAATTGGTGTAAACTTCTTTTGTTCTATTAGACTTTTTTCATCGTGACGAACTTCGCACTTCTTACATCGAACTTCCCACTTTAATTATGATAATTTCATTGAGTATGCTAATCAAAATGCAGATGACTCCGCTTATGAGTTTATACGTGAACGGCAGCTACGCCACTGATTTTTCAATGTTTGAAGTACGAAGTTCGAAGTGCAAATTTAAGTCCGTCACGGTGAAAAAGTCTATTAAAAACTCTAGGGATGTGATTGACATAATGAAATCAAGAAATTTTCAATTAATATTATTTCTTCATTCGACTTTTCTAATATGTACACCACGCTTCCTCACGACAAAATAAATGATCGATTGTCCAAACTCAATAAAAGATGGTGTTTATATCGAGAGGGGAAAACATATATTTGTACATCTGAATCAAAGGGTTTCTTTTCTGCCACAGAATACAAATTATACAAATCATGGACTTCTGATGACCTGTACATTGCCTTGTCCTTCCTTTGGGCAATATTTATGTAAGATTTGGTGAGAAACTCTACAAGCAGGTTGTAGGAATCCCTATGGGTACTAAGTGTGCGCCTTTTGTTGCAGATTTATTCTCATACACGTATGAAAACGTATCCAAAATCTTCAAAAGCAAAGAAAATATGATGATGTGAAATGTTTCAATGGTACTTCTAGGTACCTGAATGATATTCTTACTATCGACAATCTTGTTTTTGAAAAGTATAAACATGTTATTTATCCACAAGAATTGATACTAAACAAGGAAAACGTTAAAAACAAAGAAACACCCTTTTTGGATCTAATTATCAAAATTGTGAATGGAGAGATTCATACAAGTATGAATGACAAAAGAAATGATTTTGGATTCAACATAGTAAATTTCCCTGGCTTGACAGTGATGTTCCTAGACTTCCGCCATACGGTATTTATATTTCACAGCTCATTCAGTATGCTAGAGCATGTACTGATGTTTTGGATTTACGTAGTAGATAATTACAAATTACCAAGCAACTTTAGATCAAGGATTTCGCTTTCATAAACTACTGAAGACTTTCTGGAAATTTAACAAAAATTATTGTCAACTTCTTTTTAAGTTCGGACCAATTCGCGCAACAGAATATATTACTTTGAGTATTTCACAACCTGTATTTTATGGTGACATAATTATCAAAATAAGAAGGATCAAAGGTTTAACGTCTTCAAATTCATTTGCATCATTTTAGAGCAGATAAATTTACAGCATGGACCAGACATACTGGTTTCGAGTATTTAACCCTCGTCAGTGATCCTCAATCTCAAAAATGTAATACGGCCAAAATCGGTGAAAATTATATTCTAAATATACCGAAAGACGTCGTAAGATGGCTGGGATATGATAATACAGGACCAAAGGTTTTGGAAATTTGATAAACAGACATTTTCAAATGCGTTTGAAGAAACGACCAATCGAAATTGATCAAACTTGGCTATATGTGTCCCGGGGACTCCTTGACAAAATAACCATCGCAAAATGCGTCAGAATCATCAAACGCCTTTTATACCATTGATATGATCCTATTGTCACCAGACGGACACTAGGCTTGGTACTTGACCAATCTACAGCCTTGTTCTAGCGTATTCTTAAACTTGCACTTTGACTGACTGTGACGACGGGACTCAATGACTTGTCCTCTTCAAACTTCTTTAGAGAAGACAGGGTCCCAACCACCTGTCCTCTCTGAATGTCAGTCCTCCTCCTCAGGTGATAACATACATGAGCTCGCCGGCAGAGTACGGACTGTATAACGTACGCCCTCTTTTTATATCCATTTACATATTCATCAGTATTGCTTGGGTTCCTGTGTTTTGCGGTCTTGTTTGTGTGTGGTCATCTGACAGTGAGGAGGTTGTTATACACCACAATTGTACGTTCCTCGAAACCTCTGGGTAATTGAAAAAGTAGGAGGGTGGTGCACACGTAAGCCAGGATAACCACACATTCTGCTATATACCTGGCAGATGGCAGTTCTAAGTCGGCACCGATTGCCCTTTGGTCTCGATGGTTTATGTGTAGTCATTTGTGTTTGATGTTTCGGTGTCGTTTGTTAGTGTCCCTTGTCCCATTTGCGTCTCTCTCTGTGCTTTTCTTCTCTGTGTATTTGCATAGGGTGTTTTTGTGTTTTGCTGTCAGTGCTGCAACCTGGTGTTGTTGGAGATCCCCTCCTTTGTTTTCTTTCACAGAGCATATCAAATAATAACACATTAACAATGCGTAATTAACTATTTTTAAGACCGATTATACCTCATCTGACTGACTGCCTTACTTGTTTAGCAAAACATCCGCTACTTTGGGGTATGTGAGAAGATTTAACTCATCTTTTACCGAATTCCATCGATCCAAATGCTATCTAATGTATACGTTTCGTTTTGCTCTTTCTCAATCAGTCTACTTTTTTCTTCTTTCTTAATCCAAATCTGGTTTATGTACCTTTTCCCTCTTTTCTGTAGAGGGTGCATACTACTCGCCATGCATGTTTGTTTTGATGTGTACAACATAACGAGCCATATCGCGAAAGCGCTAGAACCGACCCATCCCAAACATAGGCAATTTGTGTCGGGCCACAAGTTTTCGTTTTGAATCTATGTATTGCGACCTTTGATTCACATATTTGTATAAACGGAAATTCCAAGAATTTGTCATCTGATGCATTTATGGTTCATACTTCATTGTAACATTGCGTTTAAAATTCTTTATATCCATGATTCTCCTTTCTTACAAATAATAAACATCTTAGCAGTTCAATAGCGTAATTTAGGAACAGATAAATTTGCAGCATGGACCAGACATGCACGTCTTGATCTAAACCCTCGTCAGAGATCATCAATCTAAAAAATATAATATGACCATATAGTGTGGAAGTTATTATGTCCAAAGATGTGCCGAAAGACGTAGCAGGATGGGGAGGATATAATGCTATAGGACCCTCTTTTTTGAAAATTAAGAAATTTTGATAAAAAAAATTTCGAATGCGTGGCTACATGTATTATCGGGGACTTCTGGTTCACCAACAGCAACACTCACCAGGTGGTACAAAATGTGAAACGTCTTCGAAATTCTATAGAATCATTTTAGAACATATAAATGTGCAGTATGAACGAGACATGCGCGTTTCTGATACTGATCCACAATTTAAAATAATATTACCTTTACTCATCCACTTAAACTGCAAACAATTTTCCACTAGTTCATCACGTTCATTAAGTAGACAATGATACAAATATGTGTCATTACATCTAAGTCTCTCAGATGCTGATCTTAGCCCTGCTCCTGTTATTGGACAATCAGTCACGGTTGGGCACAAAATATTGTCTACCATCCATATGAGAGCTGCCAGATGACGTATGTTGATTTCCATTATCAGTAAATGTTCCTCAAATATCAAAGTCAAATTCTTTATTGTAATGGTAATATAATTAAAGTGTAACGACAAAAAACTGTTGTTATAAACATTTACAAAATGTGGAGCATTGCACACATGATCAGAGATATGGTTTGATGTAGTTCTGTTTCTTTTCATAACTATTTCAATATGCGATATACGATAAACATTCATGCTGACACTGTTATTTTTCACCCTTATAATTCTGTATTATATTGATACAGTTGCAAGTATGTGTTTTAATATTGCAAGCGGAAATTAACAAAATGCTTTTATTTCAGATTTCAACATGGTCGAGTTCCAATCTGAATAAACCAGAAACCGCTAAAGCCGGCAATACCGGATTGCGAAGTGTTTGTATTAGATGACGTATACATGTACCTTTTTGTACAAATAGACAGGTCAAAGGTCATTAATACCATTGGAAAATAAATGAAAACTATGGGCATGATTCTACATGTTAAATATCAAAACACTATCTCTGACAGTTAAAAGAAGACCAAAAGTCAAGGTTACTTGCTCAAAAGTCATGATATGAAATGAAAGATATGGTCATGAGGAATATATAATATGAAATATCAAATCCCTACTTCTTATAATTAAATAGTAAAAAGTAGATCATAAGTTAATGTCAAGGTCAGTTGGTCAAAATTCATAATATAAAATAAATTTTTTTGTCATGAGGAATCTATATGTGAATACCAAAACACTATTTCATATAGTTAAAAAGTAGGTCAAAAGTCAATGGCAAGGTCACTTGGTCAAAAGTTATGATATAAAATGAGAGTTCTGGTCATTATGAATCTACATGTGAAATATCAAAACCCCACTTTTTATATTTAAACAGAAAGTCATAGGTCAAGATCACTAGATCAAGAGTCATGATATCAAATCAAAGTTCTGGTCATTAGGAATCTACATTTTAAATATCACTGCCCTACCCCTTATAGTACATGACATATAGCCTAAGTTAAAGTTTTCTTTTAAGTAGGTCAAACTCCATGGTTAAGGTCACTAGGTCAAAAGTCAAGATATCAGATGAAATGTCCAGTCATGATGATTGTGTATGTGAAAAGCCATATTCTACATGTATAGAGTTCATGCGATATTGCCCAGGTTTGATTTTTTTAAAAGTAGGTCAAACTTCATGTTCATTTGGTCAATTTTTTATTGCTGCATTTGATTTATGTAATCTCGGTCTATCACCATGTAAAGTTTCAAGTGGCTAGTCCAATTATAAAGACACGATTATGCTTCGCAATCCGGCCATGATATCATACATCCTGGGTGCTTTGTTTTTTTTGGATTTTTTTTTTTTTTTGTAATAAGCTAAAGAGGATATATTCACACAAGAATATATGATATATAATCACGTTGGCAATGTCAAGTTAAAATTAATATGGCTGACGATTTGTTTACATTTTTTTTTCTCAAAATTTATGTTGTTGTGCGTGAAAGTTAAGAGCAAGATTGATGTAGGAAATTAGAAATTCTTTACATCGAACTCTAATCAAATTTCAGCTCTCTGTTTTTCGTAAAGTGCACACTAATAAAATTTTAATCAGATTGTTCAAATGGTAACACGTCCGTTGTTCAACAATTATGAATATCTTTTTATTTGTATAATCTATTGTATAGATTATTCTGAATTATCGGGTATGATATTGAAATTTTGTCATACAATCTGTCAAAACATAATCTATGAAAGAAGTACTGCTTTAATTGTGCACTTTTATCATTATTTGTTGAGATTGTAAACACGCACTGACATGATAACAATTTATGTGCGTGTGTTTGCTCAGATGTTATCTTTTCAACACTTTATCAATATTTTATCTTAGGTTAAAAATATTGATAGGTTATATCACTATAACTATATTTTGAGTGTAATTTAAATCGATGCTTTTTTCAATATATAATAATGTATATCAAAGAGTTCTTATCAAATCGAAAAGATGAATTATTGTACTAATTATGGTATTAATCATGGATTCGATGACGTTCAACAATGATGCCTATGCGTAAATCAGTTTTAATTAATTCAATTAGAAGAATTGAAAACCATTAATTAAACATATATTGATATAAAGAAACAGCAAATGGAATGAAAATTTAAACGGTAATGCTCGGGGCATATATTGATTAAAAACCAAGACAACATAAGAGCAATATTTTGAATTCGAATTCAAACAGAAAGCCTGCATTTCATAAAACAATTGCCATTCGGCTGTTCTTTTTAACTATAAGAAAAGCTGTGATTTAGGGACAGAGAATTTGAAACCAATGCAGGAACACCTTTAAACAATGTGATGAAGCATATGATACAAAACTAGTAAATGTTTTAAATATTAAGAAATGGTCCTCCGTTATTCAGAAAGTCTTCATTTCATGGAATTTTTCAAGGTACATTGTTGCATGCAAACATGAGACGCTGACTCTCTCCGGAGGTATTTCTATATATTGTTTATTCCGGTGTTCGGAACAATTCTAATGATTTTGCCCCTCTATCGCGACTTTTGAACTGAATAAGTGATAGTTATACGTCTTACTTTTCGATGTTTATCTTATAATATTATGCAGTTTAAGACAGACAATTCGTTCACAATAACTTAAATAATATCACACTTACACAAAATGGCTACAGATGAACATTCTATCCTAGACAATGTATCACAAACGAGTAACTTAGTCATTACATGATAACATCACATGGAAAACTGATATGTTTTTTTTTTATCAACCAATCACATCATATATCGTCCAGTTAAGAGTATATATAATAAAAGAAGTTATTGATATTACGTTCCATTATATTGGAATGAAAAGAAAATTTACGAATGTTAATCTCCCCAGTAAGATATCTTTTTAGTACAATTTAGTGTGAAAAGTACGTTGGTTTTCAAAATGAATGGTTATTTTTCCTTTATCATAATAACAGCTGGGATGAAAGTTCATTAAGGAGGAAAATGACTAAAAATTCTGTTTTACATTAAAGGAATGAAACAAGATTGGTCGACGAAATATTATCTTATTCAAAAAGTCTCTCAGCAGCTGTATATTTCCCGCCACTTGGAAACACGCGCGAGTCATGCCTATATTTAAAAAAAGGAGATTCTAATTTATGTTCTAATTACAGGCCTATTTCACTACTCAGCATCGTTGGCAAACTCTTTGAACGCATTATACACAACATATCTATAATTTCTTATTGGACAATGAACTTTTCTATAAATATCAGAGCGGCTTTCTACCAAATAACTCGACCATTTACCAACTACTTGAAATTTATCATTCAATTTTAATATATATGGAAGATAAGAAAAAAAATCTTGCTTTACATTTTGTGATATTTCGAAAGCTTTTGATAGGGTGTGGCACACAGGTTTGTTAGAAAAGATGAAATCACATGGTATTAAAGGTCCTCTTCTTCTTTTTCTTCAAAATTATCTTTCTGATAGGAATCAATCTGTATTCATTAATGATGATATTTCTTCTCCGATCTCAATAAATGCCGGCGTGCCCCAGGGCTCAGTGCTTGGGCCCCTAATGTTTCTCCTATTTGTGAACGATATTTCTGATAATCTCCTCAATCTCTCAAGATTGTTTGCAGATGACACCTCCTTATCAGCTTCTTCTACCGAACCTCAAGAAATTAAAGTCAGTCTAGAAAATGATCTTGCTAAAATACACGAATGGTCGAAATTATGGAAAATTAACTTTAATCCTAGTAAAACTGAAATTTTGTGTTTTGGAAACTTCCCTGATGATTTCGAGTAAAAATTTGATAACACAATATAAAAGCCTTCAGATATCCATAAACACTTGGGCTTGACTTTTGAAAATAATGCAAAATGGTCGTCTCATATTGAAAATATATGTAAATATATATAAAATTTACTGTTCATTTATTTTACCAATTTTGGAATGTGGGTGTGAAATTTGGGGTGGGTGCTCAAAAACGGATGAAACTGAACTAGAGAAAATACAACTAGAGGCAGCACGACTAGTCACCGGCTTATCTTTCTTTACTTCAAAAGAAATTCTTTACTTTGAAACGGGATGGGAAAAATTATCTGAACGCCGTGAACGTAGAAAACTTAATCTTTTTTCATAAAATATATCATAACAAAGCACCTGACTGTTTAACAAACATACTCGAGACGTACAAACGCCAAAGACAATACAACTTACGAACTGACACGGACTTGTACATTCCGAATTATCGTTTAATGCTTGCACGAAACTCCTTTTTTCCTTCTACAATAATTAGCTGGAACAAATTAGATAAAGAAATACGAGATAATCCATCCTATAATGAGATTAAATCCTATCTTCAAGCTCAAAGAAACTCCATTTTCTTACCTGATTATCTCACATGTGGAGATAGAAAGTTGAACATAATTCATACCCGTCTACGTTCATTCAGCAGTAACCTTAATTCTGACCTTCATAGCGATAACCTCATCGATTCTTCCACGTGTCAATGTGGCCATACTAATGAAAACGCTTTCCATTTCTTTCTTGAATGTGCCTTGTTTGATCAGCAGAGAACCCGACTAGTCCAAAAGTTAGTACATTTCACACCTCTGACATTAAACTCTTAATAGGTGATCTATCCCTATCGGATCAGGAAAACTACAATATTATGGATGCAGTCTACTGTTACATTAAAGAAACAAAGAGATTCACATCATAACTTTCTCTCTCTCTCTCTCTTTCTCTTTCGCTCTCTCCTTATACTTATTTATATATGTATATATTTCAAAGATTCATTTGCATATCATCTTATATCAAGTTACCTTATATATGTGTTTGTTCTGCTATCCATGACATTGTTTTGTAATCTTATTTTAGGGAGAAGGCGTCTATAATGTTGTTTAACTTTTGCCTAATCCAATCTCAACATTATGGAAATAAAATATGTTTAAACTAAACATGTCAAGATGACAGATTGAAATGGAGAAGATTGTCAACATAAAAATACGGAAGTGTTCCAACTCTTTACCGTCTTGAAGAAAAAAAATCAAACTCGTCTATTATACACCAGACACGTGTTTAGCATATTTTAATTATCCTCATCAGTGATGCTTCCAGCCAAAGTGTATTTCATCGGCCACGAAAATTCATTTCAGTAGTGCCCTCCGGTTTTATTATATATGAAGTTACTTTGCAGAGAGTGCGCGGCTCCAAATTTCCTGTAGGGTCGAATCAGTAGCATATCCAAATAACATCTACATGTATACCTTCTTGAAAAAAAAATAAGAAAATAGGTTCTCTTACTTGAATATTGATCGTTTCACTTCTTCTCTGATTGTTGTGTTAAAGATGTGTAATGTTTTTTTTTATCTTTAAATTGACGAGATCGGTGTATGTGCTTATGTGTATCCGTCCAGTATATAAGGAAGCGGCGTCCGTCGTGACACACTCTTTGTCAAGCTACCGAGGTGTAAGGTTCTAAATATAGTAACGCTAAACATTACCTGCATAAGGTTGATAGCGATCGATAGGTAGCATTTGGTAATAAGGTATTGTGCCAGAGGCAAGGTGCGTGCCAGAGGCTATACAGTAACCTGTGGCTACTGTCAGAGGCGAGTGTCAGAGGTACTGTGAAAGAGGCTATACAGTAGTCAGAGGCAAGTACCAGAGGCAATCGTCAGAGGCAAGAGCCAGGTGACAGAGTGTCGTCATTGTCGTGTAAATAATCTCCCCTCTGTAATTATACATTTGATTTGTTTCATGTACCAATCATTTGTTCCAATCATTGGTCAATCATTTGTCGAATCGTCTGGTCAGTCAAGTAACTGAAGGAAAGTACTTTGATATTTGAATTTATATTGTTTTCCTACCGTAAATTTTATATATCAGTAGGTGACCCCTACCTCGGTCACGTTACATAAAATTGGTGGCAAGCGCTGGGCTGATTTTTTTTCATTTACGGTAGTATTAGTTGTAGTATGTCTGCTGACGATTTACAACGTGAGGTGACATTGTTAGAGGCTGAGATTCAACTTATTGAACGTAGTATTCAGGAAAATAGTATGCGCCACTCGACTCCTAATACTCACTTACAAGGTATCGGTCCAGGTCATGTCTCATTAGACTCTGGTATTGTTACAATGCGCAGATCCTCTGTCCCAGATGTCCGTGGTACCAACAGTCAAAGTACCAGGCGCAGAGTTGGTTTTGCAAACTCTGATAATATTGGTCAGTTATCTTGTGGTGTCACGTACAGACACAATACAAACAGACAACAAGGTAACGTAGGTAATAATACACCTACTGGACAGGCAACGAGCAATGTACAGACACCTACTGTAACAAGCAATGTACCGACACCAGGTCAGGTAAATAATCGTGTACAATCTCCTGCCTTTGACAGAAGGAGAGAGGTAAAACCTGCCACTTACGATGGTAGTGGTAACTGGCTTGATTACAAATCACATTTTCAGTCGGTAAGTAAAATTAACAGGTGGACTGATGATGACAAGGGGCTTTACCTCGCAGCATCATTACGGGGTCATGCTCAAGCTGTACTTGGTGATCTCCCTGACTCCAAGAAGGATGACTACACGTCGTTGATCAAAGCTCTTGAAGATAGGTTCCTTCCACCTAATCAAACAGAATTATACAGAGTTCAACTGCGGGAAAGGCGTAAGCGTGCGACAGAGACCATCCCGGAACTTGGTCAAGCTATACGTAGACTTACAAATTTAGCTTACGCAAGTGCACCGTCAGAGGTAAGAGAAACCCTTGCTAGGGAACAGTTTCTTGATGCCTTACCAGACTCTGACATGCGAATTAGAATTAAACAGGCTCGTCCCAAGGACCTGAATGATGCAATAAGGCATGCAGTAGAGCTAGAGGCTTTCCTTAGAGCAGAGGATAAAACTGGAAGTAAAGGCTATCAGCGTCAGGTTACAAGTGAAGTAAACGAGTCAGACGACATGAAACGTCTGATTGAGAAATTGCAAAGTTCTGTAGAAACTATGGGTAAGGAAATACAGCAGCTAGAGACTGCAACGTCCCAGGCAAAGGGTAATCAAGGTCAACAGTTTCAGAGACGCAGGAAGAAGCTAGATGACATAGAATGTTACAATTGTCACGAGAAAGGGCATGTGAAAAAGAAATGTCCTAAGGCTATCAAAGGCCCAAATGAACACAAGGACGAGTCCAAGGCTCCAACACCAGGAGTAGGTAGTAACAAGCACGCGTCTGCATCTCTAGGTAATTGTTCGGGTGGTGCTGGTATATACGTAGACGTCCTTATAAATGGGGTCCCTGGTAAGTTTCTAGTTGATTCAGGTTCAACTGTTACAATCATTTCTAGGGAACATTTCGAACAACTGAACCTGGTATTGCATGACACAGATATGAAGGTATTTACTGCAAACGAAAAAGAAATGCCGATAGATGGTTTCACAGAAGTTACCATAACACTTGGCCAGAAACAAGTAAAGATACAAGCAGTAGTATCTAGCATTCTAGCACAAGGTATATTAGGGTTAGATGCTCTTAAAGAGTATGGCTATTTACTCGATATCAGTGATGCAAGATTCATTGCCAAAGACATGAGTCATACATTACCTTTGACATTTGAAGGTAGGGTAGGTTGTTTCAGGATTACATCTTGTCAGACTGTAAGCATACCACCAAGGAGCGAGATGGTAATTCAAGGGAAAATTGACAAACAACCTAATGAGACATTGCCTTCGGTAGGTATCATAGAGTCGTCTGTGAAGTCACTGACAAGTTCTAGACCACTAACTGCCAGAGTACAGAGTGGCAACGGATGATACGGGAATAATACCGGTGAGACTTCTCAATCTCGAAGATACATCTAAGGTAGTATACAAAGATACTGATATAGGGCAATTGGAAAGTGCTGAAGAAGTACAGGTGTCCCAATGCCAAGGTGAAATCTTAGATGAAGAGCTAGAGAAATTGGCGAGTGAGTCGTCTCGTAATCTGACACAGGACGAACAGTCACAAGTAAAAGATTTCCTTTACAAGCATCGTGCCATGTTTGCTAAAAGTAATAAAGAACTAGGTAAAACGACACTGGTCAAACACAAGATTGACACCGGGACGTCAAGACCCATTAAGCAACCACTCCGTAGAGTACCCGTACATCTCACCAGTGAAATAGATAGGAATATTGACGAGATGCTTGAATACAATATTATAGAGCCATCGACTAGTCCCTGGGCCTCAGCTGTTGTCCTGGCGAAAAAGAAAGACAACACGTTCAGGTTTTGTGTTGATTATAGGCGGCTGAATGCATGCACAGTGAAAGATGCCTATCCCCTCCCAAGAATTGACGAGGCGCTAGACCACATGAAAGGGATCTCTTGGTTCTCCACTCTCGATCTCTTCTCAGGATACTGGCAGGTTGAGCTAGATCCAAAGGACAAAGAGAAAACTGCCTTTGTGACAAGAAGAGGGTTGTTCCACTTTAACAAAATGCCTTTCGGTTTGTGTTGCGCGCCTGCAACATTCGAGCGACTGATGGAAACGGTATTGGCTGGGTTGCAATGGGACATCTGTCTAGTTTACTTGGACGATATAATCATCATGGGGAAAACATTCGATGAAATGTTGCTTAATTTAGGTAAGGTGTTTGATAGACTAAGGGAAGCAGGGCTTAAACTCAAGGCAAAGAAATGCCATCTGTTCCAAAGATCTGTGGCATACCTCGGGCATGTAGTGTCAGAGGAAGGTATCAGTACAGACCCTTCCAAAATTGAATGTGTTAAACAGTGGCCAACACCTTCCAACATTACTCAGGTAAGATCATTCCTTGGCCTGTGTAGCTATTACCGCAAGTTCATAAAGGACTTTGCTACCACAGCCAAGTGCTTACATCGTCTAACGGAGAAAGGACGCCCCTTTGTATGGAATCAAGAATGTCAAGATGTATTTGATTGCCTAAAAACAAAATTAACAGATGCTCCTGTCCTGATACATCCCGATTTTTCAAGGGAATTCATTCTTGACACCGACGCTAGTCAAGAAGCTATAGGTGCCGTTCTTTCACAGAACATTGATGGAAAAGAACATGTGATAGCTTTCGCAAGTCGTGCTCTTTCAAAGAGTGAACGAAACTATTGTGTCACGAGAAAGGAGTTGCTTTCAGTAGTTTACTTCGTGAAAATGTTTAGGCACTATCTTGAAGGTAAGCAGTTCTTACTAAGAACAGACCATGGGTCACTACGCTGGCTTCTAAATTTCAAGAATCCTGAGGGCCAGTTAGCCAGATGGCTAGAGGTCTTGAGTACATATGATATGCGCATCGAGCACAGACCAGGGGCAAAACATCAAAATGCAGATGCCTTGAGTCGCATACCATGTAAGCAGTGTGGTTACTCAGTAAGTAATGTAGAGATAGAGACTCAAGCTGGCGTTGTTAGGAAAGCTGAAGGTAAGCCAGATGATACTGACTCTAGACTAAAAGACGTTCAGGAAAACGTACCAGAAATTGGTCAAGTTAAATCTTGGATAAAAGATGGTAAACGACCAGGTCACAAAATAGTTGAGGGGCAAGGTAACTTTGTTAAAGCTCTCATAAGTCAATGGGACAACTTAGTTATTAAAGACAATGTCTTATACAGGAAAGTATCAGAAGGTAAAGACAATGGGTACCTTCAAGCAGTCATTCCACTATCTGAAAGAAGTAAGATACTGTACTATGGTCACGATCATGAAGGCTCAGGTCATTTAGGGTACAGGAAGACTTTGGAAAGAATAAGAAGAAAATATTACTGGCCTGGACTTAAGAAAGATGTACAAGCATATGTAAATGGCTGTCAAAAATGTTCTCGTAGAAAGGGACCAAATAGAAAGCAAAGAGCTCCCATGCAGCTGGTTACAAGTGGTATGCCTATGCAACGCATTGCCACTGACATACTAGGGGAATTACCGATGACTAAGAATGGGAATAAGTATATACTGGTGATATCAGACTATTTCACCAAATGGACCGAAAGTTTCCCAATGCCCAATATGGAAGCCCAGACAGTGGCTAGGATATTGGTAGAAGACGTCGTCTGTATATTCGGAGTCCCTGACATAATACACTCTGACCAGGGTAGGCAATACGAGAGTGTCTTGTTTGAAGAGCTCTGTAGGCTATTGCATATACAGAAGACGAGAACTGCTCCATACAATCCCCAGAGCGATGGCATGGTTGAGCGCTTTAACAAAACGCTTGCTACAATGCTGAGTTCATATGTCAACGAGTATCACAATGATTGGGACCAGTACCTACCATTTGTTATGATGGCTTATCGGTCTTCGGTTCACGAAACTACGTCCTTCACCCCAAATGCCTTGATGTTAGGACGTGAAGTTTCAACACCTCTGGATATTATGTATGCTTGCCCAGAGCAGTCGAAGCCTATCCCGAGAACACAATGGGTATGGGAACTTCAAGAACGACTTGAAGTATCACATAGGTTAGTACGAGAGAATACTAAGCAGGCTATGAGAAGACAGAAAAAATACCATGACCGCAAGTTGAGTTTTGAAACATTTTCTGTTGGGGACAGTGTATATGTTTTCTTTCCGGTACGAAAAGTAGGTTGTTCCCCAAAGTTTACGTCTCATTGGCATGGACCATTCAAAATAGTCAGAAAATGTTCAGACGTACTATATGAAGTAAATTGCGGGTCTAGAGGTAAGAAGCAGGTCATTCATGTAGACCGAATTAGACCATGCCGTATGCAGGTCCTACAAGGTGAGCTAGAGGACAAACAAAGCTCAGATGACACAGAGCAAGGTGACGGTGTCGCAATACCGTCATCTGACACCAGTAACAAGGAGCAAGAAGGCTCAGATCAAGAATCTTTTGTAGATTCTGTGCCGATGGACACTGGCAAACGCCACAGACGTCCTCCCGTCTGGATGACAGACTTTGTTACTACATAGAGTGGTAAGCAGTGTGTAAATATGTAAATACAATTGTCTTATTGTTAGTGTTCACTGGACTTTTTATTGTTAGTATTGTTGTTGTATTCATTCGGGACGAATGAAGCTAAGAGGGGAGCAATGTAATGTTTTTTTTTTATCTTTAAATTGACGAGATCGGTGTATGTGCTTATGTGTATCCGTCCAGTATATAAGGAAGCGGCGTCCGTCGTGACACACTCTTTGTCAAGCTACCGAGGTGTAAGGTTCTAAATATAGTAACGCTAAACATTACCTGCATAAGGTTGATAGCGATCGATAGGTAGCATTTGGTAATAAGGTATTGTGCCAGAGGCAAGGTGCGTGCCAGAGGCTATTCAGTAACCTGTGGCTACTGTCAGAGGCGAGTGTCAGAGGTACTGTGTCAGAGGCTATACAGTAGTCAGAGGCAAGTACCAGAGGCAATCGTCAGAGGCAAGAGCCAGGTGACAGAGTGTCGTCATTGTCGTGTAAATAATCTCCCCTCTGTAATTATACATTTGATTTGTTTCATGTACCAATCATTTGTTCCAATCATTGGTCAATCATTTGTCGAATCGTCTGGTTAGTCAAGTAACTGAAGGAAAGTACTTTGATATTTGAATTTATATTGTTTTCCTACCGTAAATTTTATATATCAGTAGGTGACCCCTACCTCGGTCACGTTACAGATGTATGTACAAAAAACATGTATATGTAAATGAGTTTCAGTTTTAGAAAAAAAAATCTACCTTAACGAATAATGCCAGACCTTATAAAAATATGAATGAATACCCTTGACATAGTAAAGGCACTTCACACCAATACCTGTCGTTAAACCCCTGTTAGATAGCAAAGAGGTTATCTTTATATTTTGACAAACAAAACAGACTAAGGGCATCTTCCATAACTCGGAGTATGATAGGCATAAAGGCATAAAATAATACCAACAGCTCTCTCTAAATGCATTGTTTACGTCGAGAAGATTAAAAATGCAGCAACAATATCATATGTCCTCATTTAAAGAAGGGACAGAGTGTACCGATAAAATGAAACATTTTTCTCATTGAAACTTCCATGAAGAATTTTATTTACAACACACACCAATAAAATGAAATGGTAAACAAAGGCATTGTGTTGCGACTACACTTTCAATGTAAATGCAAAAAGATTTAACTTTTTCGTAACATAGTTTAAGACCAAACTTCATCCATACAGCTGACTGACACTTAACTCATACAGTCTATGATCTAAAACAACAAAGCTTGCACCATTGTTCAACTTAACCTACAGATACATTGTCGACATACTCTCCATCAATTATCCGTTTATTCTGGGGTTTTTTAACGCAATCTATTCAAGTGAACTGTAAATCAAATAAACAATTGAGAGCAGCGTTTCAGCCTCCTTCTTAGTCATACTTCTATCGATCAGTGAGCATTTGTCTTTATGAATAACGTGACCATTTTAATGTATCCATCACAAACTTCCCCTCCATGGTCAGCAGTATTCCCTCTACGTCATTTTGGCGTATTCATTTCACAACTAATATTTAAGCGCATGTTCATTTATGCTTACTTAAAAGTTTATTTTAGGGGTACGTCTAAAGATGTCACCGAGAAGTTCTTTGGCTGCTACAAAGAATTATTAGACATTTCGACATTTGACTGAAGGATAATTAAGGAAATTCGTGAGAACGACTTTTCGAATTGATCGTCCTTTACCTTTTCTGACAATGACAAATATGGACAATGCCCATATCCCAACACACAGTACAAAATAGATAATTAAGAAAATCACAAACCGAAGTTATACGAAATCAGGATAAAACAGGAACCAAAGCAAACAAACAAAAACCTTCACCACCCAATTAGGAGTGAGACCAGATGCCCAAATACTGGATTTGACACATCTCAATTTCTATTCGTGGCGGGTATGCATGAAGACAGAGCACGCTCACTCCTCCCGGGCACTTGGGGGTTGGCGATTGAACAATTTGGATTGAGGATTACTGACGAGGGTTAACTAACCGAAATGTGCATGTCTGGTCTATGTTGTAAATTTATCTGCTCCTTTAAAATAATGCTAACATTTCTTTAAATGACGTATAAATGTTAATGGAGACTTACACACATAAGCCATTATCCACCGGACATTTGACTCCTTAGCTACCATGATATCCAGAAGGTTCTCATTCTGTCATCGGAATTAGAGCTCTCTGTTTTTATCTCGTTTGAAGGAGTTCAATTTCTCACAAGTAAGCAACACAGACAAGGACATTTTTAGCATTTCACGCGTAACATACAAGAGTATAATTATGTCGGAGGACCCGTGATCCTACTGAGGCTTGAACCAGCGACCATATGATCACTAGCCCGACGCCCTTACCACTAGACCACGGCGCCGACAGAGAATCCAAAAATAAAAATCAATAGGAATACATATTCTTGTTCAAAAAAATAATAAAACAAAACTTTCTAACGAGAAAAGAAAAATCTTACAAACAGAAGGTGACATAAGATAGCTCCATGGTATCCGATTTTTCTTTTCATCTCGGAGGGCTATTCGCGAAACAAAATATGCAATAGACCCTTTCACATTATCTGCGGTACTGAATTTGAATGCCAGTTCCGGGGGACAAACAATAGACAGCGCATGCACCAGCGACGTAATTCGATTGTTCCAAGATGTGCTCCGCGGAACAAACGAAACATGATTCCGCGCTAAACGTCGTATAACAATCAAATGACGTCACTGTGCATGCGCAATCTATTCGTTGTCCCCCGGAACTGGCATTCAAATTTAGTACCGCAGATAATGTGAAAGGGTCTATAAACATAATATTCATTTTATTTATATCCTATTGAAATATCAAAATTTTGAATAAAATTACATAAAGAAAAACAAATGGGTGTTGGAAAATTTATATACATAAAATCAAGGCCTTTTCAATGTTAGTAATGAATTTTACATCAATGCATTTTTTTTTATCATACATTCACCATAATAAATCTGGGAACACAGATGATTTTCAACAAACCACCTTTCACTGAAAGAGGAAGGAGAGTACCTGGAACAAGAATTAGCTGAGGCACCTAAAGCAAAATGCCGAAACACCTCATATGAAAATACAAGCTAGACAGGCATAGCAAAAGATGCAAAAGAACCAAGAACTACATCAAAACACCACGCAGAAAAGACTATAAATAAACAATCGAGAAAATCTACACACAAACCCTCACACACTCACCCTCACACAAACCCTCACGCACACCCTTCCTCATCCTCCCACACATCCTCAGTACACCCCCTCACTTACACACCCTCTTACACACTCTCAAATACCCTCAAATGCCGGAACAAACTTAGGGAACCATACAAAAAAGCAGCAACAAGAGACAATAAGGAAAATTGAAGTTTCAAGTCAACCATGATACAAACAATCGAATCAAACACCCAATAGAAACAAAAGAACATGGAGGGCAGCACGTTTATGTGTAGCCGGGGCTAAATATGGACCCCGTTCTATGAATTACACTATGGATTGATTTACAATGGTAAATTCGGTATCAAAATCGATTCTAATCCTTAATAATGTCGGGTTCTTTTTCGATAATGGCTTTAACATGTTTAAGATCAGAGTACCCATACATTTGGCAAATTTCTGAGTTTATCAGTTTTTCATATGTTTGGTCCATGAATCCTTTTACTTCTGTTTCTTCTATCTTTCCTACAACAGTCTCATTATTGCTGTTACATGTATGTGTCCATTCTCTTCCTCATTGATTCATCAAACCTTCTTTTTTCGTATCGTCTGTAACGAAAAGGGTTTGAAAGCTTGAGATGCTGTAAATATGTTAATAAAACTAAATGGTATTTTCTCGACATGCATGTTGTATGAGCCAGTACAGACTTGCGTACTTACCTAAGTCGGATCATTACTCCTAGACATATAATTAGAATAAAGATTAACGAAGCTGGACCTGGAAATGGAAGAATTACCTTATTCAAAACATGTACAATAGATCTAAAGAGAGATTTTAATATCAGATACATATACTGTAACGTTGAAGTAAATCAGTAAGAAAAGGGGATATCCAGCCAGACACGGTTTCAGCAACATAGGCAAAGCACATAACACCCCCATGCAAAAACACAGCGTAGACAAAAGACATTAAATTTTGAAGGGTCTTCGGAATCGTTTTCATCTCTTATTCTACTATTAAAATCCAAGAATGGATCCGATGTTCTACTACACACGATGCACTTTAATTAATGCCCTCTTCACGTGAAGGATTTAATGCGCATTTAATCATATTTAATGCGCATTGGATTTTATCTGCGTTCACACAACAAATTTAATTCGCATTAGATTAATGCGCATTAGATTTCGTCGCGTGAACGCAATGCATATATGATATACTCGAATTCTACAGCATAGTACCTTAAAATATGGTACTTGAAGTCACCCCTGGACATCAAATCAGTGAATGAGATGTCAAAATACTGCATCACATCTCTTGACTGACGTCAAGTAACGTTGTAATATGGCGTCACTTTTAACTCGTTATGACGTCATGCTTTGCTATGCATTAGCCTTTCTGGCAAATTTTAGGTAAGAGAGGGATGAAAAAAATATGAGAAATTCAATAATTTGGTTGGCAACCTTCTTGAAGAAAATTTCAAACCAAACCAAATTTTATGAACCAGACACGTGTTTCAAGTATTGAATTTTCATCAGTGATGCTTCAAGCCAAAGTGCTTTTTCATAAGCCGCAAGTGTACCAACATCTAATGTGCATTAAATTTTGTCGTGTAAACGCAATGCGAATCTAATTCGAATCAAAATTATACGCAACAATTCTAATGCTTATTATATTAAATGCGCATTCGTGTGAACAGGGCAAAAATGTCAATTAAAGAACTGAAATATTTCAAAATTTTACTGATTAAAAGTATAATTCGAAAAAAAATGTAGGAATATTGGAAGGGTTGATCGCATTTTATCAGGTAAACTCGTAATTTGCTACTGACATGGCAGATGGTCGTCCTAAGTCGGTATCGATTGTCCATTGATCGCATCGCTTTATATGTAGTCTTTTTTATGTCGTGTTTGGTTAATTATTTCCCTTTTGTGTCCATTTTGGTGTTTCATAGTTTTGATCATAAAGGATGATAAAGGCCATTCTTGAGTACTGCATTTCTAATAGACCGTTTACCTTTTTTAAAAGACATACCCGGATTTGACACGTTTCTATTCGGCATGTGCGGCGGGTGTTGTATGTAGTCAGAGGACGCTGACTTCTCCAGGGTACCTTTTCCTGCCTCCATTCGGGCGTGGATACTTAAACAATTATGTCATATTCCCCTGGATCTCTGGTTCCTGAACTATGATTGGTACATTTTCCCCTGTATACTTTGTCATGGGTACTGCAACTGAGTCTTGTTGAAGATCCCCTGTTTTGTGCTTGTGTTATTGTGTTACGTAATGTGTTACGTGTTTTGACCATGTACAGGTGTAATAGTTTCTATCACGATTTACTGAGCGAGACATGAAAATTCTCACGAGAGACGAAAATTTCATCTTTGGAGAGTAGCGGAACGAAAGAAAAGATGAAAATGCCCGTCACGAGTGTAAATTTTTATGTCTCACTCATTAGGAAGTGAAAGAATATATATTTTTTCTTAAGAAAATAAACATAAGAAAAACAACGTTTCTTGTCATCTAACGCCATGGTTTCTGACGATGAAACAGTGACGTCACAATAAGATTATCTTTTATCATTGGTCATTTGGAGCCTTTGAGACAACTCATGTGTCTAACATAACTTATGACAACTTATGTGTCTCACATATGTATCATAGGCTACGAACAAAAGTGGAGAAGAATGTGCGATTCGCTCTTTTCCCTGCCACCTTGTCTTGTTGGTGATTTTTCTATGTCATTTACGAATATCATTGTAAATATGACGATGATTATAATTCACCTATAAGGCCCATTTTCATGTAGAAGTCACATTCCATTTTATGCTCCCAGTTAGAGTCACTGAACCCTGTGAATAAAACAAAAAATAATTTTATGAACAATAACAATTGATTTGCTATGTCTTTAAATTCATCTTTTACATAGAAAGTCCGACGTACTTTGTAGTCAAATTCTTTGTTCTATACAAGAAAATACCATACCACATACATTGACGTTTCTTTTTTTTTTTTTTATTTTTTTTTTTTTTTTTGTTCGAATAGCTCTTTTCATCCCATATTGATAATACATGTAAGAACAAAAAGTAATAAGGATATTTACTATTGCGGACAATGATACCAGTTATTGCAAATGTATAAAAATGCATCGTCCGAACTCCCATATTTTTATAAATCGGGAGCTCGCTTCTTTTCATATGGTGGAGGTTTTTGTTTTTTTGCTTTGGTTCCTGTTTTATCCTGATTTTGTTTGCCTTCGGTTTCTGATTTTCTGAATTATCGATGTTGTGCTTTATACAGGGATATGGTCATTAACCATACTTTAATCCCGATTTATGTACATTGTATTAATAAACTAGCTTCTTATTTCAGCAACATTTAAACTGAACCGTTACTATATGCATCCTTCGCCATTAACTCAAATGAGTTAAAGAAGATTCTGACGATAATCGCAACAGCACTAACAATAGAGCACAGAATAGCAATTAACTCAAGAACCACTAATCCGTTAGAACTTCAAGATTAACGAATGCATTTAATTTACCAAAAGCATAAGTTTTAGTACAGGTACAAATTCCTTCGTCGGTACGGCTGATATCACTGATGTAAAGAGAAGGATTTCTTGTTGTTCATCCTGAATACTAGTTAGATCGACGGCGGGTGCGGCTAGCCAACAGGGGATGCTTACTCTTCCCGGACACCTGATCCCACCTCTAGCTTGCGGTCAGTCGATGCTAAGTTTGGTGCTCTATTGTGAGTGCTGTTTAGATTATCGTCAGGATCTTCTTTAACTCATTGGATGTATTCAGAAGTAATTCTGTTGGTTCTCAAAATTATGTCAGACTCTTTGTCCGTAAAATGTCTCATTTTTCTCCAAGGATGAAAGCGTCATGTAATACCTATTAACATCGCTTATCTATTCTACACGGTATGTTAACATTTTCACCCTCATGCCAGGATAAATGTTATGATTTTTTATGACCGGATATAGATCATCTATAATGATAAGAAAACTTATACAGTTCACCTCATTCTAGTATGACACACCTTTTAAAAGAAGCGTAACATTACATTATCGGCGGTTAGCCACAGTTAAGAAATGACTGTAATAATTTTTTTGTCTATCGATGCATAGACAAAAACAGATGCATAAACTATATAATCCCCGATAGTTTGCGCATCGAAACTTCAATTTTCTAAAACAAAAAATGGTTTTTCACTGACAATTCAAATTTTGGCGCACATGGATTTTACACCAGCTTCATGACGTGATGTCGACCCAATCAAATGTATAACCGCATTCAAAAATGAAGAATGAACCATGAATACCGAAATAACCCAGTTTCTAGACGACTTCTGAAAAGAAAAAGGGGTCATTCCATCTTAAACAAACTAGTTGTCCTTGTTGTTTACCTCGTACAATTACATAGGCGTTATACAGGCAATTTGGAAATAATCAAATTATATATTAATAAAACGAAGGTACGTTTTCATTGTATATGATGCTTTTTCATATCCATCATTATTCCCAGCATGTGATGGTCTTATTGTGTTGCATTTTTACACCGTTAATATATGCAAATTTTGATAATATAGTATTTCATTTGTATAAGTAATTATATTTATTTGATTTTTCGTCGCATACATGTATACAACAAAGGAGGGGATCTCCAACAACACCCGGTTGTAGCACCCAAAGCAAAACCCCAAAACACCCAATGCAAAAACACAAAGCAGACAAGCACGGAAAGAGACGCATAAGGGACAAGGAACGTCAACGCACAACACAGAAACATCAAACACAAAGGACTACACATAAACCAACGAGGTCAATGGGCAACCGGTGCCGACTTAGGACGGCCTTCTGCCACAGAAATAGCAGAAGGTGTGGTTATCCTGGATTACGTGCGCACAACCCTCCCACTTTTCCGATTACCCAGAGGTCTCGAAGAACGTACAATTGTGGTGTAAAACAACCTTCTCACTGTCAGATGACCACACATAACAAAGACCGCAAAACGCAGGGGCCCAAACAACACAGATGAATATGTAAATGGATGTTAAAAGAGGGCGTACGTAATTCAATCCGTGCTCTGCCGCCGCGAGCTCATGTAGGTTATCACCCGAGGAGTCCGACTGACATTCAGAGACGACAGGTGGTCGGGGCCCTGTCTTCTCTAAAGAGGTTTGGACAGGGCCCGTCATGGAGTCCCGTCGTCACAGTCAGTCAGAGTGCAAGTTTTAAGAATGCGCTTGTACAAGACTGTAGATTGGTCATGTACCAAGCCTAGTGTCCGTCTGGTGACATTAGGATCATATCCACGGTATAAAAGACGTTTGATGATTCTGACGCATTTTCGATAGTGATGTTGTCTATCTTTGATCCTTCTTATTTTGTTAATAATGTCACCATAAACTGCAGGTTGTGAAATACCCAAAGTAATATACTCTGTTGCTTGTATTGGTCCGAATTTCGGAAGAAGTTGACAATAATTTTTGTAAAATATCCAGAAAGTTTTTACTAGTTTGTGAAAGCGAAAACCTTGTCCTAAAAGTTTCTTGGTAATTTGTAAATTTCTACTATGAAAATCCAAAACATCAGTACATGCTCTAGCATACCGGATGAGCTGTGAAATATAGATACCATAGGACGGTAATCTAGGAACATCACCGTCAAGCCAGAGGAAATTTACTATGTTAAATCCAAAATCATCTCTTTTGTCATACACACTTGCATACCGGATGAGCTGTGAAATATAGATACCATAGGAGGGTAATCTAGGAACATCACCGTCAAGCCAGGGGAAATTTACTATGTTAAATCCAAAATCATCTCTTTTGTCATACACACTTGTATGGATCTCTCCGTTAACAATTTTGATATTTAGGTCCAAAAATGGTGTTTCTGTGTTTGAAACGTTTGCCTTGCTTAGAATCAATTCTTGTGGATAAATAACATTTTTATATTTTTCAAAAACAGGATTGTCGATTGTAAGAATATCACCCAGGTACCTAGAAGTACCAATGAAGCATTTCACATCATCATTTTTTCTTTGCTTTTGAAGATTTTGGATAAATTCCTTTTCATACGTGTATAAAAATAAATCTGCAACAAGAGGCGCACAATTAGTACCCATTGGAATCCCTACAACCTGCTTGTAGAGTTTCTCACCAAATCTTACATAAATATTGTCCAAAAGGAAGGACAAGGCAATACACAGATCACCACATGTCCATGATGTGTATGATTTGTAATCTGTGGCAGAAAAGAAACCCTTAGATTCAGAAGTACAAATATAAGTTTTCTACTCTCGATCAAAACACCATTTAATGAGTTTGGACAGTCGAGCATTTATTTTGTCGTGAGGAAGCGTGGTGTACATATTAGAAAAGTCGTATGAAGATATCGTATTTGCTTCAAAATTTCTTGATTTCATTTTGTCAATCACATTCCCTGAATTTTTAATAGTCCAAAAGAAGTTTACGCCATTCCTGTTCATGACAGTTTCAAAGTATTTTGCCATGTGTTCCTTTATAGCCGTGAGTGCTGACGTCAGATTTCTAGACAAAATTGTTGTTGAGCAGTTGCTAGAATTAGCAATGTATCGAAATTTGTAAGGAGACTTGTGAAGTTTTGGTATACAGTATATTGTAGGGAGATCCAATTTAGAAATAGGGATGTTAAGAAGAAATTTCACTGTTATGTTTGTTCAAAATATTGGGAACACTTTCGTTGCTTTCGATATAAGTATTAGTAGAGGAAAGTTCCGAAACTAAAGTTGATATGTAGTAGCGTTTTCAAATAATTATGGTGTTGTTGGCTGCTTTGTCTGCAGGCGCGAAGACATATTTTTCATGTAAATTATGTAACTTGGATTTGAAATATCTTTCAGATTTAGAAATTGGATTTTCAAAAAGATGAGGATTTTTGTGGTAGTTATCTATTCGAATATCGGTAAATGAGGTTTTCTAGTCATTCAGAGCATGCGATTCGACTCCTTCCGATTTACACCATCGTTTGGTATAGTTATCTAAAGCTTCCTTTATCACTTCGCGACATTTAATAAAATCTATCTTGGATGGGATTCTATATTTAGGTCCTTTTTGAGAAGACCTCGGAGCTGCCTGTCTTTGATAATTGAAAAGTCACCTGTAATAATATGACCAGCTGGTTTATATAGATATTCAGACGTTGCACATTCTCAAGAAGCAGGACATGATTCAAGAATTTTAGGATCTTGTGTAACTTTGTTGTAGTTAAAAACGAAATTTCGAATAGGTCTCTTATATTTGTAACGAATAAGAGGAGGTTCTAAATTTTCAAAATATTGAGGAATGGTACTTTGTACGCGATGATCCCGAAAAATATAAGAGATGTTTAGAAGATCAAATCCTTTGTTAATAAATGGAATTTTTATGACTGCAGCAATGATGTTTATCCTGAATCAATTAGTGTTTCTTAAGAATGCAACCAGTGCTTCATCCAAGATAGGTTTTAATTGAACTTCTGGAACTGAAGAGAGAGCATGTAGCAATTCATGTCTGCCGCCGTTGCGTGCAATGACCAGTAGATCTTTGAGGGTACGATGTATTCTAGCTCTTTTTCTGAGTTTTTTGTTTCGCCTTTTACCGTGAGACCTATGCTTCCTTTTAGTGTTAGGGCGGATTGAAAAAACAATAATATTTGAAGAGGTCAAAGAAATGTTTCCTTGTCCATAAATCTGATCGTTTAGACCAAGGGGGTACGCAGTTTGCAGTTTGGTTATCCAGGCAAGTTCAGCTTTTGAGCGGCGTTTTTTAGTTTCAGTTTTACTTTGATTTTTAAGTTTTGAGAATGACTGAACTGGAGTAATTGTTATATCCGAAATTGAATGATTGTATTTAACGAAGTGATTATATAGGAAATTTCTTTGTTTTTTTCTGACGCGAGTTTCTTATCTGATACGAATGACTTCGAAAACGAGATTTTAAGGCCTGGCCTGTTTCCCCTACATATTGGGCGCCACATCCCTTGGCGTGTCATGTAATGACATAGATGACATCTTGATACGATTAATCAATGTCCGTTACGCTATTGTCAATTAAATGCATCTTGATGGTGACCTTCTCAATATTCTGCTCTAAGGTTCACAATAAAAGCAAATCAGCAATATAAAATAAATTTACCATACGAGCATAAGCGAAGAAAATCCATAAATACTGTTCCATTATTAAATTTGTTTCTTTAAAGATTGTACTACTTCGTGGCGGTAAATGTGCAAAACGCATCGGAGGAAATTTTCCATGATCCCTTGTCCTTTTGTGAGAGTTGGACGGACGTTTTGGATGATTAACTTGAGCTCGAGCTCGTTTAAGTTAGTAGAGCAAGAACCAATTTTCTTATGCATACTACTTTTGGTATTAATTTACATGTTCAGAGTCATGTCTTACACATTACTGTCTTCTTGAAGAAGTAACCTCACAATTAGAAGGAAATTTGTTTACTCATAAGTGTATGTGTGTTTCCGGTTAAGAGGAAGGTTTGTGCGCACGAAATCCGAATAATCACCTTATTTGTTTTTATAAACTGTTATTATACCTCTACTGATTTTTTCCTATATAAAAAGAGACTCATTAAATTTAACTAAATCCCTGAAAATCGCCTGATAAGACTATTTCCCTGCAAAGGGGTGCGTTAGTTGAGAAGACTATTTCCCTAGGGAGTTAGTCTCAAAATGGGGCGGAGCTTCGTTTGGGGTGTGTCAGTATCAGCCAATCAGCGTCGTTGAAGGTTGATCGGATGATGTGAAGGTTGATCGGATGACGCTATCAATACGTGAGCAGAGTAATCCGCCTCCTATCCGCTTAGCACATAAATTAATCCGCAATAAAATAAAACAATCAAAAATTAAACATGTATGAGTATGATAAATGATGTTTCTGTTTATCTTATCATCAAAAATTAATATTTTCCGTTACTCAGTCATTCAGTCGAGAAGGCAAGGCAAAATCATTAGAATTTCCATTTGAACCCTGTGAACCTAAGAGATATGTTCGTTTCAGTATAATGTTTGTTTCTGTGTACCTAAGAGATATGTTTGTTTCAGTATAATGTTTGTTTCGGTATAATAAAACAGTTAAAGTATACCATTGAGGAAGTTAGCACGATTCTGGTTCCCCTCGACCAGACCTATTTCCCTCGGCTTCGCCTCGGGAAATAGGTCTGGTCTCGGGGAACCAGAATCGTGTTAACTCCCTCAATGGTATACTTTAACTGTATATTATTAGACCTCTACTGATGTTTTCCTATATAAAAAGAGACTCATTAAATTTTACTAAGTCCCTAAATGTCACCTGATAAGACTATTTCCTGCAAAGGGGTGCGTTAGTTGAGAAGACTATTTCCCTAGGGAGTTAGTTCCAAAATTGGACGGAACTTCTTTTGGGGGTGTCAGTATCAAGCAATCAGCGCCGTTGAAGGTTGATCGGATGACGCTATGAATACGCGAGCAAAATCAGAGTAATCCGCCTCCTATCCGCTTAGCACATACATTAATCCGCAATAAAATAAAACAGTCAAAACTTAAACATGTATGAGTATGATAAATGATGTTTCTGTTTATCATATAATCAAAAATTAATATTTTCCGTTTCTCAGTCATTCAGCTGAGAAGGCAAGGCAAAATCATTAGAATTTCTATTGGAACCATGTGAACCTAAGAGATATTTATGTTTCAGTATAATATTTGTTTCCTTATAATAAAACACTTTAAGTATACCATTGAGGGAGTTAGCACGATTCTGGTTCCCCTCGACCAGACTTATTTCACTTGGCTTCGCCTCGGTCGTGCTAACTCCCTCATTGGTATACTTTAAGTGTATATTATTGCATAAAATAGTAAGTACCACCATGATCAGAGCAGGATAGTCTTCGTATTACCGTCAAAGCAAAGCATTTTACTTATTGATTGAGTTATTCATATCAATTGTCAAGATTTTTCTGTCCACATATTTTGTAGAAGAAAAGCAATAGCCTACCATATATGCTTGTTATCCTGCTTGTTGGTCCAGTTTCAAATATGTCACTTCCACTTGGTACTGCTTGATCATCTGATTGAGGTATTGACAGAATTTATAACAAATTATGTAGAAATTATTTGACAGATAGATCATCGAAATTTAAGGAGGTTAACATCTTAGCACCATACCTCCAATGCTATTTTGAACATAGATTCTATTTGGATATGCTACTGAATTGACCCTACAGGAAATATGGAGCCGCGCATTCTCTGCAAATTGCACAAATTTAATTTTTAAAAATTATAACCATAGGGCGCAACTTAAATAAATTTTGGCTGTGTCTAAAAATGACTTTGAATGGAAGCATCACTGATGAGTATTAAATAACCGAAACGCGTGTCTGTTGCATAATAAATTGGTTTGAAATTTTCTTCGGGAAGGTATAGAGTATGAACACTGCGATTATTAGATTTTATGTGTATGTTCATAAAATGATGTACAAAATCAAAGAAACAAGTTACTATATTTATTTTCTTCAATGTGTTTCGGTACAGTTTCCGAAATATTCTTTTCTGTGATTTCGTCTCGAAGTGTTTAACATTTGTACCACTTGGTGCGTGTCACTGCTCGTGGATCAGGAGTACCCGAGGGCACATGAAGCCAAGTTTGATCAACTTAGGCTGTTCGTTTCTTCAACGCATTCGAAAATTTCTGTTATCACAATGTCTTGAAATTTTGAAAAGTTGGTCCTGTAGTATCATATCCCACCCATCCTGCTACGTCCTTCGGTACATTTTAGGAAAAAAATAACTTTCACACTCTTTGGCCATATTACAATGTTTAGATTGAGAATAACTGACAACGGTTAAGTACCCGAAACGTGCATGTCTGGTCGATGCTGTAAATTTATCTGTTCTGATTAAATTTTCGAATGCGTTGACAAGACAGACGATCAACCGAAGTTGGTCGAACTTGGCTACATGTGCATTATCTAGGAACTAATAAATTTGCAGCATGGACTAGACATGCGCCTTTCGGGTCTTTAACCCTCGTCAGAGATCCTCAATCTAAACGATGTAATGTGAAAATTATTATGTCCATAAATGTACCGAAAGACGTAAGACATCTGTTCCCTCTTCTTATAGAATAAGAAGAGGGAACAGATGTCCTCCCCATTTCTTATTTTGAAAATGTTAGGTGGATAAAGCCAATACCAGTATCGTCATTAAAAGTTGTAACTAAGCTGTAAAGAGTTAACTCTCTTTTTATACTTCTCTTATTTGATGTGTCATTGTGCTTTTCTTGAACAAGAAGGGACTCATTTTCCTTTTCAATAAGTTTTTGAAAAGAGTAAATTTAAAGTACATTCAACAACGCTGAATGAGCGTGCTCCTCTCAATGAAATTGTCAATATTGAAATATATGTTCTGCAGTACTAATTTTGTTATTTTCCTCGGAAAACTTCTTTTGAATGCATCAATTTTTCCTCATTTACTTTGATTGAATATTTGGAAATCAAAAGTGAAACTAGAAAAAGATTAAAAATGCAAGTAATATTGAAATATTTTTTTCACATAATCACAAGTTTATGGTACTGTCGCTTCCTTGAACGTTATACACCTAGCTTACATAAAAGATTTTATAGGCTCAGATAATAATTTCCTCTTAGATGATTGTTTATTTCAAGTGGTATTCAGAAATAATTTTCATTTTCTTTTGTTTACAAATAATACGGAAGTGTTGAAACTCTATACCTTCTTGAAGAAAATTTCAAACCAATTTTCATGCACCAGACACGTGATTCGAATATAAAATCCTTATCAGTGATGCTTCAAGCCAAATATTAAATGTCTTCAAATTCAAAGTGTTTTTCATGAGTCACTCAAATCCATTTCAATAGCGCCCTCCGGTTTTATTTGTAGAATTGAAAGTTGTACATTTACTGTACAGAGATTGCGCGGCTGCATATTTCCTGTAAGGTCGATTCAGTAGCATATTCAAATAAAATCTATGTTCTAAGTAGCATTTGAGGGATGGTGCTACAATGTAAGATGTTTAATTTCGACAATATCTTTCGATGAAATGGTAAGTTTCCGAAATAGCAAAAATATATATGATGTACAATTGATTCCAGTGACAAAACAAAGCTTCTTTCAGGCAACAGAGCTAGAAGGAAGTAAGGAGCTGTTAAGATAATGCGTAAAATCTGCCCTGAAAAGTCGAGTCCAGTAACTTTGCCCACATATGTGTCAGAGGGGATAATTTATGCAAAATAAGACCGATATATGGGTCAAAATAAGCGTTTTTACACATAAATCAATGGTAAACGGAAAAGTTTTATACAGCATCGCCCCCCCCCCCCATCGCTTTACAATGCCACTTTTACCAAAGGTGCATATCAACAAAACACATTTTCTGGCCAAGTGGGGTTCTGAATCGAGGGGGGAACAATGTCCCAAAGGCGAAAAACGAAAAAAGGGGGGATGGATGACTATTTTTAAATATGTCTCAAGACCGATAAAGTAGGTTATATTTCCATCTTTTTCTTTTTATATCACGGAACAATCTATTCAGAGTGTGTTCCGATCAAATATTTGACCGTTTGGAAGGAAATAAAGGAGAAAGTTGTCTATTTCTACACCGTGTGTATCTCGCGGTAGAAAGCTACATAAGTGGCTGAGAAGAACGAAATAAAACCGCTTTTTCAGTTTCCGGATTACAGAGTTTGCCGATAATATTGATATAATAACCTCAAAGTTAATTTCTCTTAACCAATTTTGACATGAAAAGGTAACAATAGCGTAATAATCATAAAAATGTGTAAAATAATGCATTTTTGTGCATTTTCGATCTATATTTAACGTTTTCCGTCATCTGTACCCCTACCTTTTCAACCCGTAATCATAACATCATTCACCAAATTTATTTGAATAAAAAACCTTCTCGGAGTCTCATAATACATGTACTTATTTTACATTTTATGGAAGTTACCTTTTGGAGGATAACTGCTGCTTTTTGACCACAATGTTGTATGTTCTTTTGGTGTAGCATCACTCATTGTATTGTCTCTTTGAGTTCTTCCGACTGTTTCAACATCTGAAATTTCGAATAGGATGCTCATGAATGATAAACGATGATCACTTTATAACTCGAAGCTTACAGTACAGAAAGAGTGTCCAATGATATCGTTCGCCGAGCTTTACATTGCTTTTGCATCGATTTGAAATATGTTTTTATAGATTATTCTTCAATACTTCTGATAAATGTTCTACAGTTGACCCTTCCGAACGCGGGGAAAATTCGAGAAATTCCATGACGTCACAATGCAATTTTGATGTTTGACCGAGGTTCGAAGCTTGTTTGTCCGAGGTAAAAGCATTGTGACGTCACGAAAATTTGAATTTTTTTCCCTCCATCGGAAGGGTTCATAAAAGGATTTCTCCCTGAAAGCATAGCTCTGTTTGTAGCTGGTACCAATAATGGTACTTCAAGCCAAAGTGATTTTCAGAGGGGTATGGTCAATTCGTACTTTAACCAACTCGTACCTGCCACTCGTACCATACCTGACTACCAACTCGTACCATCTCTATTGAGAGAGAGCCTTTCGATTTTCTAGATAAATGAAGAAAAACAGTTAAAAATTATTTCAAAATCCATTATTGGTTAAACATTTTTGTAAAGAAGAAAAGTTAAGATGGTATTTTTACATATGTAACGTGCTTTTGATTTTTAAAAAAAAATTCGCGATGTTTTCGTTGTGACGTCATAAGAAAAAGCATGACAACACATCAAGGTGCTTCAACACAGTGCGATCAGATGTGACGTAACAATGGAAAATTTTGCCAAATGATGTGATGTCTGGTGTCTGTGCGTATAAAAACAAGGTTAGGAACGGTCATATCTTTTATCTGAAAAATGGACCATTGGATTGAATACCCAACTCGTTACCTTCTCAAACAATATTTCCATTTCTACGCACCAGACACGTGGTTCGGATAGTGCATCCTCATCAGTGGTACTTCAATAAGTTATAAGGTTTGTTCCTGTCATACTTCCTACTCTAAAAAGGTGTGTACATTTTACATATTTACACACCTTCTTTGAATAGGAAGTATGACAGGAATAATCCCCATAACGAATTTATCATGCCGAGAACCATTTCGTAACGTTTTCTGTACAATATTTGACGTTTGAAAATTTAGTGACCTACCTTGTCGTCAAGGTAGGACACCACGTGACCTTAATACTACGACGTCATTGGCTGAAATCAGTACGAGGCATGTTAAAAGCCAGAACATTTTTGAGACATAGTCAACTTTATTTCAGTAGTGCCCTCTAGTTTGATTTTATGTCGGATTTCGCTCTTCAAATACTCCTTATTTGGAAATTCTCTATTTTGGTCTCAAGCATCTAACATCTGATTTGTTGAATCCATATATATAAATCACTGTAGAGGGATTGTGCTAGGATGTTTGCCTCCTTTAATTTCGATATTTTGAATTGAAATGGCATATTGTCAACTATTTGCATTTTCTACAACTATTCCGCCGCATCTGAAAAGAACGAACGTCACCACTTAGAAAGGAAGTTTTCAAAATCATTTAGACTAACTTGACGAATCATTTCTAGTTAAGTACCTATATTTCAGAATTATTTTGCAACGGCATTGCACTTTTCTAAGTCGACCTTACAATTATAAAAAACGCACTCAATAAGTAGGTGTATACATTTCAGGTTACAGAGATATTCTCTCCTCACCATCATTGCATCCAGTCACTGAGTCACAGTCATGCCATGTGCAGCCAGTACATTCTTGCAAACACAGTCTTCCATAGTACCGTATTGGACATCTCTCGTTACAGTTTATCCCATAGAATCCTGCAGGACACTCTGTTGAGTAAAGAGAAAGGATAATCAATACACTTAATAATGCGGAAGTATTCCAACTATACACTTTCTTGAAGAAAATTTCAAACCAATTCATTATGCACCAGACACGTGTTTCGAATATTAGATTTTCATCAGTGATGCTTCCAGCAGAAGTGCATTTCATAAGCCGCCCAAATTTATTTCACTAGCGCCCTCCAATTTTATTTTCAAGAATCAAATTTGTGTAATTACATTACAGAGAGTATGCGGTTCCAATTTTCCTGTAGGGTCGAATCAGTAGCATATCCAAATATAATCTATGTTCAAAATTGCATTGGAGGGATGGTGCTAAGATGTTAACTTACTTCGATTTCGATCATATTTTGGAATGAAATAACCATTTCAAAAATAAGTTAATAACATATATGATGTCAAATTGATAAGTGCCAAGACAAAGCTTCTTTCGGGCGACGGAGCTGGAAAGAAGTAATTAATACTCTAAAAACATCCAATATCACGGGAAACGAATTTCACAATGCAACAAGAAATAGGAATCACTTCACTTATGCATCACTTCACGATGAAGTACAAGAATACACATCTCATGTCCGAACAAAAAAAAAGATAATATCTACAATACGCCGTATGACGCCAATAATCACACATCGATACAGGAGATGGCTGACTAGAAGTGAAGCAATTGTGTGGTAATCTGATTTACACGAATAGAACACATTGATTTATGGCGTTTCCGGTTGCTTGATCGTACTATGAGTTACTCGTATTCATAGAATTATTCAGCAACAGGGAAGCGCGATAAATCCTCACACTTATCCATAGACATGACATTACTAGTATTTAGAATTTATAGAAACAGGTCAAGTTCTATATCCATAAACGATTTTCTATTAATATCAAAAATACAATGCGTAAAAATGTTATTTTCTATATACATGAGGGGGTGGACAGGGTGAAAGGGAGGCGGGAGAAAGGGGGACGGGAGGAGGGAGAAAGGGGGAGGAGGGAGGGAAGGGAGGAAATGGGATTGAGGGGGAGAAGGTAGAGAAGGGGGCGGGAGTAGGGAGGAAAGGGGGTGACAGGGGGAGGTAAGGGAAGGGTGAACAGGAGGGGGAGGGAGGTGGCAGCGGTAGGGAGGAGAGGTACCCCTGTCCGCCCCCATAATGTAATCTTCCTCTATTTCACCTTTGAAATTAAATTATCATCAGGGATACTTCCAGCAAAAGAGTTTTTTCATAAGCCACCCAAATTCATTTCACTAACGCCCTCCAATTTTATTTTTAGAGATTAAATTTGTGTACTTTCTTTACAGAAAGTATGCAGTTCCAAAATTCCTGGACGGTCGATTCAGTAATATATCCAAGTATAATCTATGTTCAAAATAGCATTGGGGGATGGTGCTAAGATGTTTACGTCCTTTAATTTCGATAATACTTTTGGATGAAACGACAAGTTTCCGAAATAAGCAAATTAAACGTATGATGTCAAATTGATAAAATGCAGAAACAAAGCTTCTTTCAGGCGACAGAGCTGGAATACACTAAAAACATCCAATGTCACGGGGAACGAGTTTAACTGCTCACATTGCAACAAGAAATAAGCATTACTTCACTTAAGCATCACTTCACGATGAAGTACAAGAATACAACTCTAATGTCCGACCAAAATCAGGATAATCCCTTACAATATTAACAATTATTAAATTAAATAATTTAATTAATGAATTAATTAATCAATTAATGATAGAATTGTTATTATCAAATTATTCTACAATACGCCATACTCACACATCGATACAGGAGATGGCTGACTAGATGTGAAGCAATTATGTGGTTATCTGTTTTACACGAATGCACCACATTGATTTATGGCGCTTCCCGGTTGCTTGAGTGCTATGAGTGACTCATACACATCGAATTATCAAGCAACTGGGAAGCGCGATGAATCTCTTTTGACATACACCCTCCCACCTATCCATAGACATAACAGAATTGAGAATCACTGACGAGGGTTAAGTACCCGAAACGTGCATGTCTGGTCCATGATGCCAATTTATCTGCTGTTAAATGATGCTATTCAATTTGAAGACGTTTAACATTCTACAGAATTTATAGAATCATGTCAAGTTCTGTATACAGTATTCCATTGACGGTTTTCTGTAAATATCAACAATGCATTGCGTAAAATTGTATTTTCTATACATACATGTATCAAATTTTCTAACTTACAATTTCATCAGTTACTTGAATATCACGATTCACATTTATCAAAACAGCGATTTTTTCAAGTGTAAATGAAAAAAATGATAATGCTGTGATATGTGTCTTAAAGTTCCATGACATTTTAGCAAAGAATAATCCGCTACTAGTAGGAAAACTTTGTCTCTTAACTGAAAAAGGCTGCAATAGAAAAGTTCTTATGGTTATCGTGTATTTCGTTTTTGAATTTGGATATATCGTTGGTTGATAATGTTGCTTCGTCTTGATATGCTTACAAATTTCCTGATGTGTTACGATTCGATAGCACTTCCGGTATCATTGAAATACCGCGTAAGGATTTTTGTGTTGAAACATTTCCTTCGAATGCGGTTTAAGATTTTCTCCATATCTTTGCCACTGTTCATGAAAAGTAAGCCTAATAAGAGATTTTGGGTCAATGGAAGCTCATTGTACTAACCACTCACAAGAGTTTTGCGCACGCAGCCATTTAACAGCAAATTCGTTTAGTTTTATTTGCTTACTATCACTTCTGAAACAAACTCATTGCATTTGATTTATGTTTGTCTAATCAAACATGGTACGTACACCATTCTTTAAGTGGTGATTGATCGTAATTTACCGAAAGAATACGCAAATTTCATGAAAAACGCTCAAAATTAAAATTTCGTCACGGTCTGTTTCCGTTTACACAAATTTCGTATTTCTCGATTTTTAAGTAAGATTGAAATGTGGTATTTCAATCATAATTTTCATTTAAATAATTCTAATTCCACAATTACGAAAATCCATACCCGTAGAATGGTGAGTTAGAAGTCTTGACAAGTATACATGTAATCTTTCTCTATTTCACCTTTAATAGATAATGGAATTATCATTAATTAGACCAACGTTTGCTATTAAGTTTCAGTCCTTATAAGCTTTCTATACAATGTTTATAGAAGTGGTTTAAAGTAGTTACTTGTATATAGTTCCTGGCAATGCTACTATTGTTCATGGCTCTGCAAACCTCGCCATGGTACAAACAGTATCTCATAATCTGGCACTTATGTTATATTTCCTTGTCAATGAATACGTCAGGTGGTAGATTCTATTAAACATTATAGGTTATGTGAATATATCAAATACTGAAACTCGGACTTTACTTACCATCATGTTATTTTCTTCAATGATTGATGTCACTGAACGAGACTTTTACTCATTTTCATTCATGAATAATATGTAAGACGAAAAGTGTTATCATTACATAAAAAGTCAAATTGAAATTTCCTTACGTTCTATAATGCATTTGAACGCCTCAAATGTAGAATTAATTTTCATGTAGCATACGTGTGGATTTGTATAGCCGTATTTATTCTTTTTTTATTTATCTACATCAGCACCTTCCTCCTCTTACGAAAGGGAAAGTCAGTGAAAAAAACAACACCCAGGATCCATCGAATACAAAGGAATCATAATCAATAGGTAAACACGATAATAATATAATACAACAAAACCAAACAAAGCCATTAAAATATTCCACAAAGGAACCAAAGTAAAAGTCAGGTACCCGGGGAGAGTAAGCATCTCCTGTTTGAGATGTGTTATCTTTACTGTTCAAATATTTACTGCATTTGCATTGTTACAGTCGTATCCTTTTGTGTCTTGTCGACTCAGTGTGTTTATTATTTCAATTTTTTCTGTTATGAATAAAAAAAAAACAAACATTCGATTACACATATGTATACAATATGACTAAGTAAAATCAAAGATGGATTTCACTTAGTATTATTGTATACATCGTCGTTGTCGATAAAGACCAAGGGGCCGAAAATTTGTCTAATCGAGTGTTTGTGGGGTTTGTTTGTTTGTTTGTTTGTTTGTTTTTTTTTTTTTTTTTTTTTATCATCCCTTCCCTTTGGAAGAAATATTTCAAGTTTCTGTAATTTATACTTGTCAAAATTTCTAACCAAATTTCTAACCAGCCATTTTATTTGTATGCATTTTCCTTATAGTGGTATCTAAATGATAATTGGCTATGGGTTCCTACATTTCATTCTTTGGTTTAAAATCGAGAAAAATTAATTTTTTTCAAACGGAATAGGACCGTGACAAAATTGGAATTTTAAACATTTTTCGTTAAAATCGAGTATTTTATCAATAAATCACAACCAAATGCCATTTACAGAATTGTTGTTCAATGTTACATCAGAAAAACATAAAATAAATGGAATGAATTGAAAAGGCGATAGTTAGCATATAAAACTAAACGAATTGCCGTAAAACAGCAACGTTTGCACAACTCTTGCGAATTGTACATACAATTATCTTCCTTTGAGCGAACATCTGTTTTTAGACTCCGTGAGCATGAAAAGTGGCATTGCGGTGTGACAAAAAAAAAAATAGTAACGCATTCGCAGTAAACGTTTCGACACAAAAATCCTTACTCGAAATATCCATTTTACCGGAAGTGTTAACAACTGGTCATGCATCAGAAACCTTGTAAGCGCATTACAACGAACCAATGTTAAACGTCTTCAAATTTAATAACATCATTTATAAACGGATAAATATGCAGCATGGATTATCGTCATGGTATATTTAAAACTTCCGTTAGAATGTTTCGACTGCTGTTTTTTTTTTTTTTTTTTAGCTGAGGGAAGAAGTTTTCTATAAAACCGGAAGCGGGCGATGTTTTGTTAAAATGGGGTAAGTTTTGAGCATGCACATCACTAAATAAATCCTTTCGGACTTGAACTTCAAGGACTTTTTCAATGTACATATGACATAATTGTTTCTGCCAATTATAATATTCAATATGGTAAGTTAGAAATTTTGACTGGTAAACATTGTTTCGTTCTTATCGCGAAGCGATTCTCGGAAAATGTCCACGTGTCCAACCAGAATTATACACCCATGAACACTAAAAGTAAGAGAGTCATTACTCATTTTTACGATTATTCTTTATTCTAATTATCGGTCATTTTTATTTGCATGAACATCGCACATTTTGCCTGTAACAGCATCAAATGTATCTTAACTTTTGTAAATTCTCCCCACATGCAAAACTTGAACGTGACGTCAGAATAGAAACCCAAGTTATTGGAATCTAATTCTAGTTGCCCAATGGGCGTTCAACATGGGGAATTTACTAATAATGTAAATATTGAAATTTGGTCGTGATGGCAATGTATCCCTGTTACTTTGTATATCAGTCAGGAAAATGTTAGGAATTTCCATTACAAATCTTAATATTGGACATTTTTCAAGTTGACATACTTCGGACTTCGAACTTCGGACTACGCATTTTAGGGGTCATATAAAAGAAATAAGTTGCAATTAAAAACCTAATCTGAACACACAATGAATGAAAGCATACCGTAGAGTTTTAAACTATGTTTCAGACATAAAAACAATAAAAATTTTCAAACAAAGTTTCCTTAGCTCATTGGAATAGAATCAACATTTTGCTTTTGTGACAAAGTCCCTTCGAAATGCGGTATCCGAAGTGCGAGGTCCGCTCGCTTGCGGACTTCGCACGTCGGAGGGACTGTGGCATAAAATAAATTGTTGATGTTATCCCAATGAACCTAGAATACTTTGTGTGAAAAATATGTTTGTTTCTATGTATGAATATACACATCTAAAGCTTTCCAGTGTCCTTTCGTCTATTGTGTATTAAGATTTTACGTTTTTAATCACCCCTAATTTCTTTGATATGACGCACAAAAGTGCGAAGTCCGGAGTGCGAAGTCCGAAGTAGAACAACTTGAAAAATGTCTAATGAGAACATCATTAAATCAAATGAACCAGGAAAAGATACTTAGATATGTAATTTCAAATTGCAATTGTTTCAGACAACAGATGACTCCCCTCCCTTTAACTGACATTGACCTTTGTCATATAACCTTGTAGCGATGTGATGTGAAACATTCAAGTCCTGATAAACAACGTATTAAAATATAAAAACGATTAATAGAAATAGCTTGGACACGATATGCATGTATGATTTCATTTAAAATGTAATAAATGAATTTAACCTCGGTCACATGACCTTGGGTCAAGGTGGTAAAGACATTAGGTTGTGAGTATAAACATACATGTACTAAAATATGAAAGCAAAAGAGATACGCCCGGACACTATTATAATAATAGCATAATAGTTTCATTAAAAAAGTATTAAGTTACCTTGAGTTCAAGGGACTTTGCCAGGATATAATAGCAAATACCATTTCATTTAATCAGTATTAAAAGACCTTGGTCTTGGTCCCATGTCATGTGTTAAAGATGCTGTGAAACGTTTGGGTCATAAGCAACAAAATACTAAAATGCGAATGTGGTCCGGTAAACCGTTCACAAAATACAACCCGACCACGATTTGTCACAGACTGATAAACAAACGGACGCACTGACAAACTTGAAGGCAAACACGAAGGAGACATAAATTTAATGATAAACTATATTGAATAAGAGTTATATACCTATACAGGATCCATTTTCAAAGTAGTGATTGTTCATACACGTCTTCTCTGTTGATCTAACAGTGAAAAATAATACAATTATCTGTTTGAAAAAAATATGTTTGAAAATGAATGATAAGAATGATTTATCGATGTGTAATATATAATAAAACATTTCACCTACCCTAGAGTTGTTTGCGTTCTCCAGAAACATATATCGATGGGAAAATAAAAAGTAATGAATAACAAACGAATGTCCATGATTACATTTCACTTTTACATAATATTGTTCATCTCTTCTTTTTTATATATCACTTTTACGTGAAGTAAGAAAGAGGAAACAAGGAAAAGATTTAAGTATCTATCAAGGGATTTTAGCCTAGAAACTAGTGTTGTCACTTGAAAGTCGCCGACTATCGATAATGGTTTTGAAAATCGATCGTCGATGTTGAAGTTACTTTGATTCGAGATGATCTCAGTGCGAAACGTCTCCGCTATAATTTTAAATTATATAAATAGACGCAGTTACCGGTCGAGGAGGAGCAGAGTTATCCATATCCTGCGCGTACTAAGTTCGCCGTGTTGGACCATTTTGGCTTTTAAAAGAAAAAAGAAGGCCCTCCTTCTAAAGCAAACATCGAGATGAATACCCTTGTTTGCAAGATTTGCTATTGCGAACGCACTCACTGAGTTTTCTCCATCTGAAAAGTAAATATCAAATTCAAGGAATTGCGGTCCCCCGCTTTTGGTTGTTTGTCTTTAAAGAAATGCATACAGACACCCCCTCCCCATTCTTACGTTTTCATAATATATCTCATATATGATCAAAATTCTAAGTATGAAAGATTAAACTCAAAGAAAATGTCAAAGGGTCCAAAGTTTTGCTTTGTTACGAAGGGACATGGCTAATGAAAAGGTATGCACATGTGAAATATGAAAGTCCTATTATTTAAATTACCATTCAAAAGCTATGGACCAGGTTAAAGTTTTTGAAAAGTTGGTCGAACTCCAAGGTTTAGGTCACAAGGTAAAAAATTTTGGTATCCGAGGAAAGATCTTTTCACAAGGAAACACATGTGCAATATGAAAGCCCTTTCATTTGCCATGGGAAAGTTATGGTGAAGGTTAAAGTTCTTAATAAGTAGGTCAAAGGTCAAGGTCACGAGGTCAAAAATTTTGGTATCCATGGAAAGGTATCCATGGAAAGGTATCCATGGAAAGGTCTTGTCACAAGGAATAAAAGGTCTTGTCACAAGGAATACACATGAAATATGAAAGCTCTATAACTTGCCATTAAAAAGTTATGAACAAGGTTAAAGTTTTTGAAGAGTAGGTCAAGGTCACAAGGTAAAAAATTTTGGTATCCATGGAAAGGTCTTGTCATAAGGAATACACATGTGAAATATGAAAGCCCTATCACTTGCCATAAAAAAGTTATGGACAAGGTTAAAGTTTTTGAAAAGTAGGTCAAACTCCAAGGTCAAGGTCACAAGGTCAAAAATGTTGGTATCCATGGAAAGGTCTTGTCACAAGGAATACACATGTGAAATATGAAAGCCCTATCATTTGCCATTGAAAAGTTATGGAAAAGGTTAAAGTTTTGCTGACTGACGGACAGACGGATGGACAGACAGACAGACTGACGGGACGGTTTTAATTTCCCCGTGCTTTCGCGAAAGCGGGGAACAACAAAACATACAACAATTTTGGTATCCATGGAAAGGTCTTGTCACAAGGAATACACATGTGAAATATGAAAGCCCTATCACTTGCAATTGAAAAGTTATGGACAAGGTTAAAGTTTTGCTGACTGACGGACAGACGGACGGACGGACAGACAGACAGACAGACAGACAGACAGACAGACAGACAGACAGACAGACAGACAGACAGACAGACAGACAGACAGACAGACAGACAGACAGACAGACAGACAGACGGGACGGTTTCAATGTCCCCGCGCTTTCGCGAAAGCGGGTGACAACAAAACATACTACAATTTTAAACAAGAAAAAAGTCCGATTATTTCAATGGTAATATCCATTGTACTCCTCCGATAGTTTCCGATAATCGAAAAAAAATCGATAGTAAACATTTTCCGATTTTACAAAACTACTAGAAATCCATGTTAAAATACGACTTTATACCAGGGAATAAAGGAACTTATAGAATTTATCAATTAAGGTATCTGGTACTATAAACTTTATATTTCCTGCAAGGTTATAATGCTCTCTGCTCAGAAATAATATTTTAATATTATAAAAATTATGATAATAATAATAATAATAATAATAAAAATATTTGGGGCCAGAAAAACAAAGGGGAATAACTGATGAAGCATCTAAAGTGTCTTTTTTCTCAATATTACTTATGAAAATAACAAAGTTGTACAAGAGTTTTTCCCCTTTGATTTTTATCACCTGGGAGTCATATATCTGTACCCAGGGCATCATTATCTTCCAGAAAATATATAGTTTATAGTTCCTTACCAGGCATAATATTTATCATACATAAAATGGAGACGAATATTTTTTTAATGACCTTATTGTACAACCCATACCTTAAAGGCCACACCTTTGCCCTAAGGACACTATTCATGTATACGCAAACACGCCAATAAATATACCCGACAAAAAAAGAAACGCTGTTTTTTCGATAGCATATTTGGCTCTAAGGCATACAATTAAGATCATGACTCGAATGTCGCTCTTCATATTATGAAATGTTATATTTCCTGTCTTTCGGTCTTGAACGTCACTGGTAATACATTGTTTGTTGAAACGCGCATATTGTGCAATAAATTATTACGACAGAAACTGAAGCTTCTGCAACGGCGCATATTATGTGAATTCGAGAAAAAAATTCTACGTATAAAAAGAATGAAAATTATTAAGTTTTTAATCCCATCCTCTCAAAATAATAAGATTTGATTCGGTGTTTGAATGATAAACGTCTTTAAATTCAATACCATCATTTAAAACCTGATAAATTTACAGTATGGACCAGACATGCACGTTTCGGGTACTAAACCCTCGTCAGTGATCCTTAGTCTAAACAATGTAATATGGCCAAAACGTATGAAAATTACTATGTCCAAAAATGTACCAAACGACGCAGCAGAATGGGTGGGATATGATGCTATAGGACCCACGTTTTAGAAATTTCAAGAAATTTCGTAACAGAAAATTTCAAATGCGTTGAAGAGACAGACGATCGACGTTTTGAATTTCCATTTTTTTAAGAGTATAATAAAAAGTACATATTCATGTGTTTACGTATGTTTCCTCCCTATATTATATAAACAAAATAATAATACACGTCTACGAATCAGTAATGCAGTCTCAAAGTCGGGAAGGTAAAGCAAAATCATTAGAATTTCCAATGGAACAGTTGCGAACCCCGTAATAAGCAATACTCCGAATTAAGACCAGGTGCTCAGGAAGAGTCAGCGTCTTCTGCTTTTTTGCAACGTTCGTCGAAACAGTTCAATGGAAACTTTTCAAATTAGATGATTTTTTTGATTTATTAAAACTTTATTATTAGCGTATCTTAACAAATTATTTTGCATTTTTACATCAAAACATGCAGTACATTCCGTTCTTGAAAGGTAAACAGAATCACCATCATTTTTGCGTTAGAATTATCAAAATTAATGCCTTTCATACAGTGGATATGATCCTGATGTCATCAGACAGACACTTGGTTTGGTACTTAGCCACTATTCAACCTTGTACCAGCACATTCTTAAGAACAACACTCTGACTGACTGTGATGACAGGACTCCATGACAGGTCATATCTAAACCTCGTTATAGACGAAAGGGCTCCGACCACCTGTCCTCTCTGAATGTCGGTCGGACTCCTCGGGTAATAACAAGCATAAGCTTCCTATAGCCGCAAGAATACGGACTGTATTTCTAGCGCCCTCTATTTTTATATCCATTTACATATCCATATTTGAGTGTTGCTTGGACCACTGCGTTATGTTGTCGTGTTTGAATGGTTTAAGGCCATTTCTTTGTTTCCCTTCTGTTTTGCGTCCTTTTGAAATTGAGAAACCTACCAGCCAGCCAGGGCGAAAAACAAACTAGCATATAAAACAAAGTTGTAATTTCATATAATGTGACTATGTGAAAATTGATAGAAACTTGTTCCATTTTTTTATTAACAGATTTAAGTCAACAAAAGAATGGTAGATAAGGTGATGTCTTTAAACTTTGCAGTACTCTTCAATTTTTACATAAAATGTAAAAAAAATCAAACAATTTTATTTTAATTTTTGAAGAAAACATTTAATTTTCAAAATAATTTATCATTTAAATTTTGTTTTGTTTTATGACTTTGGGCTCAAAACCTACCAGCACGAGGACGCAAAACAGAAAATACGTAACAAAGAAATTGCCTAATCTTACAGTAAAGAGGTTATTTTTCATCGTGCATTCTTCGAGATCTCGTGGTAATTGGGAGAATCGGAGATTTGTGCGAACTTAATCCGCATAACTACAGCATTTACTACTCACGTGGCAGATGACCGTTTTAAGTCGGCACCGTCTGCCCATTGGTCTCGTTGGTTTATAAAAATAAAATCAAAGCAGTACCTATCACTTATTCAGTCTAGAAGTCGAGAAGACAAGGCAATATCATTAGAATTCCCATTGAAATGGTTTAGAGCCTCGGAAAGAATCACATTCTGAAGTGAAACCAGGTGCGTAGTATTTTGTGTTTGATGTTTCTTTATTGTATTTGTTTGGTTTTCAGCGTCCCTTTTGCATCTCTACTCTGTGCTTTTATATGCGGTGATTTGTCGTTTTGCTTGGGGTGCTGTTACCGGGTATTATTGGAGATCCCCTCGATTCTTGTACAGAACTCTGGAGATTGTTCAAGGAATATAGTCTCAGTCTGTTTGTCTGATTTTTCTTATCTCGAGACAAAGTTCTGTTTTCTTTATTCAAGAATGTGTAAACCATTTGATTGTGATTTTTTGGAATCTTATTTCAGGTTTTGTGTTTGTCTTTCATTCACTAAATGATACCTACAGTGAATCTATCTTTATGTTGAATATGATACCTACAGTGAATCTATCTTTATGTTGAATATGATACCTACAGTGAATCTATCTTTATGTTGAATATGATTAATGCATGTACAGATCTAGCGATTCTATCTTTATTTTTGAAACTTTTGAAGACTGAATAACAGATTGGGTACTTTTTATGTTTAATTGAATTTGATACCGTAAATCTTGTTATTTTTGCTGTCGATTAATCTTTAGCAATTTGGCGGGTATGATGGATTCGCAAAAATAAATTTCTTAAAAATAAATCCACTTGAGTAAAATTATGCTTCCGATACATGAATTTAACAGATACGTAACCGCACCAGTTTACGTGGCTTTTATTGATGACTGCTTTGACATTCGGTCTTTGGAGGGGGCGTTGCATATATCTCGTTCAGTGACAAAAATCACTTGATCTAAAAATGTCTATGCATTGCGTATCACAATACATAAGTAAACATGAACATGTGAAATACAAGTACGCTGAGCCGATAGCTGATTAGGTGTGAAAAATAAGCCAATAGACAATTGAAGTGGGTCTTTGTTTGCCATGAAGGAATTAATTACTTCATAATATATGTAAACTTTCTCTGATGGAGGCTGTCATTACTGAAAGCATCTGCGATCCGTATGATTTTCGGATTTGTGACATTTCAAAAGGTTAGCTGCTCCGAATCGGAAAACATACTGTCAATAAAGACAATAAGATAGGATTCATTTCTTTTCTGTCCGGTCAGGTTCTTTTTTGTTACTTTCGATTGAAACATGCAGAAATGTTGTACAGCAAATTAGCAAAATATCATATGCTATAATTATATTTTTTGGTCTTAATGGATTCGCAAAAAATTAGAATCACAAAAATAAATCTATAGGCTTTTTATTCAAAACCGCAAAAATAAATGGACGCAAAAATTTCCAGATTTACGGTACCTAATTATTATATTTTTATGTCGATTATGATAACTATTGATTCTTTTATGTTTTACATAACACATTTACCAGTTATTTTCTTACTTTATGTTGAAGATAGCACCTAGTTGTATTGCCCTTATGTTGAATATGACACCTAGTGATTATGTGTTATAAACTGAATATGACACCTAGTGATTCTGTGTTATATGTTGAATATGACACCTTGTGATTTTGTCTTTATGTTGAGTATGACACCTAGTGATTTTGTCTTTATGTTGAATATGACATCTTGTGGTTCTGTCGTTACGTTGAATATGACATCTAGTGATCCTATCTTGATGTTATATATGACACCTAGTAATTCTGTCTTTATGTTGATTATTTTACCTTCTAATTCTGTCTTTATGTTAGATATGACACATAGTAATTAAATGTTTATGTTGAATATGATACCAGTCTTTCTATTGAATAGTGATCATATATCAATGTTGATAGATAATAAGTCATGTGTTCGCAATCTAAATCAAAGTAACTATGTTACATGATATACAGCCAGGTCTGTTGGGAATTTAGTTAAGATAATTTCTATTTCCCTAATTTTTTTTTTTTTTGTCAGTTTTACAGGGTTTTATCTGCAAAGACTGAATCATGAGTTGTTGCTACTAACAATGTTTCATGTGTAAACTCTTACTTCAAATGTCAGCATTAGACATATTATGTATGATACAGTCTTGAAATAAACAATTTGAGTGACAACATAAAGCCCCTGTCACACTGTAGCGAGTTCGAGCTACGAGTTGTGGCGAGTTACAACTCGCCACAACTCGTCATTTGTCGCATGGAACTGGTACAGATGTCTTCACATGTCGCAGAAATGTCGCCTCATGTCGCCAGAACTCGGCGTGAGGCGGCGAGAATTTTGAACGGTTTAAAATTATCGTGCGAGTTTTCATGTCGTGCGCATGTCGAGGAGATGTCGAACAGATGTCGCATAAACTCGTACAGGCATCGTGTGCATGTCTTCACTTCTCGTCGCTTCTCGCGATGAATTAAATTCGTGCGAGAAGGGCCGAGTTTATATACGAGTTAAAACGACATGAGTACGATATCTGCACGACATCATGCGAGTTGCACCGACCTCTTCTCGACACCTGCACGACTTTGCACGAGTTCTGCTCGACACTGTCTCGACATTTTCTCGAGTTCTGCCGAGTTGAGTACTAAAATCCAGTCTTCCTCTGCAGCATGCATAAATGTTTTCACTTTCATAGTATAGCGCTGATAGAGAACAAAAATAAAGGAGGCCCTGGTGGGCTGACATGTTCAAGGCGTACACGAGCTTAATACACATACATGTACTAACTCCAGAAAAATTCCAATTCATCGTGATAAGTTTGTCCATGTAACCTCTTACATCATTTTGTCCTAATACATAAAAAAACAAACGAAACAGTCCCATCTTTCATCTATGGCAGATTTATCTTCAAGTTGGTATAAGACATTGAGCACCTTCTACCCGTATACGATCTTGTAAGTCCATTTTATTGCATTTAAAAAAGATTAAAACGATTTTATCAATTATAATTTTTTCAAGCTGACAGGATTAAAAAAAATAGATAACTGTAGACACAAAAAGTTTTTCTATTCATATTCTGGTTGTATTGAAAAAGATTATGGAAAAGAACAAATCTGACACCCCCCTCCCCCACTTCCCTTGGCAGAATAGTTAGTTCTTTGTGCTACATTGTACGTATTATAATTTTCAGCTTAAATAATATTGAAAGTTATTAGAAAAGGAAAGAAGAAGACCTCAATTTCAGCATGTACATGATCAAATTCAAAAGAGTCCATAATCGGCTCTTTAATATAACAATCTTGAATCTTCACCCATCTTGGACTCTCAGATTCGTTACTTTTCCAAATATCTCTTCTGCGATTGTAGAAGATATTTTGCATCGTCCAGAAGAAGATAATTAAGAAATGAAGATGTATCGTGTTATTTACATTTTTAAAAGCTTGTACTGACCAATTCATTCAAATTTTTCAGCAGTCTTGAGGAAGAAAACGTGAGTCGATACACGTAAATCATACAAAAGGAAGACATCTTGTCGACGGTCAATATGCTACAATAATGACAATACCAATCCCTGTCAAGGGCTTTCAGATCGGGTGGGCTAAAAAAGACTTGAACACAAATTTATACCAAATTCATAATGGGTTGACATAACTCGTACACTTCTCGTACTCAGCTCGTCATAACTCGTACTTATCTCGTGCTTAACTCGTAGGCATGTTGCCACATCTCGTATAAACTCGTACGAAACTCGTTCTTAACTCGTATCTTCTCGTACCAGAGTCTTCGTTTGTCGAGAAGATGTCGTGTACATATCGTAGAGTGTCGCCAAGTGTCGTACTGTTCTCGTAGAGATTTTGAGCAAATGTCGAGCCCATGTCGTAATCACAAAAATCAAGACTAACTCGGGGAAATTTCGACGAGTTATAACTCGCCAGCACTCGTACAAAACTCGTAGCTCCAATTCGCAACAGTGTGACAGGGGCTTAACAGAGACATAAGCTCATATTATAAGACACTATAGGTGGCAAATCTACCCATAAATAATGGTCGCTAACGACTTTGTAGTATTATTATCCTTTTCTATTTCTTTGTAACTACATGCGCTTGCATCTCTTTTCCTTTTGTACTTGTATACTTAGTGTTTTTGAAAAGGGAATTTTCTAAGCTTTGCTGTGAGTCTTTTATACACCACAATTGTACATTTTCCGAGACCACTAGGTAAATCCACAATTGGGAGGGTTGTGCGCAAAAAATCCGGATAACCACACCATTTTCTAGACCGACACCGATTGCCGATTGGGATCATTGGTTTATATGCATTCTTCAGAATATGTTTCTAGTATTTTGGTGTCGTATTTAGGGGTTACCATGCGTGTGTTTTACAAAAACTGACAGGGTATCGGCGAATCCCCTGTCAGAAACTGAGTTTTACCGCGAGGCGTCAGCCGAGTGGTAAAACGGATATTTCTGACAGGGGATTCGCCGATACCCTGTCAGTTTTTGTAAAACATCAGTATGGTAACCCTATTCTAATGCTTTAGTCAGTAAGAAGCTAGAAAACGTCTGCTTTTAACGACGTCGCCATAGCAACGTATGACGTCATAGCAAAAACTACAGTGAAACGTGAATCCCCTTGCAGTTTTTTAATCACTCAGCCAATCAGAATGCGCGTTACAAACGGAGTGCATTAGAATTGGTGTTCGTTGTCCATTTTCTATCTCTTTTTGTGTTAACATCGACGGAGGGTGCGGCTAGACAACAGGGGATGCTTAATCCTACCGGGCACTTGGTCCCGCCTCTAGCTTGCTAGGGGTCCGTCGAGGCCCACTTTGGTGCTCTGTTGTGAGTGCTGTTGAGATTATCGTCAGGATCTTCTTTAACTCATTTGTTTTCTAAATGTTTTCGAATTAAGGTTTCGATTTTTTGGGTCCTACAACTGAGTCTTGTTGGAGATCTCCTCCTTTATCTTTGATTTACAAAATAACATGTTCCTACGTCAACTTTGTGCTGACCTATCCGTCGGTCAAGATATGGAAGATAAATTGACGTCGAAAAGGCCTGTTTTCTAAACGATTTTCAATTTCTTAGCTTTTGTTGCAAGTGCGGCCACTGTTATGTACCTTAAAGACGATAATTTGTTTTCAGTTATTAGTTTTGACCGTCTGAAATCTAATACCTTGTATGGCCAATAAATTTTGGCAAATCGTTTTTAGAAATTTCCATGACAAGTTATTTTCCATAAAGAACAGAACACTGTTATGCCATTGTGGTCATTAGTTATGGATTTTATCGATCCTCGTTTTGTAACTTTATTAAATATTACATAAATGTTAAACGTCTTCAAATTCAATAGCATCATTTAAGACCTGATAAATTTACAGCATGGACCAGACATGCACGTTTCGGGTACTAAACCCTCGTCAGTGATCCTCAGTCTAAACAATGTAATATGGCAAAAACGTATGAAAATTAGTATGTCCAAAAATTTACCAAAAGACGTTGCAGAATGGGTGGGATATGATGCTACAGGACCAACGTTTTAGACATTTCAAGACATTTTGTAACAGAAAATTTCAAATGCGTTGAAGAGACAGACGATCAACCGAAGTTGATCGAACTTGGCTACATGTGCCCTCGGGGGCTCTTGGTCCACCAGCAGTGACACTCACCAAGTAATTCAAAAGATCATTATAGATTGATGATATCACTTTTACATTATGAGCATATGATATTAATATGTGAAGAAATTCGTTAACAGGCATAACATATTACTGCAAATATTTTGATAAATGCTTGCTTTATGGTATTTCTTATAACATAATAAAGCCTGTGTAACACGAATTCACCCGGTGGTATCTTTGTAAGTATTTCTGTTAAGTACATGTATGTGAAAGGTCAAGGTCAGGGTCTCTGGGTTAAAAATGTTAATTTTGATTGAAAAATCTTGTGACAGGGAATACACATGTGAAATATCAAATCCCTATCACTTACCATTCACAAGTTATTCCCAATGTTAAAGTTTTTGTAAAGTATGTCAAAGGTCAAAGTCAAGGTCAAAATCTTTGGTATCAATAGAAAGGTCTTAAGATAACGAATACACATGTGAAATATGAAAGCCTTATCACTTACCATTCAAAAGTTATGTCCAATGTTAATGTTTTTGAGAAGTAGGTCAAAGGTCAAAGTCAAGGTCAAAATTTTTGGTATCAATAGAAAGGTCTTAAAATAACGAATACTCATGTGAAATATGAAATCCCTATCACTTACCATTCAAAAGTCATGTCCCATGTTAATGTTTTTGAGAAGTAGGTCAGAGGTCAAGATCACGAGTTCAACAATTTTGGTATCATAGGAAAGTTCTTGTCACAATGAATACACATGTGAAATATGAAAGTCTTATCACTTACCATTCAAAAGTTATGTCCAAAGTTAATGTTTTTGAGAAGTAGGTCAAATGTCAAAGTCAAGGTCAAAATCTTTGGTATCAATAAAAAGGTCTTAAAATAACGAATACTCATGGGAAATATAAAAGCCCTATCACTTACCATTCAAAAGTTATGTCCAATGTTAATGTTTTTGAGAAGTAGGTCAGAGGTCAAGGTCACGAGTTCTACAATTTTATCAATGGAAAGTTCTTGTCACCAGGAATACACATGTGAAATATGAAAGCCATATCATCTCCCATTCAAATGTTATGTCCGATGTTAAAGTTTTTCAGACAAACAGACAGACAAACAGACGGACAGGCCAAACACTTTATGCCCCGAATCTTTGATTCCGGTGGCATAAAAAAAGGAGGGGATCTCCTTCACAACTATATAGCCAATTTCTTTATCATCCATACAGCCAATACTGAAAACAAATATTCATCATTTTTCCTTGGTCAAATGGTCATATGGATACAGCTATTTTTAATAAGAATTTGATCGCTAAACGCTGTAAGTCCTCCAATTCTGCCTATAATACTTCAATAAAACATGATCGAGACATATCCATATACATGTACCTAAAATGAATTGTCAATATTGAAACATAAGTTCTATTGTACCAATTTTATATATTTTGATAGTACTTATTTACTATATTGTGAGCGCTGTTGAGATTATCGTCAGGATCTTCTTCAACTTGGGTATGTCAAAGGTCTTCAAATTTAATAGCATCATTTAAGAACAGATAAATTTACAGCATGTTCAACAGGTTGAATAAAGGCAAAGTCAATTTTCCTGGCGCCGTCTACAATAAATCAATATTTGCAACAACCAAAAAAGTCAAGAAACTAAAGTGTGACAGACGGACAAACACACGGACTGACAAACAACCGTATTGGAAACTATAAATCCCCTTTGACAAGCCGGTAGGGGACAAAAAAAACATTCTAGCGAAAGAAGCTATTCAATGACATTTATAAATTGTTAAGTGAAGTAGAATATCAGTACTATTTACAAACTAAAGCAAGATGAACACTGACTAAATTTATCCACAATGTCTTTTGCGAAACGATTTACCCTATTTGACTACACGAGCAACTTCTTCCTCTACTACTTCTCTTAGCTTGGCGTACTCGCGTGTTAGTACTCCCTCAGAATTTGTAAGTTTTTCATAGATCTGATTTGTAAGTGCATCTATGTCTTCTCCTGAGAGACCTTTTGCGTTCACATCATTCAATGAGTGTTCGAATGAATCTTTCTTGAGAGAGGTTTCCGCTTCACTTGACAGGGACTTGTAGTATGTTGTCGTAATTCCTTCCTCGTTAAGATCAGTATAGTAGTTTGAAGCAACAAGTCCTCTAGTGGAAGTTGGAACTGGTGTTTCTTCTTTCGTTCTTTGCTTCCTGTAAAAGACGGATGACAACGATGTCTTCCGAAATGGAAGTAACCAGATGTGACAGTTCTACCGAAATGAAGCGGTGGGTGTTGCATGCAAGCAGGAGATGCTTACTCTTCCTGGGCACCTGGTCTCACTGCCATATCGGGAGTTTGCTTCTTTTCATGTGGTGGAAATTTTTGTTTGTTTGCTTTGGTTCCTGTTTTGTCCTGATTTTGTATGCCTTCGGCTTCTGATTTTCTGAATTATCGATTTTGTGCTGTATACAGGGATATGGTCATTATCCATATTTATCATGAATAGATCGACTCATTCGGGCCAGTTGAGCTAACCTAATTCAATGCATTCATAGTTTGTGTATTTCAGCATATTTTTGAAAAGTTAATAGTAGATCATCACAATACATGTTTTCTAATTAAAGGCCTTCAATGAATTGTCATCCAAAAGTTTGACAATAATATTCATAGATGATATAATGTACTTGCTTCACGAACCGACACTTGATTGATCTTGAACTCGCTTGAGACAGCAGAGCACAGACTGTTATATGCATGCCATAGAATTTTTTAGATCCATTCAGATAGAATTTGTGTTACATGTACAAGAGGCCGCTGCATTTGACTATCTTGTTTGTGATGTCACCTTATACATTGAGAAGTTATATCTTTATACAACAATTGTGTGTCTATGGAGACCTCTGTGTATCCGGATAAGTGGGAGTGTTGTGTTCACGTTTCCGGATAACCACATCATTTGCTAAAAGCAGATGACCGTCCAAAGTCGGCGCCTTGTGCACATTGGTCTCCTTCTTTTATGTGTTTTCATCAATGTTTCATGTGTCTGTACGTCTGTTACGATTGTTTTGTATGATGTTCTGGTAAATATTGTTGTGTATTTTTGCGATATGCAGTTTGTATGATGTCATTTATGTGTCACTTTCTTGTGGATTTGTTTCGCTGGGTGAATGCAGGGTGGTCATGCTGGAGATCATTCCCTTTTCCTAAAACAGATCATAACTACTTACTCAATTCCTTCTTCATTAACATCAGCGTAATAGTTTGAAGTAATAAGCGCTCTTGAAGTTTGAGGTTTAGTCTTGAAGTTAGTGGGTAGTTGTTTCTTCTTTTTCCTATAAAAAATAGATGAAAGTAACATAAAAATTCATAGCAAGTTAAATGCATTCAAAGCGACAATTACTCCTTGAAAATAGTTCATCAACAACCATATTCGAATTTGATCTGTAAATCATCACTCTGAAGCTCCTAAGTAAGTTTCATCAGAGAAAAGTCAAGCCCTATTTTAGTCAAATGCTAAAACCTCAAGTGAAAGTAGATCAATAGCAATAATAGTCAAAATTCGTATGTGACTCATCACTCATCTCATCTGCATATCAAGTCTAATCCAAAATCTAAAAGTCCATATTTATTTACCATAGACTGACTGATAGGCTGATATCTTGCTACATATCGCGACTGGTGGTTAACATTCATTTCTTCAGCGAGGATATGTACAAATTTTAAGAAAGTATCGAAGAAAATATAGTGAAAAATTTAGTCTTATTGGCAAGAACAATATACAATTTTCAGTTCGAACGATCGAGCACATACTAGTACTCGAACAAAAAGCTGCAATGCAGTAATGTGTGAGTCGACATAAATAAGCCAAAGTTTTTATATAGCTTTTATAACTCTTTAACTCATGCATAGATAAAAGTATAATAATAAATTGTACCTGCAGTGTATTACAAGACCAAAGGCTACCAGTATTGCTACAATCAACATTACTGAAACTGGAATATATTGAAATTGTCAATATTAAAATATGTGTTCTAATATAAGATGTCAAAGCACCATATGCGCATTTCAAAAAGAGATGTTCGAGGCACAAAATATTACAAATGATATAGAATTATAAAAAGCAAAAATCTAAACTTAACCTAAATTTTATGCCAAAGAATCTGCTGAGGACGGAGCTATGCCATCAGAGAGATACCCCTCAGTTTAAGAAAATTTTCAATCAAAAACGTATTATCAAACTTCTCGTGATCGTAGAATAGGATTTATGTATTCAACCTGACCACTGTGAAACTATTTGTTTTTCGGAATTTATGGGATTAATATTTAAATGAGAATATTTTGTATCTATACATGGTATTGTTTAGAACTGTTAAGCAATATTTTACCTGTCGCCACCATTGCTAATTGTAATCCACAATTTGACATGTTGATGCCTAAATAAGTGATGAAAGATAAGTTAATTTGATTGAAAACTGCATTTCTAACGTTACGATATAGATAACAAAACACAAACAAAATAACGGTTGCAAATTGTCTCTGTAGAATAGCGTTTCACCTAAGAAAATGAATCTTATTTTGAGCAATTCGAAGAGGAAGTAGATATTACCAAGTTGACAACTTAATTAGATTGAAGAATTTGATAATTTTATGTATACATGATATAAAGATGCCTTGGCAAATTCACATGATATTTATGACAAATATGGATAATGACCATATCCCTGTATACAGCACAAAATCGATAATTCAGAAAATCAGAAACCGATGTTACGTTATGTTACGTATGTTACGTTACCTGGCGATTCACAAACCCAGAAAAAAACCAAAATGAATACATAGTGACTAGCTCATTTGGGTCTTCAAGCGTGGAATTATACTTGAAGACTCTTCAAAACAACTTTGAGTAAATATATGCGAATCTCCTAGTAAACGCTTTTTCATTTACTTCAATCTCTGGTATATCTTTTAAAAAGGACTATCATCAAGAAAATATCTTTTCAGGTTGAGTACCCGAAATGGGTTAAGTAGCCGAAATGGTTTAAGTACCCGAAATGGGTTAAGTAACCGAAACGTGCATGTTTGGTCATATCGGGTTAAGTATCCGAAAGGTGCATGTCTGGTCCATGCTGAAAATTTATCTGTTCTTAAATGGTGCTATTGAATTTGAAGACATTTAACATTTATTAGGACTTAGACAATGATAGAAATGAATTGATACGTTTATACCGATGGATTTTGTATTCAAAATACATAACAACAGAAGCAAATGGAAGACTTAACATGGCTTAAAAATTGAATGAAAAGTCCTATTTTTCCAGATATACCTGTCATATCATCTTTTGTAGTACAATGAGACTCATTTTGTGCTTCTTTCCTAGATTTACAGATTTCATCGCAGACATCGACTGAAATACATGATTGAATTATTTAACATATAATAGTATTGTTTCCCCATATTCTAGCTAACTACAAAATGTACAAATTCATCTCCCTTTTTATCTCATCTATTCATTAAGGCAATTTCAAGAACTGACCATAAGTAGAAAATGAACAAATAATAAATCCAGTCTTCAACACACTCTGGTTCCGATTTTAAGATATTGACGCACTCACAAGCGGGGATCTAGATGTAATGGGGATTGACCCCTCTGGTATCCCAATTTCACGTATATTATTAATTCTTTTCAGAACCATTGGCCGATACCCATGGTAAAATCAAGATCCGCCCATAGTATTGCAAAAACGTATAACATCATCATTATTTAAATATAAACTAACCTTTTCCATGCATCACAAATATGAGGATTCTTGAAAAGGTTAGAGGTCAATCTGCTTTGACAGAGGCCTTATCGTTTTACGTACCTTTTTGACAGCCAATGACGGGATCACAATCAGCCCATTCACAGTCCTGGCATGTATATAAGCAGTCCTTACCATAGAAGTTTCTAGGGCATCGTCCGTTACAATTTATACCATAAAATCCTGCAGGGCATTCTTATGTGGAAAAAGGAAAGATTTTAAAGAACTTGCACAGTCAATGAAATAAACAATATCCTGACGACGATCTCAACAGCACTCTCAATAGAGCACCAATTTGAACATCGACGGACTCCTAGCAAGCTAGAGGTGGGACCATGTGCCCGGGATGAGTAAGCATCCCCTGTTTTGCTAGCCGCATCCGCCGTAGATGTTCACGCAGGGAAATGAAAACAATATATCAAAAACATGCACTGTCTGAGATTATGTCTATATAATATAGAAAGTGCTATGGCGAACGGAAACTTTAAGACATTTAAAACACTTTCTGTTAAAAAAGGAAAGATGATAGTTTTCTGTTGAGGATCGCCTCACTTTCTTTGTTTTGTTATATATTTTTCAAGAATTTGTATGCCTGTTGATTGTGAGTGGCGGATTCTGAATTTGAGTTTTGCATTATGATTTTCAGGGGGTGGAATCAGGGGATGCTTACTCCTCCCGGGCACATGGTCCAACCTCTAGCTTGCTATGGGTCCGTCGATGCTCTTGGTGTTCTATTGTGAGTGCTGTTGAGATTAACGTCAGGATCTTCTTTAACTCATTTCATTCACTGTTTGCAGATAGACGCATTATACACAGCCAATTGTGCCTCATATGAAATTCATACGAAATGAGTATCATATAAACACATGAAAGTTCATGTGATATTCATAAAAATTTCACATAAGATTTGTTTATAAATGTTCACATGAATTTCCCATAAATTTACTTTATATAAATTTCACATGAACTTTGATTTGCGACCTTCATGCGAAATTGAATTCACATAAAATTCATGTCAGAGACTTCACAATCATATATTTCATGCTAAATATTTCATGTTACTTTCATGTTCGTGCTCGTTTCACATAAATAAATTATGTGAAATGTCATAAAACTCTGACTCTCCCCGGGCACCTGGTTTCACTTCGGAATGTTATTCATTCCGACGTTCGCAACCGTTCCAACGGGAATTTTAATTAGTTTGCATTGTTTCCTCGACTTGAGACTGAATAACTGATAGGTACTTCTTTGACGTTTGTTTCAATCCATGATTAGGATGATGAAGTATCATTCAACATGCTTCAATATTTTGTTTAACTCATCTAATACCAAAGAGGTAAAACAAAGAAAAAATTGATCTGGACTCAACGGTTAAACAAGCAATAAAATGACACTAAGGTAATTTCTTAATTTCTACATGCAGATTATCAGATTATGTAGTATATATACGACAAGATGGATGTGAAATCTTACCTGTACATTCTCCATTCACAGAGTGGTAGTTTGCAACACATCTGAAAATGGATGTAAACTTCTTTTCAGATTAAAGCGCGTAATAAGACGAGATGAGAGCTCTGGTCTTTCTTGACTTTGCTAAATGTTGTTGTTGTTGTTGTTGTTGTTGTTTTTCGTATATTTTTTCACAAAGTCATATTACTGTTTGGACTCCTCATACAGGCTTGGAACACCCCCCCCCTCCTTAACATATTTTTAATCCTCCCATAAGATTCATGCATTATAAAACACATGTGTTTTAAAATATCATGACAGCATACTCTTGGAAGTAAACTTGACATATTATACAGAAAATATTACCAAGAATCTTAACCTAAACATTTAAGACATCATTTTAAAAATGATTACATTTGGTTTAACTTTTTCAACACATCAATTATAACATATAGATTTAATACAGGCCAAAACAATGAGAAAAGACTATAGAAAAAAGGAAGTGGTTGTGATCAATATATGTTCTCAGTAGTAATTAACATCGAAGAAGTACCGTAATACAAAAGTAAAAATGACAAGTAACTTTTTCATTTGAATATTCTGTCAAGTTTGATTAATTATTTAATAAGACCGATGTTTGAGTTAAAATTAGCGTTTTCCCCATATGAAATCAATGGGAACAGAAAAATGTTTCCCCGTTCGATTTAAAATGCCTCTTTGACCAATGATGTACTTGGATCGATCAGATTTTTTTAGACAGATGGGGTTCAGAATCGAGGGAGGAGGGGAACAAAGGCAAAAACAAGGGTGTGTATAACTACCATTTCAAAATAAGAGAGGTAAATTAAGTATATCAAAATTATCATTTCTTTCTTTTATGTTTATATTTTTGAAAAGGTCTTTATGAGACGTCGATCATTTTGAAATTTCTTTGATTAAAATCGTACTAGAGACCAAAAAAGAAAATTAACGAAAAGAACTTTTTTATGATTTTATTCCTTAGCTATGAATATATATTACAGAATTATAGGCGTGTTTGGTATCAAATGATTCAGAATTAAGGATCCCGCACCCTAATAGAGTACTTCCGGTTAAAATTTATGAGCACTTTCAAAATTTCCCGACAAAAGCCGATGATGTCATAATCAGAAATCTTCGGGATGGCAGAGTAGATCATTGTTTGAGAAGTGTAATCCCCCAGTTTAGCTAGAAAAGTATGTTTATCATTCTTTTTGAAAATATTGAAAATTCTTATTTCTGGTAGTTTATCATTGAAAATGCATTAGGGGTGGAATACCTTAAGTGCTGAAAATGAGTGTTAACAAAATACTGCAATAAAAATTTGGAATTATAAATATAAAGATCTATCTAGATATTTCGGTTGTCGTCACTTCAAAGACTGGACTATTCGTCACCGAGTGCTTGAATGTAATTATCTCGTCATTGCATCAACAACATGGGGAGTGGCTATATTCAAGACTATAAACAATTAGTTTCGAAGGTTTTCGTTTCTTCTGTCCCAAAGGCTTATGTGAGGTCAATCTATCCCGGGGGTTCACACGATGGGTTTAGTGAAGCCCTTATTTTAACAGCTCCTTTAGTGTGACTTGCATTTTATCAAGCTCAAGTTCTACTTATTTTTACTAAATAATAATTACATCAATTTCTTAAACTTACCCTTCCGTTGTTTGAGAAATTACAACATTAATCTTTAATAACAGAATAAAAGTCACTATAACAGCCATTGTAGGTAATTTCATCAGTTCCTTATACTATGCATTGTTTCTATTTGCTCTTTAAATCATGCGTTATCCATATGTAAAACATGTAAAAGGATGACACTTGTTACAATTGGTCACGACAGGAATTCTCGTACAGTTTAACATTTCTAAAAGGATACAAGTTTCAGAGAAGCACTTAATAATTAGATTTATTTCCTTGAAGATAAATTGACCTTTTGAGAAAGAACAAGGAAGTGAGACTTTGTGATTGTGATCAAAAAAGCAATAATTCAATAATTAAGAGCCTATCCAGGAATTAAAAAAAGTTGACGCTTTTCATGCAGCTGGGGGTATGGAGTCTCATTTAGACCCTTTGTCGGACAAACTGACATGGGACAACTAAATATACCCCCCCCCCAAACGAAGAAAACACCCTGTCCGTCTGTCTGTCCGGTTAAGAAGTTCTTAACGAGATATCACACGCGTTTCAGTAGCCTCCCTTAGACGAGAATTTTTAAGAAATCTCCACGCTGAAGATTTCCGATTTTCGTAACTTAAAATGTCTTGATGTTTTGGCTTTGTTATAATCGCTCAATCGGCAAGTCCATCCAATAGCACAGAGGTAGAGCTCTTGCCCACCATGCGGGAAGACCGGGGTTCGAGCCTGAGAAGAATAGTTTGTTAATCGTATGTAAAAAGGAATGTTTTTTTTATTTCTTTTATTTCTTTGCAAAGTAATGGTAAGCCTAGAGTAACCAACAATAGTCAAATTTTTGCTGAAATTGAACTTACAAATGAAAATTTTGTTAAGACTTTTTTACCGTCACATACATATGTCGTATCTATTCAGAAATAAGTCAGATGTCAGTAAAGTGTTTGAGTGTAGAGAAACTTATAATATAGTTACCCATATGGGACATGTAATATCATTACACATGTGCACATACTGTCGTTTTATAACACAAAATCTGTATTCGGCTCTATTTATTTACATATTGACATCTTTGTGAGTGAAGGAACACTCGGTGATATTTTAAAAAGATGATTATATAAATTCTTATGCTTTTGTCTTTGGTCACACAGTAAAGAAAGATAACTCGAATTGCACTTTTAATTTTTTACATGATAATTTACACATTCAGTCAGATTTTGCAACATATGACGTGGTCATTGAATGATTTCTTTCTATAAGAATTTGCACAATATGTTGAGGGAATCATATGTGAAGTTTCATTTGAAAATCTTGGGCTGAAATAATATAGCCATAAAATGAGTATTTCCACTACAATCAATGGATGGCTAAAAAGTCTGATCAATTTCAAAATCTCAAAATTTTGGATGGTGACCTCCTAATATTGTCCCTTACATCTGAATTAAAGTGATATTAGAACATATGAGATAATACTTTTACCTAAAACTTTCCCTAAAAATAAACCATAATACGCCAAAAATAGTTTTCAGCTCTTACCGCACAAATACGTAAATCTGTTTTGAAGTTGCTATTTTTAGCCATTTACAGAAACCCTGATTCTATAAATGATCACTTCCGGTAAATATGATGGAGAGACTTATGACGTAGAAAGTTGTACATGAAAGACGAAAGTAGTGTAAACAATGCAATGTACCGTTGAGGTATTGAAGCTGAGTTCGCATTTAATTTGCTCAGTTTCACATCTTTTGATAATTTCTTGATCATGTCGAGTATTAATATGCATAGTAATTTTCATGCGACCAAGCATCTGTCCGTGAGAAAAAAAAGGGGGGGGGGAGGGTCTTGAGATGGACGATTTCACACATGATGTCACATCATATTTTCTGTCTGTCCTATTTTATTATCTGTTCTATACACGCACGATTTGAAACTATGGTTTAATATACAGCCCGACCTGTTTCAAACGCAGAAAAAGGGGGGGGGGGGTTAACTTGGAATGCGTGCGACTGGAGTTTCAGACCGGGAGGCCCCCTGCCCATCCTTTTATTGAGCTTAGTGAACAACATAGTATTACCTATATTCATATTGTCATTTACATTCACTTAAATGACAAATGACAGATGGAGATATCTTTGGCATAGACGGATTCAGGAATCTAAAATAGGGAGGGCGGATCATAGTGAACATTGAAAACAATCTTTCGGAGAAGCGTAGGAAGGGGGTGAGGGGTCTAACGACAAAAACAAAATGTTATTAATTTATTTTTACATATATTTTTTTGAATTCATCTTCATAAATAATTATTTCAAAATTCACCTGCATTCCCTGCAAAGGATATAGGGTAGACCTTATTTCACGAGCTCCCCAGTGGGTAAAACACTCAGTAAATTTTAATATTATTCTGAGGCTCCAAGTCGATGTCACGGAATCTATTTTAATTAAAATAAGGATCAAATTTTATTCTATCAATATATATGGTCACAATTTTAGGGATTAACAACGAAAAACGATTCGACATTATTCTTTTTTTTTCTAAATCATTAAGTTATGGTCACAGTTAGCGGTTTTTAATGGAATAACATAATAATAAAAGAACGAAGCAATAAATTTATACTGATCTGATAACATTTTTGTAATACGTTTTCATGAGAGGCAATTGATGATAGAAAAGATTGGATGATCTCTCTCTCTCTCAACGACTCAAAACGAACAAATGTGCGTGTGTGGGGGGGGGGGGGGGGGTTACCCCCGCAAACCACGATCTAATATTCGGCAAGTGCTAGATCCATAAATCCATATGTAGATTAAGAATCTATCAAAAATATTGGCCAGTACGATTATTTTTTTTAATCAGAATATAAATTATGTCAAACTTCTGTCCTGAATCTACAGGTGATCGCCAGCCATGAGCATGTTTAGAAATGGTGCGCCCTTTATTTATTTATTTCATTTATTTATTTATTTTTTGCTCAATAAATAAAAAAACTATGTTATAGATATTGATTGTTTTATTCTTGAAACGGTAATCACATGCGTATACACATGTGCTAGTACAGGCAATCACTTTGTCGTGTACAACTTGTGACGTCATTTACTGAGACCCACGAAGAATACAGTCGATCCCGAAAATTTATTGGGTAAATTGACAAAAATGTCGATTTCCTCTAAAACCAGGAATTTTTTTTCTGTGGTTACCGGATGAAAAATTTCATTTTTAAAGAGCTAATGCTATATAATATTTTCACAGATGTTCTAATATCACTTTAAATTAGGAAATCAGAATTATGCTTTTTTTCTGAAAATAAGTGTTGTATAACACGAAACGTGTGATATCACCTTAAAACAGATATCTATTCAAGTATAAATACTAAGGCCTACATATTTCATACAATACATTCTACATTTTAATACCAAGACATTTGACCTACTGACCTTGACCTTTGACCTTATTGTTATATTTTGGTAAGGAAGTTCTTAAAGCATATATTTCTTCAAATGAAAGAGCTTTCATATTTCACACAAACATTCACCATAACAAGTGCTATATTTTGACGCCAATAATGTGGTAGTGTTCCAACTCTATACCTTCTTGAAGAAAATTTCAATCCAATTTATTATGCACCAGACACGAGTTTCGGTTAGTAAATCCTCATCAGTGATGCTTCCAGCCAAAGTGATTTTAGACACGACCAAAATTCATTGTAGTAGCTCCCTCTGGTTATATTTTTTTAAATTAAATTTGTGTATTTACTTTGCAGAGAATGCGAGGCTGCAAATTTCCTGTAGGGTTGATTCAGCAGCGAATCCAAATAAACTCTTTGTTCAAAAAAGCAATGGAGGGATGGTGCTAAGATGTTAACCTCCTTTTATTTCGATGATATTTTTGAATGAAATGACAAGTTTCTGAAATAGCCAAATAATTTATGTCAAATTGATAAAGGCCTCTCTTCAAGTATAAGTGATAGGGCTTTCATATTTCAAACATTCACCGTAACAATGCAAGTATTACATTTTGATACCAAGACATTTGACCTAGTGACCATGACCTTGACCTTTGACCTCAAAGAATTTTTTTCTTGTAGGATTCAACATACATTTTACATACTAAGTACCACATTAAACGTAGAAATTGTATGAGAGTATTCAATGTGAACAATGGAATGTTCTGTCAAAAATTAATGCAATTAGAACAACAACAACAACAACAACAACAACAAAAACGTTCCGCGGGTGGTATAATTCGTCACTCTAGAGCAGTTCTAGTTTTTATTTGGCTGTTTCTGTTGCCCCATAGTCAGACGACTATACAAAACACACCCTCGCATTTACAAACAAAAACGAAGTACGATGATAATGTTCTGCTAAATAATTTACAAATAAAGGAAAGACACGATGCATGTACATATATTGAAACTTTAAGGCCCCTTCACATATATGCGAATCTATAAAACAAAGTCTTACGAATAAGGAAAATTTCTCAACCCTTGCGAATTGTGAATGAAAATGTCCATTAAAATTTGAAATGTAACGAAAAGAGAACGTAGAGAAACCATTTATTGCGAATCATTTACGAAGTATTCCGAAAGGTTACGGTTCTACGCTATCGTTAGTTTGATTAGACAAAGAAAACTTATTCATTCACGAGCAAAAGGAGGAGTAAAAATAGCGAATACTTCGATCTAAGCTGGACGCAGCTTCCCGAAAATGTATTGCCAAACTTCTAGCAAACGTTCAAAGAAAATATTGTAGGCAGTATAAAACATGTATAATATGGCTTATACATTGTAATATATAACAGAGTTTATGCTGACGTTTATTAACCTTTGTATGACCTTGTAATTGATCTTATTCTTTCCATTTAATTGTGTTCTTGTTAAAACGTGATAAATAAAATAAAAAGATCAAATTGTCAATATTGAAATATGTTCAATATGTTCTATAGTACCAATTTTATTGTACTAGACACGTGTTTCGGATATAGAATCCTCGTCAGTAGTACTTCAAGGCAAACAGTTTAAGTAAAGCCAAAGTGAATTTCCCTTGTGCCATCTACAATATAGAAGGCAGACTAATTTATTTATAATCGAAACTGTTGAATTGATCATCAAACGCCTTATATGAACCGAGCATATGGTCGATAAGTCATCGAAAGAACATTGTACTTGTGGTACTGAACCCATCTTAAGTTATGTACCAGCATATAATTATACTATACCAAACTCTGCCCAAATTTCACCGGTCTTGTTCTTTGTCCGAACACGGAATTCTAAGACGGATTGAACAGTCCAAATTTCATCAATCTAACACTATCCTTTGTCCTAACAGGAAGCTGGTAGGATTCTCGAGCTTGTGCCAACTAGCACATGGTCTGTTTGTTGTATGTTCACTTCCATCACGAGGGCCGTTGTCAAAATATGTTTTATTTCAATGAAATCATACTGCAATCAAAATTCAAGCCCCCTACTTCTCCTCTTTCCATAATTAGCTACGTTTCCTGCAGATTGTTTTTCCCTGACTAGTATATATAGAAACCGCGGGAAGTAGTTGTAGCCGATTGAATGGAAAGGGGGGCTGATAGCAATATTATTGTAAATGAAATAATAAAGAAATATTATTTCAATAAGGCCACAGCGTCCTATTGTCTTCTTATACATAATCATTGTGCGTTCTTTGAGAACACGGGGTAACAGGACAAGTGAGAAGGTTAATTGTGCTCACGTAATCCAGATTATACTCCGTTTGCTACGAAAATGGCAGATGGCTGTCCTAAGTCAGCACAGGTTGCCCAATGTTTCGTTGTTTTATGTGCAGTCTTTTGTGTTCAGTGCTTTCATGTTGTCTTTGGTGTTAAGCTTTTCTTGCCTCTTTGGTGTCTTTTGTTGTACTTGTTCACCCTTAATTGGGTGCTGCAACCGAGTCCTGTTGGAGTGACAAATATGGATAATGACCATATCCCTATACAGCACAAATGACAAATATTGATAATGACCATATCCCTATACAGCACAAATGACAAATATGGATAATGACCATATCCCTATACACAGCACAAATGACAAATATTGATAATGACCATATCCCTATACAGCACAAATGACAAATATTGATAATGACCATATCCCTATACAGCACAAATGACAAATATGGATAATGACCATATCCCTATACAGCACAAATGACAAATATGGATAATGACCATATCCCTATACACAGCACAAATGACAAATATGGATAATGACCATATCCCTATACAGCACAAATGACAAATATGGAAAATGACCATATCCCTATACAGCACAAATGACAAATATGGATAATGACCATATCCATATACACAGCACAAATGACAAATATGGATAATGACCATATCCCTATACACAGCACAAATGACAAATATGGATAATGACCATATCCCTATACAGCACAAATGACAAATATGGATAATGACCATATCCCTATACAGCACAAATGACAAATATGGATAATGGCCATATCCCTATACAGCACAAATGACAAATATTGATAATGACCATATCCCTATACAGCACAAATGACAAATATGGATAATGACCATATCCCTATACAGCACAAATGACAAATATGGATAATGACCATATCCCTATACACAGCACAAATGACAAATATGGATAATGACCATATCCCTATACAGCACAAATGACAAATATGGAAAATGACCATATCCCTATACAGCACAAATGACAAATATGGATAATGACCATATCCCTATACACAGCACAAATGACAAATATGGATAATGACCATATCCCTATACACAGCACAAATGACAAATATGGATAATGACCATATCCCTATACACAGCACAAATGACAAATATGGATAATGACCATATCCCTATACACAGCACAAATGACAAATATGGATAATGACCATATCCATATACACAGCACAAATGACAAATATGGATAATGACCATATTCCTATACACAGCACAAATGACAAATATGGTTAATGACCATATCCCTATGCACAGCACAAATGACAAATATGGATAATGACCATATCCCTATACACAGCACAAATGACAAATATGGATAATGACCATATCCCTATACACAGCACAAATGACAAATATGGATAATGACCATATCCCTATACACAGCACAAATGACAAATATGGATAATGACCATATCCCTATACACAGCACAAAATCAATAACTCAGAAAGTCATGAACCGAAGGCATACAAAACCAGGATAAAACAGGAACCAAAGCAAACAAACAGAAACCTCGTGTACATAAAAAGAAGCGAACTTCCGATATGGGAGTGACAATTGGTGCCCAGGAAGAGTCAGTATCTCCTGCTTGCATGCAACATCCGTCGAGTGGACAAATGGTCTATGACAGAATATCATCCACCATTGTGGAGAGTGGGACAGCATAGTTCCCCATATCGACCCTAGAACTTCCTCAGTGACGATGTCAGTCTATCACAAACGTATCTCTGACGGAGAAGCTTATCTGAAAGATGCCTAGCTCTCAGAATAAAATCTATATATTTGGTACTTGCTCCGGCATAGCGTATCAACTGAGATATGAACACGCCATAAGCAGGCGACAAAGGGATGTTGCTACTCAGGAAAGGAAAGTTTGTAATGCCGAAATTGAAGTCGTCACGTTTGTCATAGAGTGAGGTGTTCAAGTGACCACCAGTGTCGTAGGACAACATTATGTCCAAATAGGATGCTGAATTATTTTTCTCTGTAGTTTCTTTGAATATTAAACGTCTTCAAATTCAATAGCATAATTTAAGAACAGATAAATTTGCAGCATGGATCAGACATGCACGTTTCGGGTAATTAAACCTCGGCAGTGATCCTCAATCTTAACAATGTAATTTGGCCAAAAAGTGTGAATTTTATCATGTCCAAAAATGTACCGAAAGACGTAGCAGGATGAAGTTTGTTCTTAACATCGAGAATTTATATATGTGTGCAGCTTCATCACTCAAGGTCAAACATTACTCGAAATAAGGTATAGAAATAATGCTTGACCTTGACCAGTAACATTTTGACCGCAAAATCAATCGGAATTCTGAGACTCCTTGGATCATTATATGTGTGATGTTTATTGAGTCTAGGTCAAAGATTACTCGAGTTATATTGCTAAATGTCTGTGACTCACGTTTGACATGACTTTGACTTTTTGATCCATATTTCAATAGGCATTCTCGGGTGGGATGATCAACGTCCAAACCTCGGCTAACGCCTCGGTTGGGACTTGATCAATCCCACCCTCGACTGATATTTTTCTATCCGGAACTCAAAGTGGTGCTAGATTCTATTAATATCGGCTTGACCTTGATCTTTTGATCCTACATGAAATCTCTTACTTGGATCTCGGGCAAACTACTAGTATTTGTGAAGTTCTATCATTGCAGGTCAAGAATTACTAGAGTTACTTTGCGTAAATACTTTGAAATTCCCGGCTATTCATGATACATATAGTTTTACCTTGACCTTTTGACCCCAAAATCACTCGGTGTTTGTGTACATGGAAACAGACAGACGGACAGATGTGAAACCGGGGATGGTATAATAATTATCAAAACTGGTCTGTCATATAAACTATATGGAAATTTAACAAAACAAAAATATCAAAATCTGTATTTTGGAATTTATTGTATCCCAAAGAGGCATTGATTCATTATGAAATAAAACAGAATATAAATGAATCATATTATGTATACTAGTACACATGTATATGTCATAGGATACATTTTAATACATTATCTACCTTTAATAAGTACCACCTTATACTTTCATCTATTTTTCAAAAAAAGAAAGATTTTTTTTTGTACCATTGTTTTGAAAATTTTAGTATTAATAATACTGCTTTCAGTTCAAGTAAATTTCCTGGCTAAATTTCGGTTTATAGATTTTAACAATTTTTCTATAAAAATGTCAATTTTTGACAGAAAAAAAATTCACATTATGTATCTTTGTGATCTAGTTAACCATCCTTGTGGTGTGATCTTGTAACTAATACTTATATTACGAGAAATATTGTCAAAATTTTCCCATTTTTGTATACAGATAAATAATGCAAACAATAAACTGAAAATTTTCGTGCATTTTAAAGTTCAGATGAGAAAATATTGGGATGAGCTTTTCATGAAAGTTGTAATGTTTTACCAACTTATTTATGGTGGGTAGTGTAAAATGTTTCTCTGAAGGATAAAACTAGATTGACGTGAGATATACCACCGAAACACAGGTCATATGCTGATATCATTCATACCTTACATGTACCAGAAATCTACGGCATCAGGATAAATTAATTTCTTGAATATTTTTCGTTAACAAAGCTTCATCCATTTAGAGTAAGTTCACATTTTAAAATAATTAAGCCAATTCCATAAATCTAATATCTGGCAGCATATAATAACTTCTGTTGTTTCCAAGACTCTTTCTTAGAATGTATTTATAAATAACTAGCACTTAATAAATAATTCTGATAGTCTTGTCTAATGATTCTTTCCCCTGTGTCACCATGTAACGCCGTGGAATGAACAATGGGAAAGGCAGTGAAAGGAATCATGAGACAAGCTAGGTACAAAAATGGGTACACACTTCAATCATTGCCAACCACCCTTACATGTGCACTCTCCAAGATAAATAAAATCATCATCAGATCATCTATAATTACAAAAATAATCAATTTACTCCCCCATACAAAACATTCACAAAATCAAACAAATGTTCAAAACAATCCCTTGTTAACATTTTTACTGAAAAAGTCAAACAAACACAATGCTCAAATGCCAACCGTTTAAACAAACCAAAAATATCCGAGGAAAGATTAAAACTATGTTAAACAGAAAACTCTTAAAATTGAAGAAAAAATTACTCAAATTGAATGACCAATATTAAAAAGGCTGTCTTCTTTTTCTAGCCTTAAAGTTTGAGTATCAATTAAGCAATATAAGAAAATAAAGCTATCTGGGCTCCAGGAAAAAACTTCCACGGGGCATGCGTAGAAGAGGAAACAACGCAAATAAAATAATTGAAAATGCAACTATCAAATCCTACAAAAATACGAAATTTTAATTCCTAATTCTTGGTAAAGATATACGCCATCTGTCCCTATAACTCTGCTCTATGCACTGCATATTGTTACACACTGGGATGTTGGATATCACGGAATTGGAGCTGTTGATTGGCTGAAATAGACTAGACGAGGAAGAAAGGTCCGAACTGACCAACGTCCAGCCGTGGTTACTGAGGAAATCGGCAAGTTTCAGCCGCACGTTACTGCCATACACCTCTAACTCTACGTAGTCGAAGGATTCTTTCTGTTCCAGACGTTCGTAAGCTTCCTCTCCAATGAGACGTGATGGCAACTGCAACAGGTTGTCCTTTCTACCGGAAAGAACCGTCTTTATGCACGAGTTCCTCGACGGCATGGTAGCCGTAAACCCAGATCTGACCTCTATTATTTCAATGTGATGATTTTCTAAACATGCTTGCGCTTTCGTTTCCTCTTTTAAAGCCCTTAGAGATTCAATCATCGGTTGAATTTGATAAAAATCCGCCTCACAGATCAATAAATCGATTTCCTTGAAATCACACGGCAATGCTAACTGACAAGAACGTAAATAGTTTAACACATACTGAAATAGTCGTCCGTCTCGGTCTATAAAGTAACTCCCATCCTGGTCCACGTTTGAGGGAAGCTCTCCGCGGAACATGGCGCCAATCATAGAATCCGGGTACTTGCAGAGAGTGTCACGTGTCGTCATGTAGGTAATGCCGCCAACATTGAGCCGGATGATATCCATGCCATTCATACCCGCTGGTTTCCGTCCAGTCTTCTCTCCCTCCGTCCGTCCTGACTTGCTGTTCCTTGGGCGATCGACAATGATAGCAACTGACCTAATGGAAGAGAAGGAGAAATAGAGTAAACAAGAATAGCAGCATTCACATGGATTTATCGCGTTTCCCGATTGTTTGATGTATTATGGGTTATTTACATGGGTTAAATAACCTATTATATAACCTATCAAGCAACCGGGAAGCGCGATGAATCCCTGTTGCAGCATTCTAAGGAACGCAAGTGTTGCCTGCGAAACATAGCGACACTTATATTAATTTTATAAATTGTGACCGACACAGACACAAACGGGCTGACAACGGACAATGTGAACAGACAAGGGACAAAGTGATCCCCAAGAGTCTTAACTGATCAATGGAAATGAGGAAGTCGTCCATTTAAAGCGTTTTAGGACGATTTGTTTCTGATCAGAAAGATCATATTGCTCAGAACGACAAAATGTATCTGTTAGAAAATTCATAAAGCGGAAGTGTCGATCAAAATAAAAATTTAAAATGTTATGATCGCTGAGCGATATAAGTCCCCTACCGGCGGCATATATTTATGTCCTGCAACTCTGCCTATGAATTACTCTTCAATTAAACATGAGTTTTAATTAAACTTACTGTCTGTGCAACTCAGTTCTGAGGATTTATCTGCTTTATCGGACGGAAGTTGAACTTGCTCTGTAACTATCCAAGACTAAGCTGAGTATCAAATTTTACCTGAATATCACCATTTGTTGCAGAAAAAAGTCTGGAAAACCGACAAAAAAAGAATTGTGCAAGTCATAAAGGGGCATAACTCCTCGAAAAATAGGTCAAGCGTGACAAAAGTCGAAATAGGTTAAGGGTGATGAAAGTCGTACTTGTTCTGTAACTATCCATGACCAAGCTGTTTATCAAATTTCATCTCAATATCTCCATCCATTGCAGAAAAAAGTCCGGAAAACTGACAAAAACTGAATTTTCAAAGTCATCAAGGGGCATAACTCCTCGAAAAATAGGTCAAGCGTGACGAAAGTCGAACTTGTTCTGTAACTATCCAAGACCAAGCTGTATATCAAATTTCATCTCAATATCTCCATCCGTTGCAGAAAAAAGTCCGGAAAACTGACAAAAACTGAATTTTCAAAGTCATCAAGGGGCATAACTCCTCGAAAAATGGGTCAAGTGTGACGAAAGTCGAACTTGCTCTGTAACTATCCAAGACCAAGCTGTATATCAAATTTCATCTCAATATCTCCATCCGTTGCAGAAAAATGTCCAGAAAACTGACAAAAACTGAATTTTCAAAATCATCAAGGGGCATAACTCCTCGAAAAATGGGTCAAGTGTGACGAAAGTCGAACTTATTCTGTAACTATCCAAGACCAAGCTGTGTATCAAATTTCATCTCAATATCTCCATCCGTTGCAGAAAAAAGTCCGGAAAACTGACAAAAACTGAATTTTCAAAGTCATCGAGGGGCATAACTCCTCGAAAAATGGGTCAAGCGTGACGAAAGTCGAACTTGCTCTGTAACTATCCAAGACCAAGCTGTTCATCAAATTTCATCTCAATATCTCCATCCGTTGCAGAAAAAAGTCCGGAAAACTGACAAAAACTGAATTTTCAAAGTCATCAAGGGGCATAACTCCTCGAAAAATGGGTCAAGCGTGACAAAAGTCGAACTTGCTCTGTAACTATCCAAGACCAAGCTGTGTATCAAATTTCATCTCAATATCTACATCCGTTGCAGAAAAAAGTCCGGAAAACTGATATTCGGACAGACGGACAGACAGACCGAGAGGAAACTAAGAGTTCCCTTCGGCGTTGCCGGTAGGGGACTAAAAAATTAGTCTGGGTTGAGAATAGAGTGTAATATGAAGCAAAAAAAAAGGTCTAGTCAAGTTACATGTACTAGATGGAAGATTTTTACCCAATTCACTTTGTCCAAAATACTATCTATATCCTCTTTAGTCATGCTCGGAGTTTATACTCACATGCCTTTGTACATTTGTATATTCGTAAAGTTAAACGGGTGTGAAATGAATCAGATTAGTTATAATACCGGTATTTGGAAGAATAAAAACTGGCGAGGGGCAGCGAGCCAGAACATTTTATGAAAACTGACATGAAAATGTCCTTTACAAATTGTTGTCATTTCATACAATATGAATACGCCACCAACTGCCCCCTTTTTCTCCCACGCCATTGGTCTTGATGGTGATCTTAAATCACTTCTCTAGCCAACTGTAACATATTCCAGAGTAAGTTCAAACTGCAATGACTTTATTCTGAGGGCAATAAAGAGACTAAACGAGAAAAAAAAAACCTAAACCAAGGGCACTTTAGTGAGAGACTGACTTTGTCTGCAATTTTGTTAATGTGCGATTCAACGAATGATCCTTTTGTTTTTAAATAATACAGCGAGAGAAAATATAAAGCTTCATTTTCTGTCTTACGTAATTAGATACTTATGTGTAACTCGATCCATGTGATATTTATATATAATTCTCTACCGCCGGTTGTTTTGATTGAATATCACGAAGTTTGCCGAAGACGCACGACTTCGGCAATGTTCGGAGCCATACTTTTTCATGGCGAGTTGAATGTAACAGAAATATGAAATATCCCAAATTACTAGTATATAAGATATGGCAGAATGTTATTTTAACTTTTTGACGATATTGTTCTTATACCCATAATACCTTAATTGATAAAGCAGCGCGTTATCCCAGGCCACCTACAATACATTCTGTACCTTCACTGGACTCGGGTGATTGTTTAAAGATGTCAAACGTGTTGGCGTTAAGATTTGAAGCCATCTTTGGATATATTGTAACGTTCTATCAAGGCAATGCCACGGTCGCATACCACATGATACGCAAATGACATGTTTCATGGGAATCCACTTTGATTTAATCGGGTAAATACTGTGACAGTCTTAATCTACCTTATATGAATTCACTTTAAGCCCATCATAAACATGTAATCACCGTTATAAATTATAATGATGTTAATCTATTCTGGTCAAGAATAGATGTATAATTTTATTCAGAGGACAGCTAAAACAGAAAAAAATTGTATCTGTCCGTGCACAATATCATAAAATGAGATGAGCATAAAATTGTTCCTTCTTAAGGGCTTCATCAAAGGGGATTCCCGTGGAACATATCATTTGCGTATCACGTGATATGCGACAGTGCATGTACTCGCATACAATGCATGCTTTAATTCTTAATAAGTGCATGTATCCCTATGATAACGTATTAGTCAACAAGAATAACTACTTGTAAATTAAACATAACTGTTACAGTAACAGCTTGACTCATGCGGCACAATTCAGTGGAAGTAATAGTGACCTTGACCGTTTGACTCTAAAATCAGGAAGTTTATCTCCTACAGTTCAGTACTCATTATATCAAATTTGGTTCGAATTAGAGATAATTCGTTGTGTTCTGAACTGATATCAATATTTAAAGTCTTAGACTATTTTTCTCAACAATGATCTAGACATTTGATCCTTAAACCATCTACGAAATACATGTAGCCATATACCAAAATTCCATTTAGATAGGAGAAAGTGTTCTCGAGTTCATCTAGGAAATGTGATTTAAATTCGTCCTTGAGCTTGACCTATTGACCTCAAAATTGATAGGCTTCCACTTCCTGATAACATGGATAAGTAAGCACAATTTGGTTTCAATATGTGAGCTAGTTTATGAGTTATCATCTCTGGAATATATTACTTCAAGTCTCTTTCTCATTACAATGACCTCGACCTTTGACATCAAAATTAACAGGTTCGTCCACTCCTGAAACGTAAGCAATAAACAGGGTTCTTAAGTAATGATTTTAAGTGTACTTTTCCAAACAGTTAATCTTACAATTGACCTATTGACCCCAAAGTCAATAGGTTTCTCATCCAAAAGTTTTCAAACTGGATAAAATGATGCATCTGAGGATGCTGTGAAGCTGATGCAAGTGACCCATATTTTACTTTTGAGTTAAAGGGACACCTCAACCTCTAGCTGAATATAAGTCTCGTGTGGGCGAGGCATTTGATGATGCGTATCAAAATACATGGTACAGATGATGAATCTGACCTATTTCTGCACCCTTGAGTGACCATCTGATGTTACATGAAATACAAAATGGAAATGATACATGTGGCTGTAATTTAAGAATTTAAACACATACGAAACTTCTTTTAGTTGCAATTTAAATTTTAATATGACATTAAATATGAAAATCACACAAAAGAACTTATAAATACTCCTTTGGCTTCCCCTAAAAAATGATACAGAATATTTTCACTATTGAAAACAAAGAAGTGAGAACTGTGGGTTTTTTTTGGGGGGGGGGGTTTTGTTACTATGGGTTACTGTATTGCCATATATCGCTAGTTACTCTGCTACTATACATCCTGCAACTTATAAGTATCCACGATGAAGCAACAGTGAAGGTGTGACTTATCGCTAAAAGCAGAACACAATATTCTAAGACAGAATGATTTTAAAGATCCATTTGAAATACTAGAAAAACAACGTTCTAAATGATTTCCCGCAAAAAAATGTTTCTACGTCAAGACACACACAAAATGATATATCTTATGACAAAGCAACGTGGTAGTGCTTGGTTAATTTTTTTTCGCACACTTTATTCTACATAAAAATCATATATCCATTATGATCTGTCAGTATGGCAGGATTTTGACCACATTTCTCGGACACTGTGCTCTATGTAGATATCACTGCCATGTGACACTGAGGAGCTGGACATATCAGTAGTCTCCAGTTTCCAGCCATGTCGTGTAAGGTGACACATCAGCTGCATCCGGACGGTTCTACCTAATAGTTGTAACTCTCCAAATTCCTGTTTGTTAACACTGAGGGTCAGTGCCAACTAAATCATTTTCCATAGGCCGTAATGTTAACAAAATGCCGTGTAGCTTCTATACCAACATTGCTGGCCATGCATGTTACATACCGATTTGTTCGTTGATTCAAGCTTTATACGAAACTAAATAAAAAAATATAGCATGACCGGCTCTTTTTCGCGCTATTTGCGTCACAAGGTACCCTGCAGTGAATTTTCAAAATTTCCCGCCCCCGTCCCCTTTAGCGGATCGGGAGCTAGGGAAAAAATCCGGGCATCGACATTTTAATTGCAATTATATTTTACTTATATATATCATATTCAAACAATAAACCAAAAGAAAACATAATTGATAGCCAATCACATCTTCTGTCACATTTAAAATAACAGGCCCCCTCACCCTACAGGTTTTTCTCCAATCGGAGCAGGTCTTTTAGTTGACTCTGACCTATAGACATATATGAACCCCCCTTTGAATAATTCAGTTTTAATTCAAATTAAAGGTATCAATATAAATAAAATTTATGCGAAGTTTCAGTTTTCTACTGTACATGGTGTGGGAGTTATTTGAGATTGATGCATGTGCGTCAGGTTTGAAAAAAGGCGCCAAAATTCGCATTTTGATGTATCTTGTTTTTCTCTTTTATTCCGTTCTCAGAAGAAAGAACCCTATGTTATGTACATGTATTTACTTATTTTAAATTGCTTATTGTATGACGAACATAATTCATGCAAATATGATACAATTACAAGGTTTTTATAGCATTTATGAGAAATTTAGTACCCCTACCCCCCTCCGTAGGACGTATTTTCCTACATGTATGTGAACTCGCATTAATTAGAAGAAATTTACAGATAATGCATGTAAATGCAATTAGAATCGTAAATAAAGAAATAAAACGTGGTTTAATGCAGAAATTCAAGAAATAAAAGCATCCGATTCGAATTCTACACGGCTTTATGTGTAGCAATATCACACAAAGTTTTGCCCATAATACCAAGGAGGATACCTTCATGTATCTCCGACGAATGATTTTTAAGAAATATTTTGTTTTTAATGTGCAACTAGATATTCATACATAACAGAACAGTTTTAATGTATATTTGGCTATAAAAAGTGGCTATAGTGTGTTAAATTAGAAAAATAATGACAGCGTGCCCATCGCGTTTTTGGCGGGAAATCCCGATTTACCCATATAATCGCTCATATACACAATTTTCCCATAAAAATTGGTTCATTTGTCTCTTTTCTGCTTAGAAATATGTAAAAGTATACAAATAGAACGAATAACATGAAAAAATAACGCTAACACAGAGCCGATGTTGATATTTTGCATTTATTACAGTATAGCACGTGTTTCCCTCTAGGTCAGTGCCAACTAAATCATTTTCCATAGGCCGTAATGTTAACAAAATGCCGTGTAGCTTCTATACCAACATTGCTGGCCATGCATGTTACATACCGATTTGTTCGTTGATTCAAGCTTTATACGAAACTAAATAAAAAAATATAGCATGACCGGCTCTTTTTCGCGCTATTTGCGTCACAAGGTACCCTGCAGTGAATTTTCAAAATTTCCCGCCCCCGTCCCCTTTAGCGGATCGGGAGCTAGGGAAAAAATCCGGGCATCGACATTTTAATTGCAATTATATTTTACTTATATATATCATATTCAAACAATAAACCAAAAGAAAACATAATTGATAGCCAATCACATCTTCTGTCACATTTAAAATAACAGGCCCCCTCACCCTACAGGTTTTTCTCCAATCGGAGCAGGTCTTTTAGTTGACTCTGACCTATAGTCTAACTCCTTAAACTCCTGCTGATTGGCTACATTTCTGGGTAAAGTTATCAAGACGTCTTTTCGTCCAATCACAACCGTTCTTATATTTGTCGATTTACTGGGCGTAAAATTCCTAATATCACATCTCACTTCGAATATTTCCAGAGTATGATTTTCCTGAGAATCTCCTTTATAATTCCGCTCGTCACCACGCGCAGATTTGATTGCGTCAAGCAATGGTTGAATCTGGTAGAAATCTGCCTCTCCACATAGCAAATCCCACTCTTTAAAATCACTTGGTAACGTCAATCTATTCGACCGCAGAAAATTCAAAATATGTTTGAATATTTCTCCATCTCTGTCTATGAAATAATGTCCGTTTTCATCTATCGTTGCTCCAAAGTCACCTCTGAACATTATTCCGAGCATCGATTCCGGATATGTACATAACGTAGCACGTGACGTCGTGTGTATTATTCCGCCGACATTCAGACGCACTATTTCATTCATTTTGAATATATTAGCTCCTTTTCAATAAAAAAAATCCCTTTTGACTTGTTTAACACAATTTTTATTCTATTCAGCGTTTGACAACTTATGTTTCTTTCATCTACTTCCAGAAATCTTCATGACAACAATTGCGCTCCGTAGATGTAAACTTATCTCCACTGACGAAATCAAATGTCTGTAAAAAATTAAGAAACCCACATAGAGCTAACGTCCAAAATCATCATGAAGTTCTCATCTCTAAATTATCTTGTAGTTCAAAATTATTTAGGAAATTAAGTCTACGAGATCCATTTTGTACATGTAGTTGACTCAAAGAAAATTGCAAATAAAACTTGTCAAAATTATTTTATTGATCATAAAGTATGGTATAAACTTCAAATCAACGAAGAACAAGAGAAGCACTTATAGCCCTGTAAAAAGTAATTTTGTAGAAACTTATCGGCAATATATAGTTTTGTTTTAAAGAAGCCGCATTCAAGATCAAGGTCCTGGCAGATACACCCTTTGTAATATTGTACATGTAATATCTTGTCGTTGCCTTTGACATATGGGAATCCGAAATGGACTGTATAGTTACAATTCAATGTTATTGTATAAGTGGATTTTTTGTTAAAAATGTCGTTGTTGCTTTGGTTTTGAAAATGAAAATGGTTCTGTTTATGAGCATCTCACACACCCCATGAACATCAAAACTTACATGAAATGTAAAATGAAATTGTGTCTTTGATAAAGAACTACCTTCAAGTTGATATTTTACACGAGGTACATATATTTTGAAGACCGCTACAACAAACTGCAGAGATAAAAAAAATGCAGACTTATTGAATAGTGTTCTCATATACGTCAAGCACGAAACTTTAAACAATTTTCTGGTGGAAATTCTCTTTCGAGATTTTTTTATACTACACAAAGCTTATTTTCGGTCGTCTTTACAAGTAGGGGAATATTTTGTCGTCTTTCCGAGAAGGGGAACACAGTGAGACTACATTCTTAACGGATATATATATCAAACACATATAAATTTGAAAAAAAAAATCCCGGAATGGATCAACAGAAACACTGCTTGCAATTCATTTTAGAACAACCTATTCAATTGCATGCATATTCATTTAAGAATCATTCACAGTAAACATGGATCACAGTTTGGTGAAAGTTAACCATACCCTTCAATTATAAGTACGAATGAATGTAACAGTTTCAGAATTTGTGCTGCCATTGAATACAAGGTCGATAGCCCCCTCCCCCCCCCCCCCCCCCCGAGTAGAAAAGATAACCCCTCGCATTGAGAGCAAGTATTGTAAAATCAAAGGACAATAGTTTCATATTAGTCTGTAGTCAGTTAATCAAAGAAATTTAAGTCAACGTACTATATTAGCTTCAATCTTTGCCCGTCTCATACGATGTTTCTATTCGCTTGTTTTTGTGTGTGTCTTGCCCACAAAAATAACCGAAAAGAAACAACGGGTGCGACAGGGGAAATATTGCATGCGACCGATGTTGATGCAAACAGGAGATGCTGACTCTTCTTGGGCACCTGGTCTCACTCCCATATTGGAAGTTCGCTTCTTTTCGTGTAGTGGAGGGTTTTGTTTGTTTGCTTCGGTTCCTGTTTCATCCTGATTTTGTATTCCTTCGGATTTTGATTTTTTGATTTATCGATTTTGTATTGTGTATTGTGATGTGGTCATTGTCCATATTTGTCATTGAATATCGAATCTGACTGCAGTTCTTCAAAGATATCTCATGGCAAATAGTTTTAGCTTAGAATGATAGGGAAATCGATGCAATGTTCAAAGATGCGTTAAAGTGACATAAAAGGAAGCTCTAATTCAGATGCGTTTGGGTTTTTAATTCTACGTCGTATTTCATAATCATTTTGAATGTATACATCGTACCATCTTTGACAGTGTATTATCAATGCTTAGCATATCATATGGCTTTGTATTCTTTCCCTAGTTCAGTGTCATGTCAAGTATGACGTCTGTACCAATTCAACAGAGAGAGAGAGAGAGAGAGAGAGAGAGAGAGAGAAAGTTAACACCAGAAAAAATGGGCATACAGACTTTGTCAAACCGTAAGCCGGGAATAATTGCTTAGCAATCCCCCCTAGACTGTGAACAACACTCGTCGTAACATTGTATTAAAAACAAGAACAAAGATAAGATTCGGACAAAAAGATATATAGACACAGAACAATACCCCTCCTCCCTCAACCCCCCCCCCCCTTCTTCGATACGGTGGGATTACGAAAAACAAGCACTTCCAGCTAGTCTTAGAACATTAAATTGAAGAAAAAATTATCAAAATTTACGCATTTTATAGTAATTCATAAACTGTTACAGATGTAATCTGAATATTCAAAATTGTTAAAGTCTCATGTGTCTATGTGTGTCAATCACATTAATATTCATTTAATTTTCATGGGCCCATCTTTCCAGTATAACATGCTTTGGAGAACAACTGTCACAGCCTTCGGATGACAATGTACTTTGGAGTAATTTCCATCCCAGTTCAGAAAGGTAAGATGCTAACTGCTGTCTGAGACTGATATCACAATCTGAGCTCAACACGTCTATCAGCTTTACACATACTAAGTCACGCAACATTCTTTGGCAATATCAAAAAATTTGATCGAAGAAATGCCAGTTCATGCTTGAACATTGTTCCATCGCTATCTATGAAGAAACAACCATGTTCGTCCTTTGTAAACCCATAATTCCCACTAAACATGGCGCCAAGCATTGAATCTGGATATATACACAGAGTTGTAAGCGTCGTAGTGTAATTAACTCCTCCAACATTAAGGCGCACAATTTCACTCATTTTATATTTACAATGATTCGAATGATATCGATTTCTTCTGCACGTTCCAGGTTTTCTTTCCCAGTTGAATGGTATTGGAAAGTACCTAAAACAAGTAGTAGGAAAAAAATGTACAATGGGATTGCAAAACTGCACCTTTTCAAAAACTTAAAGAAGAAAAAATTGTACAAAATACAGCCAATTGGGTTTGCAAAACTGCATCTTTTCAAAAACTTAATGTAAACATGGGGGTGAAGGTTGCAAGGTCATTTTCTGGACGTTTTGTATCCTGACTCAAAAGTCAGGATGTAAAAGACATCTCGCAATAGGCCACTTGCCAAAATTCATAATGACGGACAAAATGACGACAAATGTCCGAGGTAGGTGGTTTTTGTGCACTTTTTCATTGTTACGTCTCAATCGAATTGCGTCATTTAACAGTGACGTCATAATGTAAAACAACGTCAAAAGATGTTGACTCGGACATTTTGTGCTTTCTAACAAATGAGATAAAGAAGATCCTGACAACAATTTCAACAGTACTCACAACAGAGTAGCAAACGGAGTATCGACGGACCTCTAGCAAGCTAGAGGTGGGACCAGGTGCCCGGGAGGAGTAAGCATCCCCTCTTTGGCTAGCCGCACCCGCCGTCGATATTCATGCACGAAAATGAAAACAATATCTACAGAACATGCACTGTCCGAGGTCATATCTATATTGAAAGTGATATGGCGACCATGTTACGGAAAAGATTAATAACAATTACTGTCAAGCTTTTTTACGAGCTCCACAAGGCAAAGGGCATAAGCGTGACACAAATGAGATATAAAGAAGATCCTCAACAGCACTTACAAAAGAGCACCAAACTGATCGGAAAATGGTCGGCAAATGGTCTATTCTCTTTACAGAGAGTATAAAAGTACACGTGAAATATGGGAGTGATACAGTAGATAAAGTGTAGATAACCTGTTTTTAAGCACGTGATAGGTCTGTAAGGAAGGTCACAGATAAAAGCCATTATCACAAACACTGCATAAATGAAATATCAAAGTCTTACAAAGACAACGCCTATTAGACATACATGTATTTCTCATCCTTAAAGATAGTAATCATCAATTTAAGCACGTGATAGGTCTGTAAGGAAGGTCACAGATAAAAGCCATTATCACAAACACTGCATAAATGAAATATCAAAGTCTTACAAAGACAACGCCTATTAGACATACATGTATTTCTCATCCTTAAAGATAGTAATCATCAATGTGTTCAATACATACACTTAATCGGAACAATGTAACTCTAAATATATACACGAGATATTGAGGATCTTGAGTACAAGATTCAAGTAAAATATTTGGCTCAGGTGAGACAGAAATAGCTATGTTTCAACAAACTGAACATAAAATTGCTACAAAAAATGGCATTCCTGCTGAACGTAGGTCAATGTCAAATTCAATAGCATCATTTAAGAGCAGATTAATTTGCAGCGTGGACCAGACATGTACGTTTCGGGTACTAAACCCTCGTTAGTGACCCTCAATCTAAACAATGCATACAACCAAAGAGTGTGAAATTTATGATTTCAAAACTGTATCGAAAGACGTAGCAGGATGTTTTGGATATGGTGCTACCGGACCCCACGTTTTAGAAATTTCATGAAATTTTGATAACAGAAAAAATATTGTGGAGCTCGTAAAAAAGTTCCCCGAGAAAGTTTTGACAGTAAGTGTTTTGAATATTTTTCCCTGACAATTGGTCGCCACAACACTTTCTATATAGACATAACCTCAGACAGCGCATGCATTTTATATATTGTTTTCATTTTCGTGCATGAACACCAATGGCGGTGCAGCTGGCCAACAAGGGATGCTTACTCCTCCCGGGCACCTGGTCTCACCTGTAGTTTGTTAGGGGTCCGTCCATGCTCAATTTTGTGCTCTATTGTGAGTGCTGTTGAGAAAATCTTCAGGATTTTCTTTAACTCATTTGGTTATATGTGCCCTCGGGGATCAGATTGTACGATCAATTAACAAGAATTCTGTGTATACTAATGTCAATCATCAGTCTTAGCTTAAAATCATTGTAAAAGATAAATGTTATGTTAACCGAATATTTCACCAAACTAGGTATTTGAAATTGGGCATGGAAAAAGCAAAGTCAAGGCCAAACATAACTATAGCAAGTTAGGAACTCAGACGTTAAGGGTATATATTCATGTCAAATATGAACTTTGTAATAACAACCATAACAATAAATGAGAATAAATGTAAACATAAAGGCTACACGATATGATTACTCATGTGTAACTTATTAGATAAAGACATTCCTTGTGTTTCTATGGAGCTGTGTCGTTGTCTACCTCTGTTTGTCCGACCTTTTTTCTCCACGTATGTTCCGTTTTGTTTTTTGGGTTTTTTTTCAAGAATGTGTAAGTCTTTTGATTGTGGTTATTGGGGTCTGTTTACGGGTATTGCGTTTTTACCTTTATTCACTGATCTTAACTTGAACAGAAAAGAAAACAAGAGCAAGGTCACACGAAATCATAGTCACTTAGTAGCACTTATCAATATCTATCTATAGTTAAGTAAGAAGTTTGTACAAATTAATCCAAAATAACGAGTGTAAATCCAAAGGTAAACTAAAATGTTGACAGATACATCGTTAAACTAATACCTGATATGCTTTGAAATCCGGCCAAAACTTTGAATGGCATTGTGGGTAATTTTTCCAGGCCCCTCCCCCTTAACCAACCCACTCCTCCATACCCCGCTCATCTTTGATAATGAAAGGAAAAAGAAAACATCATTTTTATTTAATCAACGCTGACTAATATAACTAAAATATTATCAGAATTCATCATGTTCATAGCTTATAAGTTCAATCTGAATTATAGTGTTCAAGCACCATTTGAATTTGCGTGTTAAACGCGTATTATATCTACTGTTTTCATTTCGTTTAATTGTCATGGATCCATCTTTCATGTAGAATATGCTTTTGAATTTGGCTATCACAGCCGTCACGTGATGACGTACTATGCAGTAATTGCCATCCACGTTGAAAAAGGTAAGATACCAGAATGGGTCTAAAACTGATATCAGGATTTGGTTTTGACATAGTTGACTTTCCTGGCAACTTGAAACATGCAAAAGCACGTGGGGGTTTCACGCTAAGTTTCTTGGATACTGTTTTCTTCTACATTTAGACCAAAATCAGCGGGAATTTCTAAAAGACTATCTTTCCTCCCGATAACACAGACAACGTAATGATACTCATTACCGTCATCATTCGGATCAGTATTATCCGAGTAGCACATAACTTTTTCTACTATTTCAAGATATTTTGGTTTCTTTTTGTTTTCATATCCACCCAAAGCATCCAATAAGGGCTTGATTTGGTACAATTCTGCTCAGCTTTTCAGCAAATCTTATTCGTTAAAATTATGTGGCAAGATCAACGAATTTGGCCGTAGAAAAGCAAAAATAATCTTGAACATGGAAATGAAAGTAAGCGGATGCGACAGTTCTACCTAATTGAAGCGGCGGGTGTTGCATGCAAGCAGGAGATGTTTACTCTTCCTGGGCACCAGGTTTTCTTTCAATTTCAAATTGTAATTTTATTTTATTTATTCGTTTGTTCTTATTTTATTTTCGGACGACCAAGTTTTTTAACTAAAATATTTCATGGACGATTTTTAAATTTCGCTTTGTCCAAACTTTGTACATATAGTGTTTTGAAAGCTATATATATGTAACTAAAATAAAAAAAAGTGTACCAGGTTTTGAAGCCTCGAATTTGAAATGTCTATATTTCCTTATACCCTTAAATGGGCGGAAGAAGGGGGAGGTAAAATCCTTCCAATTGTACCTGGTCTCACTCCCATATCGGGGGTTCGCTTCTTTTCATATGGTGGAGGTTTTTGTTTGTTTGCTTTGGTTCCTGTTTTATCCTTATTGTGTATGCCTTCGGTTTCTGATTTTCAGAATTATCGATTTTGTGCTGTATACAGGGATATGGTCATTATCCATAACTGTCATTGCTTCATCATGATCTATGAAGAAACAGCCATTTTCATCTTTCAACCCATAATTCCTACTAAACATGGCGCAAAGCATTGATTCTGGATATGTACACAGAGTCGCACGTGTCATGGTGTAAATAACTCCAGCAACATTAAGGTGCACAATCTCACTCATTCTCAACTTTCAATTATCAAAATTTATCCAAATTTCCAAATGTTGCACCTCTCTTTTCCACTTGAATGGTTCAAAGGGAGTACCCTAAAGAATTAGCAAAAATGTACTAAAAACTCCTTGCCAGATTGCAAAGTTGCATCATTTTAGATAAAGAATTTAGTAAAAGTGTAGGTCAATGTTGCAAGGTCGGACGTCAGGGTAGGAAATTATATTTCCATTACACCTATAAAGAGTATAAAACAGTAAATGTGAAACATAGAAGTAAAAGATTAAGTGGCAAAAAAGGAGGGATCGATCAATCGATCTCCAACGAAATCTGGTGGCAGTATCCTCAGCAAAACTTGAATCACCTCTATGCGAAAAAACATGGTAGACAGGCACAAAAAAAGGAAACGCAAATTGGGCAATAAACACCAAATACTAGTGCGACATCAAATCACTAACAAAAAGGACTACATACATGTATAACCCAACGAGAGTAATGGGCAATCTGTGTCGACTTATGACGGTCATCTGCCAATATGTAACATGTAGTAGCACATGTTAGGGGTTATCCGTATAACGCACGCACAATCCTCCATTTTGTCATGTTACCAAGTGGAAATAACTTTTTCAGTTAAGAAAGGTCATAGTTATTTGACACTAAATCAAAACCCTTTTCACTAACAATAAACGTTTATTAATGAAATTTATTGCTGATCTAAGGATCAATGATACCCCTGCCCCGGCATATCTATCATATTAGTCTAGTCATATTACGATTTGAAATCAAACTAATTGCGAAAGAATGATTTTAGTTTTAAACTGTACATTAAGACAATTGTCGTTTTTGGTGGTTAATTTCTCCATCAAAAATAATTCATAGTATACCATTTTACTTCCTTGGAAAGAATGTCTATAATATCATCTGCTGAAATTTAATTTAGGATGATAATGAATATAATTGAACATTTTTATTGGTTTGAAATTGCCACATATATTGTCGAAATTTGATAAAATTAGCGTATCCTCCATTTTCAGAATAAGATTACATGGAAACGAATTGAAACATAATCTCATTGTCATAAAAGTGTAAAACCATATCTATAGCATATTAATGATTATGCATAAACTTTTGTGTCACAATAAATCTTCTTTTAAAAAATCGTCCTTAAAACCAACTGGCTGCATCATTTGTTCAGGCATTCATCAAATTATAGCAAAAAGGGAAACATAGGATAATCAAATATAACATAGCTCGCCGTAGCATGTTTTTGTCAAAAAATCAAAAAAAAAATTTAAAATACAGTAAGCATTGTCACTTCATTCCTTATAGTTCAAGAGATATAGCCAAGTTGAAAGGTTATGAAAAATAGGTTAAAATCCAAGGTCAAAGTCCCTTGGTCAAAGGACATGGTCTCAAATGAAAGGCTTCATCACAAGGAATCTACATGTGAAATACCAATGCCCTACCTATAATAGTTCAAGAGATATAGCAAAGGTTAAAGATTTTTGAAAGTAGGTCTTAGGCTAAGGTCAAGGTCACTAGGTCACAAGTCATAGTCACAAATGAAAGGTCTAGTCACAAGGTATCCACATGTGAAATATCAATGTCCTATCCCTTATAGTTCAAGAGAGATGGCCCAAATTAGAGTTTTTGAAAAGTAGGTCAAAGTCCAATGGCTCAAATGAAAGATCTTGTCATAAGGTACATGTATTTACATGTGAAACAATAATAATTCAAGAGATATAGCCCAGGTTAAAGTTTTTGAAAATTAGGTCAAAGTCCAAGGTCAAGGTCACTAGGTCACAGGTAATGGTTTCAAATGAAAGGTCGTCTCACAAGGTATCTATATGTGAAATATCAAAGCCCTACCCATCATAGTTCAAGACATATCGATCAGGTTAAAATCTTAGAAAAGTAGGTGAAAGTCAAAGGTTAAGGTCACTAGGTCAAAGGTCATGATCTCAATGACAGGTATCTACATGTGAAATATCAAAGCCCTACCCCTTATAGTTCAAGAGATATAGCCCAGGATAAAGTTTTGTCTACGGACGACGACGACAACAACGACGACAACGACAACGACAACGACGCCGAGGGTATGAAATTACCTCTCCGGACTTTTTCGTCCCGGCGAGCTAAAAAGTAAAGCCTAATTTCAGCCTGATTGTTGAAGATTGATTGAATTAAAATTGTTTAGTTCATTATTTGGAGTCAAATGAACTAAATGAATGTGATTTCATATTGTTTTGACTGCTGCCTTTGACAAAATCTAGTATCAATGTTTAATGTCTTCACATTCATTAGCATCATTTTTGAGCAGACAAATTTACAGCATAGACCAGACATGCACGTTTCAAGTATTTAACCCTCGTCAGTGATTCTCTATCTAAACAATGTCATATGACCAAAATCTGTGAAAATTATGTCCTAAATATACCGAAAGAGGTAGCAAAATGGCTGGGATATGATGCTACAGGACCCAGATTTTATTAATTTGAGAACATTTTGTAAACAGAAATTTTAAAATGCGTTTGAAGAAACGACAAACCGAAATTGATCGAACTTGGCTACATGTGCGCTCGGGGAATCTTGGTCCACCAGCAGTGACAGTCACCAAGTGGCACAAATGTTTAATGTCTTCAAATTCATTAGCAACATTTTTGAGCAGATAAATGTACAGCATGAACCAGACATGCACGTTTCGTGTATTTAACCCTCGTCAGTGATCCTCTATCTAATCAATGTGATGTGACCAAAATCTGTGAAAATTATGTCCTAAATATAACGAAAGACGTAGCAAAATGGCTGGGATATGATGCTACAGGACCCAGATTTTAGTAATTTGAAAACATTTTGTAAACAGAAATTTTAAAATGCGTTTGGCGAAACGACAAACCGAAATTGAACGAACTTGGCTACATGTGCGCTCGGGGACTCTTGGTCCACTTTGATGAAAAAATGGCTAAGTCCAAGGTTTTTTAAGGTTAAACTTCTCTATATTTCATAAATATGTTGACCGATTTTCTTTTAATTGTGCAAGACTGTCATTGGTGAAAGAAGCTTTTTCAAGCTAGACTTTCATATTTCTGACGGAGCATTATATTTGAAAATTCGAGAGTTGATTAATTTTTAAAATGGGACATGGGGAACTGACTTAAAATTCTCCATATTTTTTTCTAGATTAGAAAATGACAGGACTTTTTTGAATATTTTTCACTTGGTATTAAGAACTTAAACAAGAGGCCCAAGGGGGCCACATCGCTCACCTGAGGAGACTGTATGTATGTTTTCAATCAAAGTCAGTATAAGAACTGAAGAAAATCACTTTTAGTGAAGCTTTGAGAAGGACAATGTGTACTTACTTCCTGTAAAGTTTGGTGACATTCTGTGCAGTAGTTTTAGGTGATAAGGCAAAATATGTCATCCAATTAGAGCCTATGGAGGACATCTTGGGTTTCCGATCGGCTCAAAAAACACAAACTTGGTAGAGGGCATTGAGGATTTGCTTCCTTTGAAGTTTCCAGAAATTCTGTGTAACGGTTTCAGAGGAGAAGTCGAAAATGTGTCAGCCAATCAGAGCCTGTGGTGGCCATCTTGGATTTCCGATCGACTCGAAAAACACAAACTTGGTAGAGGGCATTGATTACTTGCTTCCTGTGTAGTTTCATGAAATTCTGTGCAGTTGTTTCAGAGGAGAAGTCGAAAATGTATCAGCCAATCAGAGCCTGTGGCGGCCATTTTGGATTTCAGATCGGCTCAAAAACACAAAATTGGTAGAGGGCATTGAGTGCTTGCTTCCTGTGAAGTTTCATGAAATTCTGTGCAGCGGTTTCAGAGGAGAAGTCGAAAATGTGTCAGCCAATCAGAGCTTGTGGCGGCCATCTTGGATTTCCGATCGGCTCGAAAAACACAAACTTATTAGAGGGCATTGAGTTCTTGCTTCCTGTGAAGTTTCGAGATATTCTATGCAGCGATTTCAGAGAAGTTCAAAATATGTCAGCCAATCAGAGCATGTGGCGGCCATCTTGGATTTCCGATCGGCTCGAAAAACACAAACTTGGTAGAGGGCATTGAGTTCTTGCTTCCAGTGAAGTTTCGAGATATTCTGTGAAGCGGTTTCAGAGGAGAAGCCGAAAATGTGTCAGCCAATCAGAGCCTGTGGCGGCTATCTTGGATTTCAGATCGGCTCAAAAACACAAACTCGGTAGAGGGCATTAAGTACTTGCTTCCTGTGAAGTTTCGTGAATTTCTGTGCAGCGGTTGCAGAGGAGAAGTCGAAAATGTTAAAAGTTTACGCAGGACAGACGACGACGGACGACGGACGGGGCGCTATGACAATAGCTCACTTGAGCTTCACTCAGGTGAGCTAAAAAAGTAACATGACCATGCAGAGTCATGAAATAAAAAAATCCTCCTCATGTACGAGTTTGAAAATCCAGGACTTAGTCTATTTTCTCACTTTCAGTCTAAATATCATTCTGATTCAATTTCATTCTTAATTTTCTCCTACATTACTTAGAATCTACTTCTTCTTTTATAATTTTCATATCGTATATTGAGCATTATTATGAAATCAAATAAAAATCTATGCTTACCAATTTGATTGTAAATAATTTTCTGAATGAAATTGCAAAAATATTCATTCTCATTAAATAATTTCTTAAAAAGTACGGTCTTGACCAAATTCTTAGATAGATAACCATCATAGATATTGTCTCTTTTATTTTGATGAAATATAAAAATAAGTAGTATAAACGTTCAATTAATTGAATATAAAGCTTTTCCATGTTTACCTTGATTCCTAACAAAGACCACAAACTCGGGCTTAAGACGGAATTGCCATTTTACCTTTTTTGATCGGTCTGTTTGCTGTTTTGCTTATTTATTATTATTTATGGGCTTGAATCTTATTAAATGTCTTAAATAGTTACTAAAGATATCATAAAAACAGTTTTATGCTAAAACTGAATCTTTCCCTAGGTTATCGGATCAACTGAATATGCCACATTTGGTCATTTTGCATTTTGATTAAAATGAAGGGGGTCTAAATACTGCACTTCCCGTGAAGTATCGAGTGAGGACTTTTAATATGTGTTTTGTATGTGTGTTTAGACATGAAATCAAATCTTAAAAATTCTTTTGCAATAACTTCGATTTCAGCCCATTTTTTGGCATAATATGACTGGACTATACATGTATAAGCAATGTATAAAAAGTTTGAAGGGGCACAATTCAACATAAAATTGAGGAACATGACCCATTATTTGAACTTGACCCTTATTTATCAATGTAAAGCTATATCAAAGAAACAAATATATTCCCTGCGACAGTTTTCATCTCAATGTCAGGAAAGCACAAAATATTGATTTTTTCCAAGTTTGAAGGGGCACAACTCTGCACATAATTGAGCGACAACGCCCATATGCAAACCTATCCTATAATATTTGGTATAAAAGCTACATTCAACAAATGAATAGAATATATGTAAGGGTTTTCCTTTAAATGTCCGGAAAACACAAAATTGTGAATTTTTCTAAAATTCAAGGGGCATTACTGTGCACGTAATAATGGAGGGGCATGACCCATATTCGAACTGGACCTGTATTTCTTGGTGTAAAAGCTATATGCAAGACATGAATTGATTACCTGCAACAGTTTTCCTTAAAGTGTCCGGAATCTAGGGCTGGGCGGTGCATCGAAAATTTCGGTGCTTCAAAATTAGCATTGTCGGTTCGATGCATCGACGTAGAATTGCAGATTTCGATTCGGTTCAGACGCAATTTATCAAAGTAAACTAACGCCAAATAAAGACCAGAAAATGTTTGTAATAGCTTAGAAATTATATTTAAGACGGCCAGAAAGTAAGAAAAGAGCGTACATAAAAACTACATCCACTTATCACTCCGGTTTACGTGCACTTTCCCCCCGACCTCCCATGAAAAGGAAATTGAAAGTACATCTACTTTGCCTTTCCATGAACTGGTCAGAAGCTTTGTGCAAGCAGCAACAAAAACTAAACGGGGAATTCTAGTCGCCAAATATCATCTGCATGTAACAAAAGCTTTTGTCAACTGAAATATTTACAGTGAGAGTCCTCTGAGACCTGCCAATTCTTGGGTGTTGAGAAATGAGGTGTTGAACTTTGTATTTATGTTTTAAAAATTTCTCACAGTGCAGCTGTAGTGTTGAAGCACATGCATCCAGCATATATAATTATTGGTGTAAAACTGATGATTTTTTTAAATATAGATACCCAAACATTCTTCAGATATATGCAAATTATTATGCTGTATAAAGTTAGACTGAAGTTTGTCAAATTAATTTAGATTTTTTTTTTTTTGTGAATTCTAACATATCATTTTGTACTTTATCTCATTCAAATGAACCGAATCGAAATTAATCGAAACGAGATCTCGTGATTCGAAACCGAACCGCATCGAAGGATACCTGAATCGTCCCAGCTCTACCGGAAACCACAAAATTTTGAATTTTTCTAAGCTTCCAGGGGCACAACTCTGCACATAATTTAGGGACATAGCCCATATTTGAACTTGACCTGTACTTCTTTGTGTAAAAAGAATTGTGTAGTGAACTCCAGACCTAGGCCTGTGTGGAGGAGCGAAACACTCTTTACATAAGGCCTTTTTCTTGGACCTTTTCTCTATTGCCGAGCTTAGAGGCTTACCTTGACCGCGCGAGTCTAATTATTGAATTGCGAAATGAGCGTGACATGGATATCATTTTCTGAATTTAATCTAGATCTATCGATATCTCAACAGCTATGAATAACAAGCAACAACAATGAATGTATAAAGGAAATAATATGGAAGACGACAATGAAATGAATAAATCTATAACACCTATACGTTGAGTCCGTCCATTGTCAAGCCAACAACTTTTAATGTATATATATATATACAAAATTCCTACGCTAAACCAAACTCATATGGTTGCCTAACTAAGCTAGTACGTCACTCCTATGCTAAACTACAATGGAATTACTGTATGAATGTATATGGCATTTACTCAAACAAGAGCTATCGCTATACGCAGCGTTTAACTACTACTTCCTACAAGAGCTATCGCTCTACGCTGCCCCTAACAAAATGCCTAACGTGTCGATTTATCTTCGTACACCACCTACAGACAGGAAAATTTTTCCTCATCTCCTTACTCTAGTACTCTATAGTATAAATGGATATATATAAAAGACAATTAACCCATTACTAATAACTATTCCCTATCCTTCCGGTTTGTGTCGTCTGCAATGACAACACAGGAACACGTATATTAAAAGCCCTCTTAGTCAAATATATATATAAAAGTGCACTTCTCTCCGTAATTAGGCATCATACATTTTGTACTAATAAAGTATCAATCTCATACAAAAGAAAAGGATTCACAAACATCTCAAAATAACAATGCATAATATATCATTATTTATTAAGTTTTGGTAAGAGGCTAAAAATTTGCACCTCTCGCTATGACGTTATACGAGCATGACGTTTCGCGGAAAAACTGGGACACTTCCCAGATAATGTAAACAGCTGTAAAATGCTGATAGGTTTTTAAACTGTTTTAACATACAGAAGGGTAAGCAAAGATAAACAATGCAGCACGCTCATGTTTTCGAATGTAAACAAAGGTCAGAGGCAATTCTGACAATCACATCAATAACGAATTGATTATCTGTAAGGAGTTTCCTTTAAATGTCCAGAAACTACAGAATTTTGAATTTTTCTAAGTTTCAAGGGGCTTAACTCTGCACTGAATTAAGGGACATAACCAATATTTCAACTTTTCCTGTACTTCTTAGTGCAAAAACTTTATACGAGAAATGATTTTCTGTAAGGGTTTCCTTTAATGTCCGGAAACCACAAAATCTTAATTTTTTTAAGGTTCAAGGGGCATAACTCTGCACGTAATAAAGAGACATGACCCATAGGGATATGGCCCATATTCGAACTTGATCTGTATTTTTTTTTTCTTTTTTTTTTTTGAAAAAGCTATATCCAAGAAATAATCTGATTATCTGTAACGAATTTCCTTTAAACGTCTGGAAACCACAACATTTTTGATTTTTTTAAGTTTCATTGGCCATAACTCTGCACTTCATTGAGGGACATGACCCATATTTGAACTTGACCTGTATTTCTTCATGTAAAAGCGATATCAAAGAAGCAATTGATTATCTGTAACACGTTTCCTTCAAATGTCATGAAACGACAAAATTTTGAAATTTTCTAATTTTCAAGGGGAATAACTCTGCACTGAATTCAGGGTCATGACCCATATTTGAACTTGACCTGTGTTTATTGGTGTAAAAGCTATATCCAGGAAATGAATTAATCATCTGTAAGGGATTACCTTTAAACATCTGGAAACCACAAAATTTCTGAAAGCATCACTGATGAGAATTTCGAATTCGAAACACATGTCTTGTGCAGGAAAAATTGGTTTGGTATTTTCTTTATGAATGTATAGAGTTGGAACACTTCCGAATTATTCTTATATACACTTATTTTATGTTGCAGTGTGGAGCAGTTGAAACCGTTCCCCGTGACCTGATGATTAGAAGTGTATCAATACTTCTTTCCAGCTTTGTCGCCTGAAAGAAGCTTTGTTTTTGCCCTTTATCGATTTGACATTATAAATATTATTTTGCTATTTCGAAAACTTTTCATTCCATTCAAGACTATCACCGAAATTAAATAAGGTTAACATATTAGCACTATCCCTCCTTTGCTATTTTGAACATATATGTTATTTGGATATGCCACTGAATCGACCGTACAGGAAATTTGGAGCCGCGCACTCTCTGTAAATTAAATGTACAAATCTAAATTAAAAACATTATAAAACGCGCTACTAAGATGAATTTTGTTGGCTCCGCTGAAATCACTGATGAGAATTTGATATTCGAAACATGTGTCTGGTGCAGGAAAATTGGTTTGGAGTTTTCTTCATGAAGGTATAGAGTTGGAACACTTCCGTATTATTACTTTTAATGTCCGGAAACCACAAATTTTTGAATTTTTCTTAGTTTCAAGGATTCTGCACTGAATTGAGGGGCACGACCCATATTTGAACTTGTCCTGTATTTATTGGTGTAAAAACTATATCCAAGAAATGAATTGATTTTCTGTAAGGGTTTTCCTTTAAATGTCCGGAAACCACAAAATTTTGAATTTTCTCAGTTTCAAGGGCACTAACTGAAGGTATAGAGTTGGAACACTTCCGTATTATTCTTATATACACTTATTTCATGCTGCAGTGTGGAGCACTTAAAACCGTTCCCCGTGACCTGATGATTTGAAGTGTATCAATACTTCTTTCCAGCTATGTCGCCTGAAAGAAGCTTTGTTCTGGCCCTTAATCGATTTGACATCATAGATATTATTTTGCTATTTTGAAAACTTGTTATTCCATTTAAAACTATCACCGAAATTAAAGGTAGTTAACATCTTGGCACCATCCCGTCTATGCTATTATTATTATTAAATTAAATCTACATGTGGTTGATTTATTTCTAGGTCATGGGGGAAACTAGACTTAATAATCCAGTCTCTCCGCTGCGGCTAAAAGAGACTGAACCCCACTATGGTTGTTACAGAACGAAGTCGGACCAAATTGTTGCCCAACGATTTTTCCGATGTCACGGACCTTAAGTATTGATTTTCTGGCAGGTGACTCTTAAGTAAACATTAAACTAACTATCTCTACCCACCTCGTGTTTTTTTCCCGCTTCGTTATTGCATTTTTGTCGATTTTTAACTCCCTACCAAACAAAACAAGCAAGACAATAGTTCAGAGATTCGACCAATCAGAACGAAGGATAAAGAAAGTTGATCACGTGATATTTGTAACCTTCGTTCTGATTGGTCGATTCTCCGAACTTTTGCCTTGCTTGTTTGGTTTGGTAGGGAGTTAAAAATCGGCAAAAATGCGATAACGAAGCGAGAAAAACACAAGGTGGGTAGAGATAGTTAGCTTAATGTTTACTTAAGAGTCACCTGCCAGAAAATCAATACTTAAGGTCCGTGACATCGGAAAAATCGTTGGGCAACAGTTTGGTCCGACTTCGTTCTGTAACAACCATAGTGGGGTTCAGTCTCTTTTAGCCGCAGCGGAGAGACTGGATTATTAAGTCTAGTTTCCCCCATGACCTAGATTAATTAGGATCAGGGTGGCGACTTTTAATAGAAATGAGGTAGAAGAAAGATGGATATTTCCACATGTAGAGGAGCATCACCTCGAACTATTCAGACCAAAAAATCAAAATTTGCCCGTCTTGGGGTTTTTTTTTTTTTTTTTGGTTTTAAACGTCCATTTTTGGCCTATTTTAAATTTTCGTCATTTAAGAGAATACCTCATCATAACTTTACATACCCCAGCAATGCATGAAATTTCAAAAAGTCATATGTACCTTTTTTCTGGCGTCTTAAAGCTTGTGTATGAATTAAAGCCTATTTTGAAAAATTCTAATAAGATTAACTGAAATGAGTATATTTTGTTATAAATACGATTTGCTGGTTGCCATGACAACTACTCGTTATTTTCATTAATAGCTAGAAGGTCGCCAGGTACACAATTTTTTTTCTATGTATAGAGCTATGGCATTGCTTAATACTAAAGCAGTCAAACCAATATGTACCCGAATTCGTTTTTGAGCAAAATGACTGTTTCTATAAATAGCACGATAATTTGTGCAAAATATCAACAATTTGACCCCAAAAGATAGAGATTTACTTAAGTTCGAATTTCTAATTCTCTTATTTTTGAAGAGTATAATGAAAAGTATATATTCTGATGTTTGAATCTTTAGAAGCATAACTCATACGAAAATGACAATTTTTTTCCTATTTTCGGCGATTTTTCATTGAAAAATATGCATTTTTCCTGAAAATACCCATTCAGCAATGAAAATTTCAAGGAGTATTATTTTTTTTTTTCTGAAACAATGCAACAAACTGAGCTTACATCATTTGTCGTCCATGTCGGTTTTAGATATTACGTGATATGAAAATAGAGTTATCTCCCTGTAGTCTAGCTTGCTAGGGGTCCGTCGATGCTTAATTTTGTGCTCTGTTGTGAGTGCTGTTGAGATTATCGTCAGGATCTTCTTTAACTCATTTAATATTCGCTGCAGTCAAGATATATAGTAGAAGAAATAGGAGTGTGTATACAGGATTATATAACAGTGAAGACTAAGATGGATTTTTCGGATTAATAGCACAGCTTGTGGATATTTTCTAGTAGTGTCGGAGGCTTTATTTTTTTGTAAATCAGTGTATCATATATTTTTTCGTTTTTCATATTTGAATATGTTTAATTGATTGATATTTTCAGTTTTTTGCTCACTTACATGTATGAAATGTGTTTTATAGATTGCATATACAACAGTTATAATTATTTGATTTAATGATGCATATTATGGATTAGCTATTTTATATCAAAAGATGTAGTATCTCAGATCAAATAAGTTCTAGTAGAAACCTTGTGATTTATAAAAATCATCGAGAAATTTATTCAATTCTTTTAACGAGATATCACACGCGTTTCAGTAGCCTCCCTTAGACTAGAATTTTTAAGAAATCTCCACGCTGAAGATTTCCGATTTTAGTAACTTAAAATGACTTGATGTTCTGCCTTTGTTATAATCGCTCAATCGGCAAGTCGTTCCAATAGCTTAGAGGTAGAGCTCTTGCCTTCCATGCAGGAAGACCGTGGTTCGAGCCTGAGCGCAGGGTCAATAATCAGACTGTTAATCGTATGAAAGGACGAATGTTTTTTTTTTCTTTGCAAAGTAATGGTAAGCCTAGAGTGACCAACAATAGTCAAATTCTTGCTGAAATTGAACTTATTTGAAAATTTTGTTGTTTTTTTTTTACCTATATACATATGTCGTATCTATTCAGAAATAAGTCAGGTGTCAGTAAAGTGTTTGGATGTAGAGAAACTTATAATAAATTTACGCATATGGTTCATGTAATATCATTATACATGTGCACATACTGTCATGTTATCACACAAAATCTGTATTCGGTTCTATTTATTTACATATTGACATCTTTGTGAGTGAAGGAACACTGCTGTGATATTTAAAAAGTTGATTATATAAATTCGGATGCTTTTGTCTTTGGTCACATAGTAAAGAAAGATAACTCGAATTGCACTTTTAATTTATACATGATAATTTACACATTCATTCAGATTTTGCATCATCTGATGTGGTCATTAATTTCTTTCTATAAGAATTTGCACAATATGATGAGGGAATCATATGTGAAGTTTCATTTGAAAATCTTGGGCTGAAAAAAAAATATAGCCAAAAAAATGAGCATTTCCATAACAATCAATGGATGGCTAAAATGTCTGATCAGTTTCAAAATCTGAAAATTTTGGATGGTTTGATTTAAACATATTTATTGCATATATAGCAAGGGATGGTGACGTCCTTATATGGTCCCTTACATCTGAATTAAATTAGGAAATCAGAATTATGTATTTTTTCTGAAAATAAATGTTGTATAACACGAAGCGTATGATATCACCTTAAACTGTCACATTCGATGAAATAATGTTAAAAGTACTCAATGATTAAGCATTTGTTACAAAGTGAATTATTAACAACTTTCCATATGTATATAATTTTTTAGTGGGTAGTATTCTATGTATAAGCTTCCTTTGTACAATTTTCATTTAATTATCTTTGACATTTTTGAAAAAGTATTCTAAAGAATGTTTGATAACCAGATCAGGATACTCATTATACCATGTTACATAAGATATTGGGGATATTGATGAGCTTCTCATGAAGGTTTCATATATATAGGATCTCAAATGAATTTTCATTTCATACGATGTATTATGAAACGAGTTGTGGCTTTTATATCCCCGAGCCTTGGCAAGGGGATATTAAACGCACAACGTGTTTCATAATACATCGTATGGAATGAAAATACATTTGAGATTCTTATCACATGATATTGCCTAAATATGTGCATTTCTAACGTGAAATCGACGTTTCTGAGAATAAGAGGCGAACCACGCTGTGACCTACAGGTCGTCTGCTACGCCTTGAGAAGTATTACCCAACCGTATAGATATATTATGTGCGCAAGAGCAAAACAATATTTCAAATTTGTTTAATATTTTATGCAATAATTAATTCTACAACAATCTTAATAATTGATATTGAATCCGGGTCTGAATTTAACAATTGACCGATATTTGAAAGGTCACACTTCTCAAAGTTTATGTGATTAGGTTCCAAACTTGACCAATCGCATTCAATCAGAGCGATATGTAACGTGTTATCATATCATATATTTATGAAATGGCTTAATGAAACTGCATAGCGAGTGTATCATGTGATAAATCATTTTACTGCTGAGTTTATCTATTGTTATGTTTTAATCATTTATGAATGATAAATTGAGTGAGAGATATTTATTTCATATTTATTAGGATTTGAGTTTCTCAATGCACTAACCAAATTTTTGGAATGGCTTTTTTCAATTGTTGATACTGCGATATCCAGTTTAATTTGCTCTCCAGTTTTGATAGAATATGATATTCATTCAATTCTCCATCTTGATTTAGGATATCATTTATAGTAATCATGTTTGAGTTGATCCAGCTTTTATAATATAGGCATTTTTCTTTGAATTTTATATGTTTATTACCCCCAGATAATCTGTGATCGAATTGTTTCAATTTTTTTTTTTTTTTTTTTTTTTTTGCATTTCTCAATTTTACACATGATTCAATCATTTCCCTGTAACATTGAAGATTTTTTATTGTATCTAGATTCATTTTGAAAATAAGATCATTTGGGCCTAATTTATTAAAATAATAATTATAATAATTTGGAATCACTGTTCAGGAGGGACTATCTTTTTCTATCAATAGACGTTAAATCCTATTCACCCTTAGTGTATTTATGTGTGACTCTAAATCGAACATATTTATCCACCATCTAAATAATAACTTATAACAGTTTTTCTTTTTATTTTTTCTACTTTTTCATCCCATATGTATCTGTATACTATTTTTTGAAATTCATCTTTAATCTCTTTTTGGATAGTTAAAATTGAAGCAGCATATGTGAATTGCGAGGCAATCGAAGATTTTACACTTATATGTCCAATATATGTGAGGTTTCGTCCTTTTCACTGATTTATTATTATTCTCATTTTTTTACTTTTTCCCCAATATTTTTCATAGAGTGTAAATTGATCATGTCCAAAGAAAATTCCTAGTGTTTTAATTGCTTTCTCTGTCCAACATATTGATTCAAAATTATCGTCAATAATATTCTGGTTTCCTAATTTAAGATCTTTTGATTCTTAAATCCTACTTTTGAATTATATAAGAATGAAATTTATCCACAAGAATTAACACTTAACAAGGCAAACCTTTCAAATACAGAAACACCGTTTTTGGACCTAAATATCAAAATTGTGAACGGAAAGATTCATACAAGTGTTATGACAAAAGGGATGATTTTGGATTCAACAAAGTAAATTTCCCCTGGCGATGTTCCAAGATTACCGTCATACGGCATTTACATATCACAGCTCATCCGGTACGCTAGAGCATGTACTGATATTTTGGATTTTCACAGTAGAAATTTACAAATTACCAAAAAACTTTTAGGTCAAGGTTTCCATTTTAATAAACTAGTTAAGACTTTCTGGAAATTTTACAAAAATTACAGTCAACTTCTTTTAAAATTCGGATCTATACACGCAACGGAGTGAATTACTTTGGGTATTACACAACCTGTCTTTAATGGTGATATGATAAACAAAATAAGAAGGATCAAAGGTAGCTTAACCATCGAAAATGCGTCAGAATCATCAAACGCCTTTTATACCGTGGATATGATCATTATGTCACCAGACGGACACTAGGCTTGGTACTTGACCAATCTACAGTCTTGTACAAGCGCATCCTTGAGACTTGCACTCTGACTGACTGTGACGACGGGACTCCATGACGGGCCCAGTCCAAACCTCTTTAGAGAAGACAGGGTCCCGACCACCTGTCCTCTCTGAATGTCAGTCGGACTCCTCGGGTGATTACATACATGAGCTCGCTACAGCCGGCAGAGCACGGACTGTATTACGCATGCCCTCTTTTTATATCCATTTACATATTCATCTGTATTTCGGGGGCCTCTGCGTTTCGCGGTCTTGTTTGTGTGATGTCATCTTACAGTGAGGAGGTTGTTTTACACCACAATTGTACGTTCTTCGAGACCTCTGGGTAATTGGAGAAGTGAGAGGGTTGTGCGCACGTAATCCAGGATTACCACACCATTTGCTACTTGCGTGACAAATGGCCGTCCAAAGTCGGCACCGATTGCCCATTGGTCTCGTCGGTTTATGTGTAGTCTTTTGTGTTTGATGTTTACATGTCTTCTGTCTCTTTTCCGTCCCGTGCTGTACTCGTCTTTTGTGTTTTTGCATCGGGTGTTTTGGTGTTCCGCTGTTGATGCTGCAACGGGGTCTTGTTGGAGATTCCCTCCCTTCTCTTACGATTAAGAATTAAGCCGGAGTATGTTCCAAAAATTTCTATTTCATTCAGAGCCAACTGAATATCATTCTTCGAATCTAGAAATAGAGTGGTGTCATCCGCAAGTTGGGAGATTTTGAAAGGGATTTTTGTTTGTCATTGATTTTAATGCCTTTAATATTTTTGTTATTTCTTATGTTAAGGGACATAACTTCCGCCACTAAAACAAAAAGGAGGGCTGAGATTGGGCACCCTTGCCGAATTCCTCTGGAAATAGGAATATGATCAGATATCAAAACATTATTTACAACAATACATTTAATATCAGTATGTATAACTTTAATCCATTTTTGAAATGATTTGCCAAACCCATTTTTCAAAAACACTAAGTAAGAAATTCCATTCAACAGTATCAAATGCCTTTGCAAGATCAAGAAATAAAATTGCTCCATTTTGGTTATATTATTCAGTGTATTCAATGATGTCTTGGATAAGTCTTATATTATACCCTATATATCTGTTTTGTATAAAGCCATTTTGATTGTACTTACAATTTCAGGTAGGACCTTTTTCAGTCTAATAGCCAAACAACTTGTAATTATATTTCAAAATGATTCACAATTTGGCTCCGACATATCTTCAATTACTTGTTCCCCCAACCGTCCAACAGGTGAGCCAAAGACAATTACGCAATAATACTAGATTAATTGTTCCTCGATCCCGAACTAGCCTATATGAAAATTCTTTTATAATACAAGCTACAAAAGAATGGAATTCACTATCTGATTCGCTAACACAGATACAGTCACTTCCTGCATTCAAAAAAGTATTAGATAACAATCTTCGAAAATCACCATACTATTTTTTCTTAGGTATCGAATGGCCCAAATCTATCATACGCGTCTTCGGCTAGGTTGTAGCTCTCTGAACTCTGATCTATTCAAAAACCATATCCCTGAGAATGACAAATGTATATGCGTGCTACTAAACATAATTTCTTAGAATTTCTTAGAATGTAATTTATACAACAATATAAAATTCTCAAGTATTAATAATATAAATCATAGCTATAATACTGACATACTTCTTAAGGTATTCAACCCCTAATGCGTTTTCAATAATACCAGAAATAAGAATTTTCAGTCTCTTCAAAAAGAATGCAAATACATAATATTCCAACCAAAATTAGGGATTGCACTTCTCATACCATGATCTACTCTGTCAACCCGAAGATTTCCGATTATGAAGACATCGGCATTTGTCGGGAAATTATGAAAATGTGCATAAATTTTAACCGGAAGTACTCTATTAGGGTGCGGGATCCTTAATGGATGCCCATTATACAGTGAAGGAGCAAACGAGGAGATATTTCTTGCTGATCATGAGTTTATTGTTATTAGTAAAAGATTCTCTTAGAACAATAGGGCTCTAAATTCTCATTTTTCTTTTCTCATTTCGTCTCTTCTTGCTTCCTTATCATTCAGGCATGTGCATTTTTTCTCTTTTTTCCCTCTCTCTATCTCTTTCTCATACCACAAAATCTCGTTATTTTTCGGATGCACATAATTTTGTAAATAATGTATATGTCTTAGGGAGATGACCTCGCATAAGACGATCGTCTTGTTCCCCGATCCCATTGTATTACTTTGTAAAATAATTATATCATTTATGCAATTTTCTGAATAAAATATTGATTAAACCAACTTGTAATGATTTTAAAATCTGCATTTAAAAGTGTAAGAGGTCGCAATTATTAAGATCTTTTATGTCACCTTTTTATTAGAGATAGAGTTCCAATTTTGTGTGTGTTAGATAATGACTCAGAGTTAAAACATTCATGTATTACATTCATAAAGATGTCCTTATTCTGATGAGAATTTAATATTCGAAACACGTGTCTGGTGCAGGAAAAATTGGTTTGGACTTTTTCTTTATGAAGGTTAAGAGTTGGAACACTTCCGTATTATTATTATATACACGTATTTCTTGTTTCAGTGTGGAGCAGTTAAAACCGTTCCCCGTGACCTGTTGTTTAGAAGTGTATTTTAAATTACTTCTTTCCAGCTCTGTCGCCTGAAAGGAGCTTTGTTTTGGCCCTTTATCGATTGGCATCATAGATATTATTTTGCTATTTCGAAAACTTGTCATTCCATTCAAAACTATCACCGAAATTAAATGAGGTTAACATCTTTTCCCCATCCCTCCTATGCTATTTTGAACATATATGTTATTTGGATATGCTACTGAATCGACCCTACAGGATATTTGGGGCCGCGCATTCTCTGTAAAGTAAATGTACAAATTTAAATTCAAAACATTAAAGAGGGCGCTACTGAAATGAATTTTGGTGGCTCCGCTGAAATCACTGATGAGAATATAATATTCGAAACACGTGTCTGGTGCAGGAACAATTGGTTTGGAGCTTTCTTCATGAAGGTATAGAGTCGGAACACTTCCGTATTATTACTTCGAATGTCCGGAAACCACAAAATTTTTAGTTGAGTTCAAGGGGGAAACTCTGCACAAAATTGAAGGACATGACCAATATTTGAACTTGACCTGTATTTCTTTATGTAAAAGCAATATGCAAGAAATGAATTGATTTTCTATGATAATTTTCCTTTAAATGTCCGGAAATATCCGGAAACCACAGGTGGGACGGACGCACGAACGCACCCTCGCACGCACAAGTGCATCACTATATACCCCCACCATTATATGGCGGGGGTATGATGAAATGCGAAGGCGACATGCCTTCCCCTATTAGACATGAGGGTGATGTAACTCATTATCTGATATCACATAGAACATTTATATTACAATACTGTCAATGAATGTGTTAAAAAAGATACATTACATCAGAATAATGTTATTACATCAGAATAATGTATATGATGATAGGGATGATTTTAGATTCAACATGGTAAATTTCCCCTGGCTTGACGGTGATGTTCCAAGATTATCGTCATACGGCATTTACATATCACAGCACATCCGGTTCGCCAGAGCATATACTGATATTTTGGATTTTCATAGTAGAAATTTACAAATTACCACAAAATTTTTAGGTCAAGGTTTCCGCTTTCATAAACTAGTTAAGACTTTCTGGAAATTTTTCAAAAATAACAGTCAACTTCTTTTAAAATTCGGATCTATACACGAAACAGAGTACATTACTTTGGGTATTACACAACCTGTCTTTTATGGTGATATGATAAACAAAATAATAAGGATCAAAGGTAGGCAGCTTAACCATCGAAAATGCGTCAGAATCATCAAACGCCTTCTATACCGTGGATATGATCCTAATGTCACCAGATGGACACTAGGCTTGGTACTTGTCTCTTTTCCGTCTCATACTATGCTCGTCTTTTGTGTTTTTGCATCGGGTGTTTAGGTGTTTTGCTGTTTGTGCTGCAACAGGGTCTTGTTGGAGATCCCCTCCCTTATCTTATATGTGACATAGAGTACAATATTCAGTAAAGTTCTTGTAATTCTGTGCAGAAGTTCCAACTCAGAAGTGAAAACATGCCTCTGCTACAAAGATCCTTCGGCAGATATGTTTATGGATAAAAATACAAACTTACTGTAGCACTAAGAGTACTTATTTTCTGGTCGGCTTTTAGAAAATATGTCAACGTCACAGTTTAAATGTTCTGTCTGGTCCATGCTGCAAATTTCTCTGTTTTTGAATAATGCTATCGAATTTGAAGACGTTAATTTAACAATGGCAGAAAAACAAATGATATGGTTTTGGAGAATCAGATTGATAGATATATCCGTACTTACAGTGAATTGGGTAAAGTACTATGATTCTAATCTTTTCCAAGTAGTTGCTGGGAATCTGAAATATTGTTTAAACCAGAGCCATTTCTTCAATTTCATTATTCCATGTTTCATGTAGGAACAGTTCACTTCTTACTTATGTCCTTTTTTGTTGTAAATCTTCATGATATGTTTTGGATACATTATCGATGTAATTACTTTTTTCATGTAATGGTATTCTATTTATGATATATTACATCATAATCGAAATTCATGATCAAAGAGCAGATTTACAATCATATCTATTGTCAATATTGAAATATATGTTCTATAGTATCAATTTTGTTGTACTAGACACGTGTTTCGAATATTGAATGTAAACGTCTTCTAATTGAATAGCATCATTTAAGAACAGATAAATTGGCAACGTGGACCAGACATGCACGTTTCGGGTACTTAATCCTCATCAGTGATCCTAAATCTAAACAATGTAATATGCCAAAAAAAGTATAAAAGTTACTATGTCGAAAAAGTGTACCTAAAGACGTAGCAGGATGGGTGGGATATGATGCTACAGGATCCTCGTCCGTAGCACTTCATGTCAGACAGTTTAAATAGAGCCAAAGTGAATTGTCCTGGCGCCATCTACAATATGAACTTTTGATTTATTCTTGCCAAATGAGCGGCTCCAAATATTGAGTAGGGTTTATTCAGAAGCGTATTTAAGTGTGATATATGGCCAAAAATCGTTGGAGGGTAGGCGCAAGGAGCTCAATTATAAACGTGACCGAAAAAATTATGCCGAAACCCAAGCTAAGGACAGAGCTATGCAATGAGGGAGATACCCCTTAGTTTTAGAAATTCAGGTCTAATTTGATGACAGGAAATTTAGAATATATATATTGTTTACAAAGAAAAATTAAAGCTGCTATATTTTTCAATCAAAGTGTAGTGACCTTGACCTTTGGTCAAATGATGAGAATCCTTTTATTTCTGTTGTGAATACAAGCGTAATAAAACTGGAGTTTTAGCGAAAGACTCATTTTAAATGATTTTCTACAATTTGATGAGTCATTTTCCTCATTTCTGAAGAAAGAAGTACTACTACACAGACGTAATTTTTTTTCATTCCTAAAGACAGGGCCCCGACCACCTGTCCTCTCTGAATGTCAGTCGGACTCCTCGGGTGATAACATATATGAGCTCGCTACAGCCGGAATAGCACGGACTGTATTAAACACGTCCTCTTTTTATATCCATTTACATAATCATCTGTGTTGCTTGGGCCCCTGTGTTTTATGGTCTTGTTTGTGTGCGGTCAACTAACAGTGAGGAGGTTGTTTTACACCATAATTGTGCGTTCTTCGAGACCTTTGGGAAATCGGAATAGTGGGAGGGTTGTTCGCACGTAATCCAGGATAATCACATCGTCTGCTACTAACATGGCAGATGGCCGTCCTAAGTCGGCACCGGTTGCCCATTCGTCTCGTTGGTTTATGTGTGGTCTTTTATGTTTAATGTTTCCATGGTGTGAGTTGGTGTTTCTTGTCCCATTTGCGTCTCTCTCTGTGGGTGTCTCTTCTGTGTTTTTGCATTGGGTGTTTTAGGGTTTTGCTGTTGGTGCTGCAGCCTAGAGTTGTTGTTGATCCCCTCCTTTCTCCTATATGGGATTAAGGGTCATTACCCCTGTCCTTTCCATTCACTGTAAAACTATGTTTTCAACAGCCTCATACGAATGAAGTAAGGGTGATTCTACTGTCTCCGAGGGCGTAGCCCGAGGAGCAGTTGAATAACCCTCTTGTTGCACGGCGATTGTTAGGCCATCAAACAAGAACCATCAATGATTGGATAATTATTCATTGCTAGCTAAAGAAAACTACATATGGTAGTCAGTCAACGCCTCAGTCAATCAGTCAATAACTACTTCAATTATTAAACGGATCATTGCTACACAAAAAAAAATTAATGCACTCTCTGAAAAAGGTTTAGACCGTGCAACAAATGGTCTTGCGACAGACGGGGTAATTTTAGTATAATTCTGACGCAGAACCTTCATTAAACTATAGATCTAATACATTTTTATACCATTTAAACATGTTCAAATTGTTTATCAATATAGTTTTAACGTGTATACTGTACTTTTATCATATCACAAGCATTATGTACATTATTAATGTCTCAATATGGCAGTCCGTTTTCTAGGGACTTTATTATTGTTTCTGTAGGCTTTTTACTGTTACATTAGTTTTTAATAATGTTTCTGCACACATTATCTCCACGTTCTGTACCTGGCATTTCAGTTTTCAAGGGACCATCTTTCGTGTATGATTTTTTCTGTTAATTGGTCACCCGCTGCAGATGATAACGAACTTTGGAGTAATTTCCATCCATGTTTATAAAGATATGATGCTACAATCGGTCTCATACTGACTCCGTGACATCCTGATAATCTTACTCTACAGGCAATGGCATGTGGCGTTTCAAGGAATTTAGTCGGAATTCCCCCTTTTATTTTGCGTTCCACTTTCTCTACATCAAGACCAAAGTATTCTGGAAATTCCAAAAGAACTTCTTTCCTGCCAATAATAGTAGTATGTGACAAGAATTTGGAATCCAAGCTTATTTGGTCTATAATTTCAAGGTATTTCGGTTCCCTCTTTTCACCTGTATACTGTCTAAGCTTATCCAATAAGAGCGGGATACGGTAAAATTCTGCTTCCTTTTTAAGCGAATCAAATTCAGTGAAATTCTGAGGCAAGATCAATGACCGCGATCGTAGAAATGCCAATATATGCTTGAACATTGTTCCATCACGATCTATGAAGCAGTAGCCATTTTCATCTGTTGTTAACCCAAAAGGAGTTAAAGAAGATCCCATAGACACTTCGCTAAGAAGCGAATATGAATATGAACACAGAGTTTCACGTTTCGTAGTGTAGATAACTCCACCAACATTAAGGCGCACAATCTCACTCATTTTATGTTTACAATGCTTCAAATAATATCGATTTCTTCTACACGTTCCAGGGTTTCTTTCCAAGTTGAATGGTGTTTGAAGTACTTAGAACAAGTTGTAGAAATAAAGTTGTACCAGATAACGTTAATGATGATAATATATATATATATATATATACTCATACGTCAGGGTACAAAAGGATATCTCATATTACACCTAACAGAGAGTATAACAGTACATGTGAAATATGGAAGTGATACAGTAGATAAAGCGGAGATAACCTGTTTTCAAGCACACGATAGGTCTGTAAAGAAGGTCACAAATAAAAGCCCTTATCACAAACACTGCATAAATGAAATATCAAAGCCTGATATCTTATTCTTATAAACTAAAACAACACCTATCAGGTAGGTATATTGCTCACTCTGACAATTTAATAGTAATCATGAATGTATTTAAAATATACATTTAATCAGAACAATGTAAGTCTACATACATACAAGAGATATTGAGGATCTTGATAACAAACATTACACGTCTTCAAATTCATAGCATCATTTTAGAACAGATAAATTTTGAAGCATGGGCCAGACATGCACGTTTCAGGTATTTAATCCTCGGCGTGATCCTCAATCCAAACTATGAGATATGGCCAAAAACTGAAAGTTATTTACAAAAATATCGAAATACGTAGCAAGATGGGTGGTATGTGATGCTACAGGACCCACATTTCAGAAATTTCGAGAAAACTTTAGAATGTGTTTGAAGAAATTGATCAGACTTGGCTATATGTGGACTCTGTGACTCTTGGTCCAAATGTTACAAGTCTTCAGATTCACAGCATCATTTTAGAACAGATAAATTTGAAGTATGGACCAGACATGCAGCTAAAGTAAAATATTTGACAAAAGGAACATAAAATTGCTACAAATATGGTATTCCTGCTGAACGTGGGTCAAGGTTCAAGGTCACAGTAGAGCAGTTGCATTAAGTTTACTTCACCACTACTTTTACCTCACCTCTACGCTTCAGTGGTCACTGCGGTTAGGGGTTACATAATCTTGGTCTCGAGTATTGACGACTACAGTTAACTTTTAAAGCTGACCTACCCTGACGTTTTGCGGGTACATTTCATATCTTAGACATAAAACTTACGGGTACATTTTATGTAAATTTCCCCTTTTCGGACGAAGAAACATTAAGCATTGTAATTTTTGCTACATAAATAAATGATCTTTCCGTCTGCATGTCCGTCCGTCTGATGATTATACTTTCACATTTAAATGGTAAAAAAGTGACAGGTCAGCTTTAAAAGGTAACTGTAGTTGGATCGCCTCAGGACAGGTGTGTATTGAACAATGTAAAGCCATGGCTGTGAAATATTCTGTTTAACGTGTGCGGACTGGTACCTTTCGAGACAAAATACCAGATAAAAAGCATACACTCACAATTAATTCGAGATTGCCAAAGGTATCCTGTCATACTGAAAAAAAGTTCCACTACGGCTTTATTACTCGAAATGAAAAACGGCTCAAATTGATCTATTTAAACCAAGACTTAGCTATAATAGCTCACATTCCCGTCTCCCCTGACTTGTACAGTGGATATGTGCCTTAAATAAAATTTCAGAATAATACATGTCATTGACAACAATACAAAAATTGATGTTTGTGTGTTTTCGCCTAACTGGAGGGTGTCTTTTTTAAAACACCAGGATGGAAAACGAATTTTAAATACCACGGCCTAATCCCTAACCACAGTGACCACTGAAGCGTAGAGGTGAGGTAAAAGTAGAAGTAAAGTAAGAAGTAAACTAAATACAACTGCTCTAGTGATCGATCAATTAAAACGAGATATGTGTATACGAATGTCAATTATATAGTCTTAGCTTAAAACCATTACAAAGGATGAATGTTATGTTAATAAGAAATGAATATTCCATGTATACTAGTATTTTTTCTGTTGATGCAAGTATCACCCGAAATATTTGACAAAAACTGCATCAATGAGCGTAGCGCGTTGATACAAAAGTTTTATGTACAATTTTCAAGTAATGTCTGCATCAACAGAAAAAAATATAAGATTCATTTCTTATCATCTACTCATGGAAAACATACTTTTTTCTTGGATCTTAAAACAATCAATCACCACACTATATGATACGTACGTTCTGGGGGTTGCGCAGTGACACAACTTCCTCCAAAGACCAAAACAAGTTATGGCAGCCGTCATGATTTAAACAGCGAACGAACGTCCCTCTATATCTTAGGAATAAGGACCAGTTTGATCGAATCCTACATGCCCATATATTTTTTGTAATAGAAAATAAATTGTATTGCACTCCTGCTGAACGTAGGTAAGGGTTCAAGGTCACATTGATACAAGAGATTATTCGTATACACAGTCTTAACTTAATGTGGCCCGCGGCTTTGCTTAAGCCTTTAGCGCAAGTTTTGTGTTCTTTCCATCAGTTACGTCATAGTAAAAAAGGAGCGACGTTACTGCATTTGCTTTGAATGCTTTGATTGTTAGTTGTGGTTGAAAAATTTCAATTCAATCAAATCTGAATGCTTCTCTGTGGAGATAAACATGATAAAGGCACTTCTTTACGTTTATGTTTTTTATATTTTATTCTGACTGGAATAATTTATATTTATGAGATAAACCAAAGAAAGAAAATCAGTCCTTTACAAACTAGCATATAAAATTCTAATCCCTCTCCACATTCTCGGATACGTAAGATAATTTAATAAGTAAATAAAAAAGAAACAAATTAATCATATATTAATATGTAAATAGTTTGATATGAAACATAGTCCTGAATGAAGCCCGGCTTCCACTGTCGCGAATACAGAGGAGAATGAGCTACAAAATTGATTAAAGAAAGTTTTATTCCTGGCACATTTCTCTCGCATTTGTTGACACTTTTGTCATGCTTGAGCCATTTCAATTTCCGTGTCTGGTTTATCATTCGACTCACTCCATGGTACATTCCTGATGCATTCTTTTTCATTCGAGGTGCATTATTCGTGCATCCGTATGTATTCATGTCAAAAATTTAGTGAGGAATGAGACTCAAATGTGACACGATTGTGCCACGAATGAGCATCGACTATGGAGAAATCACGACGACTGAGATAGGAAAAAGCACTGAACCCAATCTGCCTCGACCGTGTTACGAATTTTACACGATGATGTCACGAATGTGACACAAATTAACAATACATTATAGTTTTTTACATATGAGTCACACAGCTGTATACTTTTGTTCAATAAGTAAGATTTGTTTGTTTGTTTGTTTTTTACCTTTTTCCCCAGAGATGACATATTGTTATTTCTATTATTCCTAACTATTTTTTTTACCATAATTCGTAAAAAAAGGAGGGGATAAGTCAAAATATGCTGTCGATCGCTCATGATTTACATGTATAATAATTCAGCAAAACAGACGGACGCGGCAGCTTTTTCAAAATAAATAGCATAATAATACATGTATCTTATTTTCTAATGATTACATAATAATCATTCAAAAATAAATTGTCATAAACAAAATTGTGTTAGAATCGTGCCTATTATACCTGAGTATCATTTGCTAGCTGCGTCCGTTTGGAAATGAAATAAATGTCAATCAATTTAGAGTTTCCAATCAAATACTTCTAAACCGTTAGGAAGGAAATAAACGAGAAAGTCTATTTCTACACTGTGTACATTTTGCACCTTAAAGCTACATGTATATGTGGCTGATAAGTACGAAATAAAACCGTTTTTCAATTTCCAAATTGCGGATTTTGCCGATTATATTGATATAATCACCTCGAAGTTATTTTTTCCTTTTCACATCAGTCATCAGTACCCCTTAACTTTATAACATCTTTTGCGAAATCTATTTAAACAAGTTAAAAGTCATGTTTGTAAAACATTAATGTCCCCCAACTCCTTCTTTGACTACGAACGCAACAGTAATAATTATACTTGGATTAATGAATCTATCATGGTCTTGACCTAGAATTTCATATGATATAACTGTATACGAAATTTCATTTCAATATACATGTATGCATCAATTGCAGAAATAGTGAATGGAAAAGTGTGGAATTTTGTAAGTTCAAGGGACTCTGTGAAATTTATTTTCCTTTTCCTTTTTTTTTTTTTTGATTGGAGCTGTGTATGAATTTGATCCGGATTATCACGTGATGTGTCTTTAAACTAATTCTCAATTCAATGGGTGAACCCATTGCAGAGATAATGAATGGAAACCCATAAATTCTTATATTTTTCCAAGTTCTAGAGACATAGCTCTCTGACTGGGCATTATTCTCTGACCGGACTCAACTTTGAACCTGACCTGGATTTTCATTCGACGTATCTGTATTCAAAATATCTTTTAAGCATATGCATCAATTCCAGTGAACGGAAGCAATCTATTTCGGTATTTTTCTAAAACAATTTTCGATCGGATCCTAATAGGAACTTGACCTTATTTTTCATTTAAAGTATCTGTATATAAAATTTCATTTCAATATGTGAATCCATTCTAGAGAAATTGAACGGAAACACATTAATTTTGGTATTTTCTAAATTCAAGGGGCATAACTACATCAAAAACTTTTCGATCAGACCCAAATATTACCTTGACCTAGATTTTCATTTGATGTATCTGTATACTAAATATGATTTAAATATGTGAATCAATTCAAGAGATAATGAGCGGAAACTGTTGCGGAGGACCGACAGAAGGACAACGGCAAAGCAATATGTCCCCTCTTCTTCGAAAGGGGGGGGGAGAATAATAAAATACCTGCACGTACATGTATTAGGACTGACCAACCTTTTCCTAAAATGGAAGGACAGTGCACGAATAATAATCGATTGATTTCAGGGTTTATATGCATCGTCTGTAACCCACGGGGAAGCTCGTACCTCACAAACGTGTGTCCTGAAATACGGCAATCTCATTGGTTAGCTACTTTTCAGCGCTAAGAAATGTGACAGCAACTCTTTGTAATATTGATGTAACAACAGTTAACGATATGTGATTGGCAAATTCAAGAAAAAGTGACATCAGAATTTTACATATTCATTTTTTCTAGAAAACCTCAATAATGTATATCTTTTTTTAAAGGTCTTAATGAAACGATCATTTTGAAATTTGTTTGGGTAAAATCGGACTAGAAATCAAAAAAATAGTAAACGAAAAGAACTTTCATGACTGATTTTTTAAAATTGTTTATGATTTTATTCCTTATCGATTAATTTATGTAACAGTATTTCAGGCGTGTTTGGTATCAAATGATTCAGAATTAAGTGCTGAAATTGAGTGTAAACAAAAAACTGCAATAAAAGAATAAAGCTCTAGATATTTCGGTTTGCCGGCACTTCAAAGACTTGACTATTCGTCACCGAGTGCTTGAATGTAATTACCTCGTAATTACATCAACAACAAGGGCAGTGGCTATATTCAAGAATATAAACAGTTAAAATTCTGGAATGTTTTCGTTTCTACGATCTATCCCGGCGGTTTATTTTAACATTTTAATTTTAGTGTGACTTGCATTTTATCAAGCTCAAATTCTACTTATTAATTACTCCTAATAATATCATCAATTTCTAAAACTTACCCTTCCGTTGTTTGAGAAATTACAACATTTCTCTTTAGTAACAGAATAAAAGTCACTATAACAGCCATTGTAGCTAATTGCATCAGTTCCTTATACTGTACATTGTTTCTATTTGCTCTTAAAATCATGCTTTATCCATATGTAAAACATGTAAAAGGATGACACTTGTTACAATTGGTCACGACAGGAATTCTCGCACAGTTTGACATTTCTACAAGGATACAAGTTTTAGAGAGGCACTTAATAATTTGATTTATTTCCTTGAAGATAAATTGACCTTTCGAGAAAGAACAAGGAAGTGAGACTTTGTGATTGTGATCAAATAAGCAATAATTCAATAATTAAGAGTGGCCTATCCAGGAATTAAGGATGCTTTTCATGCAGCTGAGGGTATGGTGTCGACTGACTTGGGACAAAGATTCACAAACAAAGATTGGGGTGTATAGGAAACAACCTGTCGTTCTGTCTGTCTGTCCGTCCGGTTGAGAAGTCCTTAAAGCAGATAGCTATTCATGTATAATAAATACTAACAAAGGCATTCATATTTCATACAATACATTCTACATTTTAATACCAAGACATTTGACCTAGTACCCTTGACCTTAGACCTTATGGTTATATTTTGGTAAGGAAGTTCATAAAGCATGCATTTCTTCACATGAAAGGGCTTTCATATTTCACACATGCATTCACCATAACAAGTGCTATATTTTGAAACCAATAATGTTGTAGTCCCCCAACTCTATACCTTCTTGAAGAAAATTTCAAACCAATTTATTATGCACCAGACAACGTATTTCGGATATCAAATCCTCATCATGCATCAGTGATGCTCCCAGCCAAAGTAATTTTAAGACGCAACCTAATTTCATTTTAGTAGCACCCTCTTGTTATATTTTTTCAATTAAATCTGTGCATTTACTTTGCGCGGCTCCAAATTTCCTTTAGGGTCTATTCCCCTCGCGGGGAACTTTTTCACGGGCTCAACACGGCAATGGGCATAAGTGTGACACAAATGAGTTAAAAAAGATCACGATGATAATCTCAACAGCACCCACGATTGAGCACCAAATTGAGCATCGACGGACCCATAGTAAGCTAGAGGTGGGATAAGGTGCCAGGGTTAGCCGCACCCGCCGTCGTTGTCCACGCACGAAAATGAAAACAATATATTTAATACATGCACTGTCTGAGGTTCTGTCTATATAGAAAGTGCTATGGTGACAATGTCAGGGATATTATTCAAAACACTTACTGGTTTATACATTGTAATATATAATAGAGTGTATGCTGACGTTGAATTAGGGGTTACCATGCGCGTGTTTTACAAAAACTGATAGGGTATCGGCGAATCCCCTGTAGGAAATTGAGTTTTACCGCGAGGCGTTAGCCGAGTGGTAAAACGGATATTTCTGACAGGGGATTCGCCGATAACCTGTCAGTTTTTTTAATACATCAGTATGGTAACCCTATTCTAATGCTTTGGTCAGAAAGAAGCTAGAAAACGTCTACTTTTAACGACGTCGTCATAGCAACGCGTGACGTCATAGCAGAAACTGCGGTGAAACGTGAATCCCCTTGCAGTTTTTTAATCGCTCAGCCAATCAGAATGCGTGTTACAAAGGGAGTGCATTAGAATAACCTTTATTAGGTCACAAAGTATGACATTGTCATTGGTCTTATTCTCTCCATTTAATTGTGTTATTGTTGAAACGTGATACATAAAATAAAAGGATCGAAGACATTCTAATTCATGATAAATCGAAACTTTTAAATTGATCATCAATCGCCTTCATATGATCGGTAGGTCATCGAAAGAACATTGTACTTGTGGAACTTAACCCATCTACAATATCTTACTGGCATAAAATTACACTATACCAAACTCTCTGCAAAGGAACTGTAACGATAAGGGCTTGATTCAGCCCTGAAATCATTTGGTAATTCTCGTGCGCTTTCTTTCTTTTAAAGGAAAAGGTTGTTCAGGAGAAAAATCGACGCCGTGGATATATAAGGTTGTACATGCAAATGGTACTTACTCATGTTTTCTTGAATTCTATAATATATATTGAACCAATGCCGCATCATCTGGTGTAAACATTTTCTACATATCATGTATTGTTACTATAATATAAAATTGTTGGATCTACAATTGCAAAATTGTGTAAAATATATAATTTCGTAACTACCACTTACAACCTTTCCTTCAAAAGACGATATCCTATATATAAATGAACAACATCGTATCTACCAAATCTACATTTGGACTTCAAAATCAGTATCATAACTCTTCCCTACCTCGTGGACGATATTTATTAGAAGCTTCAGGACTATATGGCACAAGAATTAACCCAATTTGAAAGTGGAAACACTGGTTTTCATTCACACGTGCATGGCTTAACCTTTAAACAGTACTAACCGTTCAATCTCAAAATCAAAAGGGCTCCTCCTGGAGTCATTAACAATATACGTCCTAACGTCCCACTGTACGTCAGGAAATTGAGTTATGATGTTGAAATGCTGTTTGTCATACGTCAAGTTTGTTCTTGACATCGACAATATACATATGCGTGAAACATCATCATTCAAGGTCAATAATTACTCGAAATATGGTGCGGAAACACTCTTTGACCTTGACCTGTAACATTTTGACCGTAAATTCAATCGGAATTCTGAGACTCCTTGGATCATTATATATGTGTGTGATGTTTATTGATTCTAGGTCAAAGATTACTCGAGTTATATGAATATTGTTAAATACTATATATCCTTTGTCCGTACATGTCACATTTGACATGACCTTGACATTTTGACCCAAATTTCAATAGGCATCCTCATTGACAATCTTTATCTCTAGGTCATGAATTACTCGATATATGTTGTGGAAACAGACTTATTAATATCAGCTTGACCTTGATCTTTCCCTGGGTCTTGGGCAATATACTAGTTTTTGTGAAGTTCTACCGTTGCAGGTCAAGAATTACTAGAGTTACTTTGCGTAAATACTTTGAAATTCTTGGCTATCCATGATACATACGGTTTTACCTTGACCTTTTGACCCCAAAATCACTGGGTATTTGTGTACGTGGAAACAGACAGACGGACAGATGTGAAACCGGGGATGGTATAATAATTATCAAATAAATTCTATTGAAACTTAACAAAACAAAATATCAATATCTGTATTTTGGAATTTATTGTATCCCAAAGAGGCATCGATTCATTATGAAATAAAACAGAATATATATGAATCATATTATGTATACTAGTACACATGTACATGTCACAGGATACATTAATACACTATCTACCTTTAATAAGTACCACCTTATACTTTCATCTATTTTTCAAAAAATGAAAGATTTTTTTTGTACCAATGTTTTGAAAATTTGAGTGTTAATAATACTGCTATCAGTTCAAGAAAGCTTCCTGGCTAAATTTCGGTTTTATAGATTTTAACAATTTTTCCATAAAAATGTCAATTTATGACAGAAAAAAAAATCAAAAATATTATTTGAATTTCCCATAAAAGTGGGAAAACACAGATAAATAATGCAAACAATAAACTGAATTTTCTTGCGTTTTTTAAAAAGCTCAGTTGAGAAAACATTAGAATGAGCTTTGGTCTTATGTTTTTTTTTCTGACTAATTTATGGTGGGTAGTATAAATGATGAAACTAGATTGAAGCGAGATATACCGGTACCATGGAAACACAGATCATATCATCCGTACCTCCAATGTGTGTACGATATACCAGAAACCTCCGGCATCAGGATAAATCAATTTCTTGAATATTTTTCGTTATCAAAGCTTCATCCGTTTAGAGTGAGTTCACGTTGAGTAAGCCAATTCCTAATCTAATATATCGCAGCATATAATAATTTCTGTGGTTTCCAAGACTCTTCCTTAGAATGTATTTATAAAAACTAGCACTTAATTTATCGATGAAAATAATTCTGATAGTCTTGTTTAATGATTCTTTCCCCTGTGTTACCATGTAACGCCGTGGAATGAACCATGGGAAAGGCAGTGAAAGGAATCATGGGACAAGCTAGGTACAAAAATGGGTACACACTTCAATCATTGTCAACCACCCTTACATGTGCACTCCCCAAGATAAATAAAATCATCATCAGATCATCTGTAAAAACAAAAATAATCAATCCTCTCCCCCATACAAAACATTCACAAAATCACACAAATGTTCAAAACAATCCCTTGTTAACATTTTTACTGGAAAAGTCAAACATAATGCTCAAAAGCCAACCATGTAAGCAAACCCAAAATATCCGCAGAAACATTTTTAAAAACGATGTTAAATATTTTTAACTCTTAAAGTTAAAAAATATTCCAATTGAAACAGTTTTTAAAGAGTTTTACCAAAAATTAAAAAGGCAGTCTTAAGGCCATACAAAATTAGTGTTTAGTTTGACGGGCACTTTTTTAGAAAAAAAATAGAGGGAGGCCGGTTTTTTTTTTTTTTTTTTTTTTTTTTTTTTTTTTTTGCAAACGTGAAATATGATGAATGTACATTTTTTTGTAATTTATCTTTAACCAAATTTCTAATTCAAGTGTTTTGATGCTGAAAATACATTAAAACTTAAGTATAGTATGAAGTGGTAATGTTTAGTACATTGATTAACAAGATAACCCAACGTCTTCCTGTAATATACTTATTGCATTTCCAAACCTGAAGTTTGCTAGATATTCTGTGATTTGGACACATTTATTATATGTATCATATGACAGACGATGTCCTATGGCAGACCAGTATGAAGATGTAGACTAAATGCATGTATGGTGTACATCTTATTTATGCTAAAAAGGATCACCAATCTCTAACCGTTGCCCTGTGCAAGGTTAAAACTTCAAATGACGTTAACATTTTGTGAACTACTTTCAGGTGCAACTAAGTGAGTGAAACTCGTAATTGTTGCTCAGTGCTTAGACCGAAAATTTGACCCTTGTCGTCGGCAAAAGAGTAGGGAAAATACAAAGAAACATGTCCAGGGATTGGGATGGCCCATTCTGATAGAAAATGGCCCATAAAATCGGCAACTCGCTGCGCCCTGGTGGTGCCATTATTCTACGGCGTCCATTTTTTGTTTTTTAAATCTATCAAAAGTTCTGTTCTCGTATCTACGTTGTAACGTAGATCTACACCAGGAGCAGTAATACAGAGATCACAGCTTTCTGTACATGGCCAGTCAGAACTCTAAGGCACAAAATTCTTCTGTTCACTGACAATTGAAAGGTCCTTTGCTATTTTGATACAATATTGATTTTTCTCCGAAATCTGCGCCTGAGATTTAAATCTCCAACGTCCACTTACGTATCTTATCTACGTTAAGGTACTTGTGTATGCGTTCGTCCGTAAAATTATCATGTCATTTTTTAAAAGTGGTCAGTCAATGGGTACAAATTGATGTAATAAAATTTGTACAAAATGTCTTCCCTAATATCGACAAAGCTGAAAATGAAGCTGCCCATCCGTGGACACAAAAAATTCAGGAAAGTTGGCTGAAAGTTTGGTCTTGGCTGTTCTGTGATCCATGCAAAAATGTACTGTAAATTATTCATTGGAAATGTTCAAATTGGGAATCTCGCGACAAAAAAAAAAAAAATGTGCTAACGTCTGATGCATAATGCATGCATATGCATAGCTTTTCGAAAATTGATCATTTTTGGAATGGCCCTTTCGTGAGGAAAGATGGCCCATTGTTTTTGAGAATGGCCCATTAAAGTCCAAGTGGAAGGGACCGTCGTCCCATTGAGCAAGTTTGCCTTCCCGATCACAGCATGTCTGACAATTCAGTTTGAATTTTAACAACGATTACACAAGGGTATCCTGATCTATTCGTCATCCCTTTTCACTATCGGACTTGAGCAAGTTGTTTGCAAATTTGAATTTCTATCCCTCGGAAATTTTGAAGTATCTGCGATGTGCTTAGGGTTTAGTTGACTAGTTTATCCGAAGCGAAATTAGGATCGTTTAGTATTTCTGCCCCTCCCCTCGATCCCGTCACCGGCGTTCCCGGCTGATCAATCTGACGTAAACTGTGAGTTTTAAACAAAAACGTTTTCAAATTTCTAATAAATTAGATAATTCAATAAAGAATAATGCTCTTGCAGATTATCACAACAGAGTCAAGTATCTTTTTACGTTACGTTACCTCGTCGCGTGGTTGCGATTACCGTACAAACAACAATTGAATACGGCAGCTCGGGTAAATAATACTATTTTATGTAAACAAGTATTGAGTTACAGCTTTACAATTTATATATTTAGTGAAGTAAAGAATATGTAAACAAACAATTTGTATTAGCACGACGATGTTCAATTGACTACTTTAAAATTATGGTAAAACACGCGATAAAAATCGGAAATGCGGCGGGTTTTTAGGCAATGCGGCGGTGCCCGTCAAACGAAATCTTAATTTTTTTGGCCTAAGTGGATCTTTTTTTTATTCTAGTAATAAAGTTTGAGTATCAATTGAGCAATAAAAGAAAATAAAGCTGTCTGGGCTCCGGAAAAAGACTTCCACGGAGCATGCGTAGATTTAAAATAATTACAAACACACTAATCGAATCCTACAAAAGTATGAAATTTTAATTCCTAATTCTTGGTAGAGATATACGCCATCTGTCCCTATAACTCTGCTCTATGCACTGCATATTGTTACACACTGGGATGTTGGATATCACGGAATTGGAGCTGTTGATTGGCTGAAATAGACTAGATGAGGAAGAAAGGTCCGAACTGACCAATGTCCAGCCGTGGTTACTGAGGAAATCGGCAAGTTTCAGCCGCACGTTACTGCCATATACCTCTAACTCTACGTAGTCGAAGGATTCTTTCTGTTCCAGACGTTCGTAAGCTTCCTCTCCAATGAGACGTGATGGCAACTGCAACAGGTTGTCCTTTCTACCGGAAAGAACCGTCTTTATGCACGAGTTCCTCGACGGCATGGTAGCCGTAAACCCAGATCTGACCTCTATTATTTCAATGTGATGATTTTCTAAACATGCTTGCGCTTTCGTTTCCTCTTTTAAAGCCCTTAGAGATTCAATCATCGGTTGAATTTGATAAAAATCTGCCTCACAGATCAATAAGTCGATTTCCTTGAAATCACACGGCAAAGCTAACTGACAAGAACGTAAATAGTTTAACACATACTGAAATAGTCGTCCGTCACGGTCTATAAAGTAACTCCCATCCTGGTCCACGTTTGAGGGAAGCTCTCCGCGGAACATGGCGCCAATCATAGAATCCGGGTACTTGCAGAGAGTGTCACGTGTCGTCATGTAGGTAATGCCGCCAACATTGAGCCGGATGATATCCATGCCATTCATACCCGCTGGTTTCCGTCCAGTCTTCTCTCCCTCCGTTCGTCCTGACTTGCTGTTCCTTGGACGATCGACAATGATAGCAACTGACCTAATGAAAGAGAAGGAGAAATAGAGTAAACAAGAATAGCAGCATTCACAGGGATTTATCGCGTTTCCCGGTTGTTTGATGTATTATGGGTTATTTATATGGGTTAAATAAACTATTATATAACCTATCAAGCAACCGGGAAGCGCGATGAATCCCTGTGGCAGCATTCTAAGGAACGCAAGTGTTGCCTGCGAAACATAGCGATACTTATATTAATTTTATAAATTGTGACCGACACAGACACAAACGGGCTGACAACGGACAATGTGAACAGACAAGGGACGAAGTGATCCCCAAGAGTCTTAACTGATCAATGGAAATGAGGAAGTCGTCCATTTAAAGCGTTTTAGGACGATTTGTTTCTGATCAGAAAGATCATATTGCTCAGAACGACAAAATTTATCTGTTAGAAAATTCATAAAGCGGATGTGTCGATCAAAATAAAAAATAAGTCCGGGTTGAGAATAGAGTGTAATATGAAGCAAAAAAAAAAGAAGGTCTAGTCAAGTTACATGTACTAGATGGAAGATTTTTACCCAATTCACTTTGTCCAAAATACTATCTATATCCTCTTTAGTCATGCTCGGAGTTTATACTCGCATGCCTTTGTATGTTCGTAAAGTTAAACGGATGTGAAATGGATCAGATTAGTTATAATATCGGTATTTGGAAGAATAGAAACTGGCGAGCGGTAGCGAGCCAGAACATTTTATGAAAACTGACATGAAAACGTCCTTTACAAATTGTTGTTATTTCATACATTATGAATACGCCACCAACTGCCCCCTTTTCTCCCACGCCATTGGTCTTGATGGTGATCTTAAATCATACTTCTCTAGCCAACTGTAACATATTCCAGAGTAAGTTCAAACTGCAATGACTTTATTCTGAGGGCAATAAAGAGACTAAACGAAAAAAATACTGAACCAAGGGCACATTTGTGAGAGACTGATTGTGTGTAATTATTTAATTAAAATGTAAGATTCAATGGAACATTCAACATCCTAGCACTGTGTGCGATCCTTTTGTTTTAAAATAATACAGCGAGAGAAAATATCAAGCTTCATTTTCTGTCTTACGTAATTAGATACTTATGTGTAACTCGATCCATGTGATATTTATATAATTCTCTACCGCCGGTTATTTTGATTGAATATCACGAAGTTTGCCGAAGACGCACGACTTCGGCAATGTTCGGAGCCATACTTTTTTATGACGAGTTGAATGTAACAGAAATATGAAATATCCCAAATTACTAGTATATAAGATATGGCAGAATGTTATTTTACCTTTTTGACGATATTGTTCTTATACCCATAATACCTTAATTGATAAAGCAGCGCGTTATCCCAGGCCACCTACAATACATTCTGCACCTTCACTGGACTCGGGTGATTGTTTAAAGTTGTCAAACGTGTTGGCGTTAAGATTTGAATCCATCTTTGGATACATTGTAACGTTCTATCCAGGCAATGCCACGGTCGCATACCACATGATACGCAAATGACATGTTCCATGGGAATCCACTTTGATTAAATCGGGTAAATACTGTCTTAATCTACCTTATATGAATTCACTTTAAGCCTATCATGTAATCACCGTTATAAATTATAATGATGTTAATCTATTCTGGTCAAGAATAGATGTATAATTTTATTCAGAGAACAGCTAAACAGAAAAAAATTGTATCTGTCCGTGCACAATATCATAAAATGAGATGAGCATAAAATTGTTCCTTCTTAAGGGCTTCATCAAAGGGGATTCCCGTGGAACATATCATTTGCGTATCACGTGATATGCGACAGTGCATGTACTCGCATACAATGCATGCTTTAATTCTTAATAAGTGCATGTATCCCTATGATAACGTATTAGTCAACAAGAATAACTATATCACTGTAACAGCTTGACTCATGCGGCACAATTCAGTGGAAGTAATAGTGACCTTGACCGTTTGACTCTAAAATCAGGAAGTATTTTCTCCTACAGTTCAGTACTCATTATATCAAATTTGGTTCGAATTAGAGATAATTCGTTGTGTTCTGAACTGATATCAATATTTAAAGTCTATTTTTCTCAACAATGATCTAGACATTTGATCCTTAAACCATCTACAAAATACATGTAGCCATATACCAAAATTCCATTTAGATAGGAGAAAGTGTATTCGAGCTCATCTAGAAAATGTGATTTGAATTCGTCCTTGAGCTTGACCTATTGACCTCAAAATTGATAGGCTTCCACTTCCTGATAACATGGATAAGTAAGCACAATTTGGTTTCAATATGTGAGCTAGTTTATGAGTTATCATCTCTGGAATTTATTATTTCAAGTCTCTTTCTCATTACAATGACCTCGACCTTTGACATCAAAATTAACAGGTTCCGTCCACTCCTGAAACGTAAGCAATAAACAGGGTTCTTAAGTAATGATTTTAAGTGTACTTTTCCAAACAGTAAATCTTACAATTGACCTATTGACCCCAAAGTCAATAGGTTTCTCATCCCAAAGTTTCCAAACTGGATAAAATGATGCATCTGAGGATGCTGTGAAGCTGATGCAAGTGACCCATATTTTACTTTTGAGTGAAAGGGACACCTCAACCTCTAGCTGAATATAAGTCTCGTGTGGGTGAGGCATTTGATGATGCGTATTAAAATACATGGTACAGATGATGAATCTGACCTATTTCTGCACCCTTGAGTGACCATCTGATGTTACATGAAATACAAAATGGAAATGGTACATATGGCTGTAATTATAGAATTTAAACACATTCGAAACTTCTTTAAGTTACAATTTTAATATGACATTGATTACAAAAAGCACACAAAAAAAACTTAAAAATACTCCTTTGGCTTCTCATAAAAAATATGATACAGACTATCAAAGACCATTTTCACTATTGAAAACAAAGAAGTGAGAACTGAGGGGGGGGGGGGGGGGGGTGGATTGTTACTATGGGTTTATCGCTAGTTCCTCTGCTACTACATCCTGCAACTTTTAAAGTATGCACGATGAAGCAACAGCGAAGATGTGCCTTATCGCTAAGCAGAATACAAAATTCTACGACAGAATAATTTTAAAAGATCCATTTGAAATATGAGGAAAAAAGTTGAAAAGGCCATGCAGATCTAAATGATTTACCGCGAAAAATGTTCCTACATCAAGACCTATCTTATGACAAATCACCGTGGTAGTGCTTGAATGTTTTTTTTTTTCGTACACTATACCACAGTGATATGGAAGGACCGTGGCCATGTCTCAGTCCCATAAATTTGCAAAATGGCCCATTGAAGTCTCAGTTCTTTCTAAGAAATGTCCCATTGAAATTTTAGAAAATAATGGTAAATGGCCCTTCCACGAAATTTCCCTCCCAAACACTGATACTTATTATTCTACATAAAAATCATATCAATTATGATCTGTCAGTATGGTAGGACTTTGACCACATTTCTCGGACACTGTGCTCTATGTAGATATCACTGCCATGTGACACCGAGGAGCTGGACATATCAGTAGTCTCCAGTTTCCAGCCGTGTCGTGTTAGGTGACACATCAGCTGCATCCGGACGGTTCTACCTAATAGTTGTAACTCTCCAAATTCCTGTTTGTTAACACTGAGGTCTAATTCCTTAAACTCCTGCTGATTGGCTACATTTCTGGGTAAAGTTATCAAGACGTCTTTTCGTCCAATCACAACCGTCCTTATATTTGTCGATTTACTGGGCGTAAAATTCCTAATATCACATCTCACTTCGAATATTTCCAGAGTATGATTTTCCTGAGAATCTCCTTTATAATTCCGCTCGTCACCTCGCGCAGATTTAATTGTGTCAAGCAATGGTTGAATCTGGTAGAAATCTGCCTCTCCACATAGCAAATCCCACTCTTTAAAATCACTTGGTAACGTTAACCTATTCGACCGCAGAAAATTCAAAATATGTTTGAATATTTCTCCATCTCTGTCTATGAAATAATGTCCGTTTTCATCTATTGTTGCTCCAAAGTCACCTCTGAACATTATTCCGAGCATCGATTCCGGATAGGTGCATAACGTAGCACGTGACGTCGTGTGTATTACTCCGCCGACATTCAGACGCACTATTTCATTCATTTTTGAATATATTTGCTCCTTTTCAATAAAAAATCCCTTTTGACTTGTTTTAACACAAATTTTTATTCTACTAAGCGTTTGACAACTTATGTTCCTTTCATCTACTTCCAGAATTCTTCATGACAACAATTGCGCTCCGTAGATGTAAACTTATCTCCACTGACGAAATCAAATGTCTGTAAAATATTAAGAAACCTACATAGAGCTAACGTCCAAAATCATCTTGAAGTTCTCATTTCTAAATTATATTGGCGTTCAAAATTATTAAGGAAATTAATTTCTACGAGATCCATTTTTACAGTCATGTAGTTGACTCAAAGAAAATTGCAAACAAAAATTGTCAAAATCATTTTACTGATCATAAAGTATAAATATGGTATAAACTTAAAATCAACGAAGAACAAGAGAAGCACTGATAGCCCTGTACAAAGACATTTAGTAGAAACTTAACGGCAATATATATATAGTTTTGTTTTAAAGAAGCCGCATTCAAGATCAAGGTCCTGGCAGATACACCCTTTGTAATATTGCACATGTAATATCTTGCCGTTGCCTTTGACATAAGGGAAATCATTAAATCCGAAATGGACTGTTTAGTTATAATTCAATGTTGTTGTATATGTGGATTTTTTTATAAAAAAAATTTCGTTGTTGCTTTGGTTTTGAAAATGAATGATGAAGTCTTCTGTTTATGAGCATGTCACACACCCCATGAACATCAAAACTTACATGAAATGTAAAATGAAATTGTCTCTATGATAAAGAACTACCTTCAAGTTGATATTTTACACGAGGTACATATATTTTGAAGACCGCTACAACGAACTGCAGAGATACAAAAATGCAGACTTATTGAATAGTGTTCTCATATACATCAAACACGAAACTTTAAACAATTTTCTAGTGTAAATTATCTTTCGAGATTTTTTATACTACACAAAGCTTATTTTCGGTCGTCTTTAGAAGAAGGGGGATATTTTGTCGTTTTTACAAGAAGGGGAACGCGGACTATGTTCTAAACAGGTATATATGAAAAAAATAAATTGAAGAAAAAAAACCTTGAGTGAATCAACAGAAACATTGCTTGCAATTCATTTTAGAACAACCCATTCAATTGCATGCAAAACCATTTAAGACTCATTCACAGTTAACATGGTTAACATTTGGGTGAAAGTTAGCCATACCCATCAATTATAAGTAACAGTTGCACCAATCCCCCCTCCCCACCCCACCCGACACGTAGGAAAGATAAACCTCCACTCTGAGAGATCAAATCAAAGGACAATAGTTTCAAATTAGTTTGTAGTCTATTTATCAAAGAAATTCAAGTCAACGTAATATATTAGCTTCAATCTTTGCCCGTCTCACACGATGTTTCTACTCGCTTGTTTGTGTGCGTGTGTCTTGCTCACAAAAATAACCAATAAGTAACAACGGGTACGACAGGTGAAATATTGCATGCGACCAGTGTTGATACAAGCAGGAGATGCGGACTCTTCTTGGGCACCTGCTCTCACTCCCATATTGGAAGTTCGCTTCTTTTCGTGTGGTGGAGATTTTTGTTTGTTTGCTTTGGTTCCTGTTTCATCCTGATTTTGTATGCCTTCGGATTTCGATTTTCTGATTTATCGATTTTGTACTGTGTATTTGTACAGTTCTTCAAAGATATCTCATGGCAAATACTCAAATAGTTTTAGCTTAGAATGATAGGGAAATCGATGTAATGTTCAAAGAAAACTTAAAGTGAAAGCGTTAAAGTGACAAAAAAGTAAGCTCTAATTCAGATGCGGGTGGGTTTTTAATTCTACGTCGTATTTTATAATCATTTTGAATGTATACATCGTACCATCTTTGACAGTGTATTATCAATGCTTAGCATATCATATGGTTATGTATTCTTTCCCTAGTTCAGTGTCATGTCAAGTATGACGTCTGTACCAATTCAAATTCCAGAGAGAGAGAGAGAGAGAGAGAGAGAGAAAATGTTAAGGGAAAGTTAACACCAGAAAAAATGGGCATCCAGAAAAAATGGGCATAAAGACTTTGTCAAACCGTAAGCCGGGAATAATTGCTTAGTAATCCCACCTAGACTGTGAACAACACTCGTCGTAACATTGGATTTAAAACATGAACAAAGATAAGATTCGGACAAAAAGACTTATAGACACAGAACAATACCCCTCCTCCCTCAACCCCCCCCCCCCCCCCCCCATCTTCGATAGGGTGGGATTAAGCAAAAACAAGCACTTCCAGCTAGGCTTAGAACATTAAATTGAACAAAAAATTATCAAAAGTTACGCATTTTATAGTAATTCATAAACAGATGTAATCTGAATATTCAACATTGTCAAAGTCTCATGTGTCTATGTGTGTCAATCACATTATTATTCATTTAATATTCATGGGCCCATCTTTCCAGTATAACATGCTGTGGAGAACCGCTGTCACAGCCTTCGGATGACAATGTACTTTGGAGTAATTTCCATCCTTGTTCAGAAAGGTAAGATGCTAACTGCTGTCTGAGACTGATATCATAATCAGAGCTCAACACGTCTTTCAGCTTTACACATACTAAGGTACGCAGCATTTCATCAGGATTTTGTGTGCTCCTGTTTTTTTCTACGTTAAGACCAAAATCCTCAGGAATTTCTAAAAGAATATCTTTCCTGCTGACAACATAGGTAATATATTCATGGTTGGTCCCCGATGGTACACTTTGAAATTCAACTGGATAATACGTAACATACCTCCGATAGACTTCTTTAATTTCAATGAGTTTTGGTTCCCTTTTTTCGTACTCACTCAAAACATCCAATAAGGGCTGGATTTGGTAAAATTCTGCTTCGCTTTTCAGCAAATCGAATTCAGTAAAATTCTGTGGCAAGATCAAAGAATTTGACCGTAGAAATGCCAGTACATGCTTGAACATTGTTCCATCGCGATCTATGAAGAAACAGCCATGTTCGTCTTTTGTAAACCCATAATTCCCACTAAACATGGCGCCAAGCATTGAATCTGGATATGTACACAGAGTTGCACGTGTCGTAGTGAAATTAACTCCTCCAACATTAAGGCGCACAATTTCACTCATTTTCTTTATACAATGATTCAAATGATATCGATTTCTTCTACACGTTCCAGGTTTTCTTTCCCAGTTGAATGGTATCGGAAAGTACCTAAAACAAGTAGTAGAAAAATGTACAATATTCTGCCAATGATTGTATATTTGGATGGCAAAACGGCATCACCTAAAGTAGACAAAATGTCATGGGGTCAAGGTTATTTTCTGGAAATCTGACTCAAAAGTCAGGGTACAACATAGGGTAATCAAAGATTACATAGCTCGCCTATACATGTTTTTGTCAGAAACCAGGTTAAAGTTTTTGAAAAGTAGGTCAAAGTCAAAGGTCAAGGTCACTACGTCAAAGGTCATGGTCTCAAATGAAAGGTCTCGTCACAAGGTATCTACATGTGAAATATCAAAGCCCTACCCCTTATAGTTCAAGAGATATAGCCCAGGTTATAGTTTTGTCTACGGACAATGACAACGACGACGATAACGACGACGATGCCGAGGGTATGGCATTAGCTCTCCGGACTTTTTCGTCCCGGCGAGCTAAAAAGGACATCTCGTACGTATTACACTTAACAGAGAGTATAACAGTGCGCGTAAAATATGGAAATTTGATAGGTCTGTAAAGAAGGTCACAATAAAGCATGTGTTTGTGAAACACGAATGCCCCCGGTGGCATCTTTGTTAGTATGAACACTATTTTCTGTTAAGTACATGTATGTGAGGTCACTGGGTTAAAAGATCAAAGGTCAAGGTCACGAGGTCAAAAATTTTGGTATCAATGGAAAGGTCTTGTCACAAGGAATACACATATGAAATATGAAAGCCCTATCACTTCCCATTCAAAAGTTATGCCCAATGTTAAGGTTTTTGAAAAGTAGGTCAAAGGTCAAGGTCAATGTCACGAGGTCAAAAAGTTTGGTATCAATGGAAAGGTCTTGTGACAAGGAATACACATGTGAAATATGAAAGCCCTATCACTTCCCATTCAAAAGTTATGCCGAATGTTAAAGTTTTTGAAAAGTAGGTCAAAGGTCAAGGTCAAGGTCACGAGGTCAAAATTTAAGGCATCAATGGAAAGGTCTTGTGACAAGGAATACATATGTGAAATATGAAAGCCCTATCACTTCCCATTCAAAAGTTATGCCGAATGTTAAAGTTTTTGAAAAGTAGGTCAAAGGTCAAGGTCAAGGTCACGAGGTCAAAAAGTTTGGTATCAATGGAAAGGTCTTGTCACAAGGAATACACATGTGAAATATGAAAGCCCTATCACTTCCCATTCAAAAATTATGCCCAATGTTAAAGTTTTTGAAAAGTAGGTCAAAGGTCAAGGTCAAGGTCACAAGGTCAAAATTTTTGGTATCAATGGAAAGGTCTTGTCACAAGGAATACACATGTGAAATATGAAAGCCCTATCACTTACCATTCAAAAGTTATGCCCAATGTTAAAGTTTTTGAAAAGTAGGTCAAAGGTGAAGGTCAAGGTCACGAGGTCAAAAATTTTGGTATCAATGGAAAGGTCTTGTCACAAGGAATACACATATGAAATATGAAAGCCCTATCACTTCCCATTCAAAAGTTATGCCCAATGTTAAAGTTTTTGAAAAGTAGGTCAAAGGTCAAGGTCACGAGGTCAAAAATTTTGGTATCAATGGAAAGGTCTTGTCACAAGGAATACACATTTTAAATATGAAAGCCCTATCACTTCCCATTCAAAAGTTATGTCCAATGTTAATGTTTTTCGGACAAACAGACAGACAAACAGACAAACAGACAAACAGATAAACAGACAAACAGACGGACAGGCCAAAAACTATATGCCCCCGAATCTTTGATTCCGGGGGCATAAAAAAATCCCTTATCACAAACACTACATAAATGAAACATCAAACTTAAGCCTCAAGTCCTATTCTTTCAAAGACAACGCCTATTAGACATATTGCTCACTTGGAAATTTAATAGTAATCATAAATGTTTTAAAATGTACATATAATCAGCATAATGTAAGTCTACATATAGACATGTACACGAGATATTGGGGATCTCGAGTACATGCTTCAAGTAAGATATTTGGCTATGGTGAGACAGAAATTCAAATTCAATAGCATCAATAAAGAACCGATAAAATTACATCTTGCACAATACATTCACATTTCCGGTACTTAACCCTCGTCAGTGATCCTCAATCTAAACGATCCAATATGGTCTAGTAGTGCGAAAGTTATTATCTCCAAGTATGTACCGAAAGACGCGTACATGTAGCAGGATGGTTTGGATATGATTCCACAGGAATCACGTTTTGGAAATTTCAAGAAATTTTGATAACAGAAATTTTCAAATGCGCTGAAAAGACGATCAAACGAAGTCGATCGAACATGGCTACATGTGACCTAGGGAACTCGTGGTCAACTGAACATGAAATTGCTACAAAAATGGCATTACTGCTAAACGTAAGTCAAGGTTCAAGGTCACATCGAACGATCAATTAACGAGATCTGTGTATACATGAATGTCAATAATTTAGTCTGTGTTTAAAACCATTATAAAAGAGTTATAAATTATGAATGTTAGCTAACCGAATTGTTAACCAAACTAGGTTTTTGACATTTGGCACGAAAAAAGCAAAGTCAAAGCCAAACATATATAACCATATATCGATATCAACTCAAAAGTAAAGGGTATAACTTCATGGCAAGTATGAACTTTGTACTTATTGCCATAACAATTAAAGAGAATGAATATAAACATAAAGGGTATACACGATATGTTAACTCATGTGTAACATATTTAAGATATTCCTCGTGTTTCTATGGAGCTGTGACGTTGTCTCCCTCTGTTCGTCCGACCTTTTTTCTCGACGGTAGTTCCGTTTTGAATTTTTTTTCAAGAATTTGTAAGTCTTTGGATTGTAACTCATTGGGGTCTATTTACAGGTATTGCGTTTTGACTTTTATTCACTGATCTTAACTTGAACAGGAAAAACCAAGAGCAAGTTCACTTGAAATCATAGAACTTAAAAGCACTTATCAATAATTGTCTATATTTAAGTATGAAGTTTGTACCAAATTAATCTAAAATTATAACGAATGTAAATCCAAAGGTTAACTAAAATGTTGACAGATAGATCGTTAAACTAAAAGCCTGATATGCTTTGAAATCCGGCAAAAACTTTGAATGGCATTGTATGCAATTCCAGCCCCCTCCCCCTTAACCAACCCACTCCTCCATACCCCGCTCATCTTTGATAATGCAATGAAAAACACATCCGTTGTTGAGATACTTCCTTTCAGGAAGTATCTTACTGTTATGGTAACTGCTTCAAAGTATGCAAATTGAGATACTGCCGCTTTGCACCTCAAAATATAGTCCTGTGTCTAGCTCAGAAATTTGCTGTCTACATTTGTACCACATACAAAATGCAAGAACAAGAATATTCTCCATAGAGAAAACAGTTTCAAATAGAATAAATGCACCACACAATATCAGCTATAATTCTTGTTTTCACAGCACAAATTGCATTAAAGTTATAGAGTCGTCTTTCTTATATCGACACTGAGGTTAGTAAAACAAAGTTTGTATTGTTTATAGAGATATTATAAGCTTCACATATGCATCCTGTGTTGAAAAAATTAATCATCATTGCCTTACGATAAAATTAGGGGGTATTCATCATTTTGATATATGCTGACAATAAATTTTGTGTTGATCTAGAAGTATCTCTCAGGACCTTCAGTCCTTCGATTACTTAATCAACGCTGACTGATATAACTAAAATATTATCAGAATTCATCATGTTCATAGCTTATAGGTTCAGTCTGAATTATAGTGTTCAACTACATCTACTGTTTTCATTTCGTTTAATTCTCATGGATCCATCTTTCATGTACAATATGCTTTGGAATTTGGCTATCACAGCCTTCACGTGATGACGTACTATGCAGTAATTTCCATCCACGTTGAAAAAGGTAAGATGCCAGACTGGGTCTAAAACTGATACCAGGATTCGGTTTTGACATACATGTAGTTGACTTTCCCGCCAACTTGATGCATGCAAAGGCACGAGGAGTTTCATAAGAGCTTTCTTGGATGCTGTTTTCCTCTACATTTAGACCAAAATCAGCAGGAATTTCTAAAAGACTATCTTTCCTCCCGATAACACAAACAACATAATGGTATTCATCATCCGAATCAGGATCATCGGAGTAGCACATTACTTTTTCTATTATTTCAAGATATTTTGGTTCCTTTTTTTCATACCCACTCAAAGCATCCAATAAGGGATTGATCTGGTAAAATTCTGCTTCGCTTTTTAGCGAATCGAATTCAGTAAAATTCTGTGGCAAGATCAAAGAATTTGACCGTAGAAAAGCTAATATATGCTTGATCATTGCCCCATCACGATCTATGAAGAAACAGCCATTTTCATCTTTCGTCAACCCATAATTCCCACTAAACATGGCGCCAAGCATTGAATCTGGATATGTACACAGAGTTGCCCGTGTCGTAGTGTAGATAACTCCACCAACATTAAGACGCACAATCTCACTCATTCTCTACTTTCAATTGTCAAATTCTATCCAAATTTCCAAACGTTCCACTTCTCCTTTCCAGTTGAATGGTATAAAGGAAAGTACCTAAAAGAAGTAGCAAAATATATGTACAAGAAAGCTACTTCAGACGGTTTGGCTGGATTGCAAGACTGCATGTTTTCAAAGAAACAATTTAGTTGAAGTGTAGGTCAAGGTTGTAAGGTCAGAAGCCAGGGTAGGAAATTGAATTTCTCCTGCCTCATACAGAGAGTATAAACCAGTACAGGTGAGATAAAGAAGTGAAAGATAAAGTGGAAGAAATGAGGGATCGATCGATCGCCAACAATATTTGGTCGCAGTGTCCTCAGCAAACTCGCGAATATCCTTTAACACATAATAGAAAAAAAGACACAAAAGGGACAAGGAAAACCTAACACGACATCAAAACACCAAATGGCAACACAAGACTGCAAATAAACCAACAAGACGAATGGGAAATATTAAAACCGCCATCTGGAATGTTAATAATGCGGAAAGGTTCAAACTCTATACCTTCTTGAAGAAAATTTCAAACCAAATTATTCTGCTTCAGACACGTGTTTCCGATATTAAATTTTCATCAGTGATCATGCTTCCAACCAAAATGCTTTTTATAAGCCGCCAAAATTCATTTTACTAGCGCCCTCTTGTTAGTAGCATATGGTGTGTTTATTCGGATTACGCACGCGCAACCGTCCCACTTCTCCGGTTACCAACTGAAGTAGAAATATCTTTTTCAGTGAAGAATGTCATAGTTAGTTGACACTAAATTAAAACCATTTCACAAACATGTTAAAAATGAAATATCAAGGCGACATGCTGTATCATTTAAAACATAAGGGCGATGGGACACATTATCTGATATTGAGTCTTTGCGAAATACGGAGTTTTTTCCCCTTACAGACAGTATCTGACGTAAAACCATTGTGATGTCATGAAAATGGCATGGTAACGTCGATTTTCTACCGTCATTTCCCAGACTTTTAGGACGGTTTTCATAGAATTTGATGACGTTATAATCAGTCTACGACAGATGCTGTCTTGAAATGGGAAGTAACAAAAATGATATGGTTTTAGAGGCCGATCTACGTAAAAAAACTTAAGCTCTTTCAATTTGATAAATATATCCGTACTTCTCTAATTGTTTATATTTTATGGGTGATTGGTAAAGTACCAAGATTCCACTCTTATACATGTAGATGTTAAACGTCTTTAAATTCAATAGCATCATTTAAAACCTGATAAATTTACAGCATGGACCAGACATGCACGTTTCGGGTACTAAACCCTCGTCAGTGATCCTCAGTCTAAACATTGTAATATGGCCAAAAAGTATGAAACGTATTATGTCCAAAATGTACCAAAAGACGTAGCAGAATGGGTGGGATATGATGCTACAGGACCCACGTTTTAGAAATTTCAAGAGATTTTGTAACAGAAAATTTCAAATGCGTTGAAGAGACAGACGATCAACCGAAATTGATCGAACTTGGCTACATGTGCCCTCGGGGACTCTTGGTCCACCAGCAGTGACACTCACCAACTAGTTGAAATGTTGAACGTCTTTAAAATCAATTTTCTATTTATTATATTACACAGCTAAGTTCAAAAGTAATGTTCAAAGAACAGTGCCCAGTTTCACAAAAATTCTTACGAAAAAAATCTTCAAAAACTTTCATCAACAAATAAAAGCTTAAAATGTATTTTTTTTCAATTTGGGTTATATTGTTCTTTCTTATATCCTTTCTACATATCAATTATAAATTCAGAAACAAAACAATACGATTTTTAGTTTATATGAAGCACTAAGCTATCAAAAGTTACGAAAATTCCTAATATTTTTCGTAAGTATTTTTGTGAAACAGGCTACTGTTTTAAATTCATATTTATAATATTGCAAAAAAAAAAAAAAAAAAATAAAGCAATCAAAGTGTAGAGATCTTGACCTTTGGTCAAATGATGACTGATGAGGATCCTAATTTTGGTCATGAATAAAAGCGTAATAAAATTCAAGTGACAGGGAATAAGTTTTTGTGAAAGACTCATTTTCAAATATATATTTTCTACAATTTCGAACGGGTCATTTCTAAAGAAAGTTCACACGTCAGACATGCAGACGTCAACTTTTTCAGTCATACATCTATTCTGTATTCTATTTTTGACATTGCAGAAGCACTATGTACATTGCTGTCTCTATACAATGTATCATGTATATGGCAGTCAGTTTTATTGTTTTCTGTAGGCTTTTAACTGAAGATTTTATTTAACAATGTTTATGCAAGCATTTTTTCCACGTTCTGTACGTGGTATTTTTAGTTTTCAAGGGACCATCGTTCGTGTATGATTTCTTCTGTAGATTTGTCACCTCCTGCAGATGATGACGTACTTTTGAGTAATTTCCATCCATTTTGATAAAGATATGATGCTACAATCGGTCTCATACTGACTCCGTGACATCCTGAAAATCTTACGCTACAGGCTAAGGCATATGGCGTTTCAGGGAATCTAGCCGGAATCCCCCCTTTTACTTTGCGTTCCACTTCCTCTACATCAAGACCAAAATATTCTGGAAATTCCAATAGAACATCTTTCCTGCCATAACAGTAGTATCTGCAGAAAATCTGTACAAACTGGCAGTTTCAATTCGAATCTTGTCTATAACTTCAAGGAATTTCGATTCTTTTTTCCCAAACTCACCAAGAGCATCCAATAAGGGATCGATTTGATAAAATTCTGCTTCGTTTTTTAGCAAATCGAATTCAGTAAAATTCTCTGGCAATATCAAAGAATTTGACCGTAGAAATGCCAGTATATGTTTGAACATTGTTCCATCGCGATCTATAAAGCAGCAGCCATTTTCATCTTTCGTCAACCCAAAATTCCCACTAAACATGGCCCCAAGCATTGAATCTGGATATGTACACAGAGTTGCACATGTCGTAGTGTAGATAACTCCACCAACATTCAGGCGCACAATCTCACTCATTTTATAATTCGAATGATTCAAATTTTATCAAAATTTCTCCTACACTTGACAAGTTCTATTTCCAGTAGAATGGTACAATGGAGAGTACCTAAAAACAAGTAGTACAAAAATGAACGAGAAACAATTCAAGTGTTTAAATGGTACGACTGGATGGCAAAGCTGCATCTTTCAGAAACAGTGTGTTCAAGGTACACATGTGTAACCTGTGATACTTATAACAACATGTGTTAATTTGCGGGATTACAAAGCCAGTCCAGTCTATGGTTTGACGATGTCTGTCCGTCCGTCCGTCCGTCTGTCGTCAACATTTTGGTTAAATTTTCATTTTTGGTTGAGCCAAAATCTAAGGAACTGCATGCAATTTAAACAATTTAGTAAACATTTAGGTTGCCAATAACAAGACCTTTCAAATTATGCCATAACATTTGGCCTAGTGACCTAGCACATCTTTTAAATTTCTGGTTGAACCAAAATCTAAAGCAGAATTATCTGATTAGACAGAAGCTCTCCTAAGTGCCACACTCATTTTCAAAGACCCTGAGATCAGGGCTCAAACAAAATAACGGACCAGAGATTCAGAATAATTAATATAATGGAAAAAGAATTAACTCTCTATCAATTATACTTTTAGAGAATTGGTGTAATAAATGAAAGAGTTATACATGCATAGAACAAATTTACCACACCCATTTTCCATTAACCTGGGGGTAAGGGGCTCAAACAAAATATCAGGTACACATCAAGACCACAGACTGAGAATAAAGCAAAAACAATCATCTTTCTATCAATTATACTTTCTGAGAATTTTTGCTCACAAGAGTACGTAGAGTTATATAGGAGAAAATGACCATACCCATTTTCCAAGACCCTGGGGGTCAGGGGCTCAAACAAATATCAGGTGCACATCTAGACCACAGACTGAGAATAAAGCAAAAACAATTATCTTTCTATCAATTATACTTTCTGAGAATTGGTGCTCACAAGATTACATAGAGTTATATAGGAGAAAATGACCACACCCATTTTCCAAGACCCTATGGTTAGGGGCTCAAACAAAATATCAGGTGCACATCTAGACCACAGACTGAGAATAAAGCAAAAACAATTATCTTTATATCAAATATACTCTCTGAGACTTTTTGCTCACAAGATTACGTACAGTTATATAGGAGAAAATGACCACACCCATTTTCCAATCCCTGGGGGTCAGGGGCTCAAACAAAATACCAGGTGCACATCTAAACAACAGACTGAGAATAAAGCAAAACTAATTATCTTTCTATCAACTATACTTTCTGAGAATTGGTGGTCACAAGATTACATAGAGTTATATAGGAGAAAATGACCACATCCATTTTCCAAGACCCTGGGGGTCAGGGGCTCAAACAAAATATCAGGTGCAAATCTAGATCACAGACTGAGAATAAAGCAAACCAATTATCTTTCTATCAATTATACTTTCTGTGAATTGGTGCTCACAAGATTACATGTGTTCTATAGGAGAAAAAACTACATCCATTTTTCTAGGGATCAGGGGCTCAAACAAAATATCAGGTGCACAACTAGACCACAGGCCCATTTTAATGCAAAAAGAATTTATTTTGTACTATTCACCGATTCAGAGGATTCGCGCTCACAAGAAAAGTTTAACGGACGGACAAACAGACAGACAGATAACGGACACAGGGCGATCGCATAAGCTCAACTGGCATTTGACCAGTAGAGCTAAAAATACATAGCTTAAGATGGTATGGCTGGATTGCAAAGCAAGTTTTTGTCACTTACCGGGTCAAGGTCACTGGGTCAAATGGTACAACATAAATTAAAAGGTCTTGTCATCGGCAACCTACATATATAATATAAGGTTTCTACTGAATATGTAATTCCTGAGATTTTGCTTAAACCAGAAACTTTGACCAAAATCTTTTACTAGGTCAAAATCCAAGGTCAAAGTCACTAGGTCAAATGTTATGACATAAATTCAAAGGTCTTGTCATGGGCAACCTACATGTATAATATACAATTTCTACTGCAAACAGTTCCTTAGATTTTGCTTCAACCAGAAACTTTAACCAAAATGTTGACTACAGACGAACAGACAGACAGACGGACAGACGGACATTGTCAATCTAAGGACCAGAATTAATTTGCAATCCGGTCAAAAACTTTGATTAACCAGACTTGTCAGAATGACAACATAGCTCGCCGGTGGCAACCATATGTAAATTGCAACAACAACAATAAAAAAGGTCTTATCACAAGGAATGCACATGTGAAATATCAAAGCCCTATCACTAACCATTCAAAAAATATGGCCAAGGTTAAAGTTTTTCAAAAGTAGGTCAATCATCTCCAAGGTCAAGGTCACAAGGTCAAAAATTTTGGTATCCATGGAAAGGTCTTGTCACAAGGAATACACATGTGAAATATCAAAGCCCTATCACTTACCATTCCAAAAATATGGCCAAGGTTAAAGTTTTTCAAAAGTAGGTCAATCATCTCCAAGGTCAAGGTCACAAGGTCAAAAATTTTGGTATCCATGGAAACGTCTTGTCACAAGGAATACACATGTGAAATATCAAAGCCCTATCACTTACCATTCCAAAAATATGACCAAGGTTAAAGTTTTTCAAAAGTAGGTCAATCTCCAAGGTCGAGGTCACAAGGTCAAAAATTTTGGTATCCATGGAAAGGTCTTGTCACAAGGAATACACATGTGAAATATCAAAGCCCTATCACTTACCATTCCAAAAATATGGCCAAGGTTAAAGTTTTTCAAAAGTAGGTCAATCTCCAAGGTCAAGGTCACAAGGTCAAAAATTTTGGTATCCATGGAAAGGTCTTGTCACAAGGAATACACATGTGAAATATCAAAGCCCTATCACTTACCATTCCAAAAATATGGCCAAGGTTAAAGTTTTTCAAAAGTAGGTCAATCTCCAAGGTCAAGGTCACAAGGTCAAAAATTTTGGTATCCATGGAAAGGTCTTGTCACAAGGAATACACATGTGAAATATCAAAGCCCTATCACTTACCATTCCAAAAATATGGCCAAGGTTAAAGTTTTTCAAAAGAAGGTCAATCTCCAAGGTCAAGGTCACAAGGTCAAAAATTTTGGTATCCATGGAAAGGTCTTGTCACAAGGAATGCACATGTGAAATATGAAAGCCCAATCTGTATTGGTTTAAAAGTTATAAGCAAGGTTAAAGTTTTTGTGCACGCGCACGCAGACGCAGACGCCGACGCCGGGGGTATGACAATAGCTCTCCGGACATTCGTCCCGGCGAGCTAAAAAAGATTTTGCTTAAACCAGAAACTTTGCCAAAATCTTTAACTGGGTCAAAGTCCAAGATCAAGGTCACTAGATCAAATGTTACAACATGAATTGAAAAGTCTTGTCATGGGCAACCTACAAATGTACATGTATAATATAAAGTTTCTACTACATACAGTTCCTTAGAATTTGCTTCAACTAGAAACTTTAACCAAAACCTTTAACAAGGTCACTAGGTCAAATGGTATGGCATGAATTGAATGGTCTTGTCATGGGCAACCTACATATATAATATAAAGTTTCTGCCACATACACTTCCTTAGATTTTGCTTCAACCAGAAACTTTAACAAAAATCTTTAACTAGGTCAAAGTCCAAGGTCAGGGTCACTAGGTGAAATGTTATCGCATAAATTGAAAGGTCTTGTCATGAGCAACCTACATGTATAATATAAAGTTTCTACTGCATACATTTTCTTAGATTTTGCTTCAACCAGAAACTCTTAACCAAAACTTTAGTTAGGTCAAAGTCCAGGGTCAAGGTCACTAGGACAAATGTTACAGCATAAATTGAAAGGTCTTGTCATGGGCAACCTTCATGTATGATATAAAGTTTCTACTGCTAATAGTTCCTTAGATTTTGCTTCAACCAGAAACTCTAACCAAAATCTTTAACTGGGTCAAAGTCCAAGGTCTAGGTCACTAGGACAAATGTACCGACATAAATTGAAAGGTCTTGTCATGGCAACCTTCATGTATAATATAAAGTTTCTACTGCATATAGTTCCATAGATTTTGCTTCAACCAGAAAACTCTAACCAAAATCTTTAACTTGGTCAAAGCCCAAGGTCTAGGTCACTAGGACAAATGTTACGGCATAAACTGAAAGGTCTTGTCGTCATGGCAACCTTCATGTATAATATAAAGTTTCTACTGCATATAGTTCCATAGATTTTGCTTCAACCAGAAACTTTAGCCAAAATGTCTTAAAATGACAGACAGACAGACAGATCTACAGACCAAAATTCCTTTGCAATCCGGCATACAGTTCCTTAGATTTTGCTTCAACCAGAAACTTTAACCAAAATGTTGACAACAGACAGACAGACAGACCAATCTATAGACTGGAATTGCTTTGCAATCTGGACAAAAAACAGAAGACCATTACACTCTGAATTTCCATGTTTCAGTGAATTTTGTACTTCATAATTTACATACTTCAGTATAAACTTTCTATTGAGATTCAATCAAAGTGCAAGAAAATATTCTTAATTCATTCTATTTAATAAGGGGTCTCCGAGTATGCAGCATTTCAACTTTCCAGGGACCATCGTTCATGTATGACTTCTTCTGTAGTTGTGTTACCACCTGTAGCTGATGAAGTACTTTTAAGTAATTTCCATCCATGTTGACAGAGATATGATTCTATAATTAGTCTCATACTGACTCCAACAATCCTAGACAAGCTCGTCTGACAGGCCAAGGCAAAAGGCGTTTCATGAAATCTAGCATGAATTCCCCTTTTTACTTTGCGTTCTTCTTCCTCTACATCAAGACCAAAATAATCGGGAAATTCCAAAAGAACCTCTTTCCTACCAATAATAGTAGTACGTGCATGGAATCTAGTATCATATTCCGAATCCAAATGTATTTGGTCTATAATTTCAATGTATTTCGGTTCCTTCTTTTTATTCTGACCAAGAGCATCCAATAAGGGCTGGATTTGGTAAAATTCTGCTTCGTTTTTAAGCAAATCAAATTCAGTGAAATTCTGTGGCAAGATCAAAGAATTTGATCGTAGAAATGCCAGTATATGTTTGAACATTGTTCCATCGCGATCTATAAAGCAGCAGCCATTTTCGTCTTTTGTAAACCCATAATTCCCACTAAACATGGCGCCAAGCATTGAATCTGGATATGTACACAGAGTTGCACGTGTCGTAGTGTAATTAACTCCTCCAACATTAAGGTGCACGATTTCACTCATTTTAATTTTTATAATTTTAATGATTCAGATTTTCTTCAAGCTTCTTCTACTCCTTGTTCTGGGTGAATGATTATGGAAAATACCTAAAACGAGTAGTAGAAGAAAATCTCAAACATGTCAACTTTGAAAATCTCAAAAGAGGGATTGATCTCCCTCTCTGATCATGAATGGTGAGTGAGAGATTGTGTGCGAGCCATTTTTATGACATTTTTAGGAAATTGCTATTCTTAGATTTTAGCAGTTTGTTATGATTAAGAATAGTACAATTTACTACAACGTGTACAAACAATGACTCTCATTTAATTTATTCATCTTTTGAGTTTTCACATATATTAATTCTATGCTTTTCCATCTTTTTTTAAATAAAATATAAATGACATTTAAATTTATACTTCTCTCTTGTTATTAGTTATTTGTAAGAATGATGGTGAGCTTCAGACAGCATTATTTTCTATAGATCTGAGTAAGTTCCCATCATCTATTTGATTCCAGATGGAATCTGTTGTGAAGTGCCATATGCCAGTCTAAGATATTAGCCATATACATTGTACTAACATGACTAATGTGGTAATATCAATTCATACTTAGTGATTCATCAATTGAGTGACTTCAGAAAAAATAAGGGGTTTGTACAGTAAAATCTTTCAAACAATCCCAGGTAAATATCACAAAATTTGACTATTATTTACGGTAAAACATGCATGTAAATGTAAGATACTATAAAGATCCCAATCCTGCATAATTATATATTATACATGTACCTACTTTTGTACATGATCATGATGATATTAGATATACAATTCAATTTCTCTGGGATGTTTTTCTTTTTCCTTAAAATAAAGAGCTAATTGCATATTTTTTAGCTGACCGACACACAATTGTTCTCACGTAATTTTTGTCACACTACATGTACCGGTATGAGTTTTGTCAAAATTAAATTAATGTCTTTTTCAGGAAGTCTTTAACATGTTTAAGAGGTGAGAAATTACAAGTTTAACAGTTAAATAATCAAGTCACTCTTCAAGATGGTGAAAGGAAGGTCTAAACTCCAGGCTGATACAATTACAAATCTACTGCTTCCAATTTCTAATCAATGCCCGGCCCCATATTGTTGCATGTGTATAAAGAGTCAAGTGAACCAGGATGCATTTGAAATAGTCTATTTCAGGCAATTTATAAGTCAGCAGCATCAAAAATAGAATGGATGATGACTGAGTCTACATGTAGTTCTGATCATTTAATTTACTTTGGATCCTTTCTCAAGGTAAAATACATGTGATACCGGTAGATTGGTAAAATAAATTTGAATTCACTCAATTTCTAAAGAGCTGATACAAGTCAGGCATGCACACTGAACATGCTGCAATGTCAAACAAAGATACATGTACATTACATAAATATGTCATATGTTGGTCAAAAGTTCCCTGGAGCGTGTGTTATACTCTTATACATGGTTATATGTATGCATATACCGACTTGAAATAAATCTTGTCTCTTGTCAAGGCCCAGGAAACAAGAAATTGCACTAGATATGATTATCACCATCAAGATTAATAATACACCGCTAAAGACGGTATGGCCGGATTGCAAAGTAAGTTTTTGTCGCCAACTGGGTCAAGGTCAATAGGTCAAATAATACAGCATAAATTGAAAGGTTTTGTCAGAGGCAACCTACATGTATAAAATAAAGTTTCTACTGCATACAGTTCCATAGATTTTGCTTAAACCAGGAACTTTAACCAAAATCCATAACTAGGTCAAAGTCCAAGGTCAAGGTCACTAGGTCAAATGTTACGGCATAAATTGAAAGGTCTTGTCATGGGCGAGCTTCATTAATAACATAAAGTTTCTACTGCATACAGTACCATAGATTTTGCTTAAACCAGGAACTTTAATCAAAATCTTTGAGTAGGTCAAAGTCGAAGGTCAAGGTCACTAGGTCAAATGTTACGGCATAAATTGAAAGGTCTTGTCATGGGCAAGCTTCATGTACATGTATAAGACAAAGTTTCTACTGCATATTATTACTTATTTGGTCAGTTACAGACCGTCTACGGAGATATGTCGGGTTGGTAAAATCTATGGAAGGCGAGGCGAACGAAGCTCGCCTTCCATAGATTTTACCAACCCGACATATCTCCGTAGACGGTCTGTAACTGACCAAATAAGTGTTTTATTTTGCCGAGGACCCCTTCATCACAAATTTCCCTTACCACTTCCCAGGTATTCAACCTACATAAACGAGTCATCAGCTAAAAATAGATTACGTGTAGTCTGAGCTATATAAACAATTTTTTTTACCTATATCCATAAGCATCGGTGGTTCAGTGGTAGAATGCTCGCCTGCCACGCGGGCGGCCAGGGTTCGATTCCCGGCCGATACATTTTTCATATTAACGTCCGCCATCTTGGATTTCCCACTTCGAATTTATTGTCTACTGACGGTCTATAAGAAAGTCTATAGAGTTATAGACCGCTTCCACGTGACGGGCTCTATCCAATCAGTTTTCGACATTCTAGTCCAAGGCGAAATAAAGTTACTTAAATTTGCCTCAACCAGAAACTTTAACCAAAATCTTTAACTAGGTCAATGTCACTAGGTCAAATGCTATGGCATAAATTGAAAGGTCTTGTCATTAATAACATAAAGTTTCTACTGCATACAGTACCATAGATTTTGCTTAAACCAGGAACTTTAATCAAAATCTTTGAGTAGGTCAAAGTCGAAGGTCAAGGTCACTAGGTCAAATGTTACGGCATAAATTGAAAGGTCTTGTCATGGGCAAGCTTCATGTACATGTATAAGACAAAGTTTCTACTGCATATAGTTACTTAAATTTGCCTCAACCAGAAACTTTAACCAAAATCTTTAACTAGGTCAATGTCACTAGGTCAAATGTTATGGCATAAATTGAAAGGTCTTGTCATGGGCAAGCTTCATGTATAATATAAAGTTTCTACTGCATATAGTTACTTAGATTTTGCCTCAACCAGAAACTTTAACCAAAATCTTTAACTAGGTCAAAGTCCAAGGTCAAGGTCACTAGGTCAAATGTTACGGCATAAATTGAAAGGTCTTGTCATGGGCAAGCTTCATGTATAATATAAAGTTTCTACTGCATATAGTTACTTAGATTTTGCCTCAACCAGAAACTTTAACCAAAATCTTTAACTAGGTCAAAGTCCAAGGTCAAGGTCACTAGGTCAAATGTTACGGCATAAATTGAAAGGTCTTGTCATGGGCAAGCTTCATGTATAATATAAAGTTTCTACTGCATATAGTTACTTAGATTTTGCCTCAACCAGAAACTTTAACCAAAATCTTTAACTAGGTCAAAGTCCAAGGTCAAGGTCACTAGGTCAAATGTTATGGCATAAATTGAAAGTTCTTGTCATGGGCATGCTTCATGTATAATATAAAGTTTCTACTGCATATAGTTCCTTAGATTTTGCCTCAACCAGAAACCTTAACCAAAATGTTGACGGCAGACGGACGGACAGACAGACGGACAGACATCGTCAATCTATAGACCGGAATTGCTTTGCAATCCGGCCAAAAATTTCAATGGTGTTATTGAATGGATAAATTTGAGAAGAAGTATTTCAAATAAGTTGCGCAATTGCTTCCACATGGAAAATGGTAAAATTGTTAGGCACGGTCCATTTGATATTCTGGGGGGGGGGCTTGGGTTTTTTTCGAAAAAAATAATTTTGCTCTGAATTTTGATGAAAAAAATAAATTTGCTTATGGTGTGACAGAAAAAAATAATCTTGCTCTTACAACATGTACAAGTAATCTGAATTTGAAGAATAACCATAAAATTCGTTTAAAATTCTTGAAATTTTTTCGGCTCGCTTCGCTCGCCGCATTTTTTACTTTCTATGAAAAATTTTTGGCTCGCTTCGCTCGCCATAGTTTTCTTCTGTAATGGCAAGTTCATATTTTAAAATATCTAACATGTCTAAAGAATGCATGTTACTGAAACAATCAAAATGGATTACAGTCATATCGCCCCAACGACAAATCGCCCCAGCTAGTACGCCCCATGATCTTTTCACCCCAGTTTCATAACGCCCCATGGTGTTATTGGGGCGAAACAAGCCCAATTCATTACGCCCCAAGCAATAACACGTACGCCCCCAACTGGTGTTCATAACGCCCAAATATGTATTCATTACGTCCCATATCCTTTTCAGTACGCCCCATACCCTTTTCAGTACGCCCCATACCCTTTTCAGTACGCCCCATACCCTTTTCAGTACGCCCCATATACCCACTTCAATACGCCCCATATACCCACTTCAATACGCCCCATACCCTATACAGTACGCCCCAAATTTTTTTTTGAATAAACATCTGTTTTATGCATTCTATACCCTATACTCATTTTCTGTACATCCCGTCCCGTAAACCCAGATCAATACACCCCGCTTTGACAACATTAACTGAGGCATTGTTTGTTTGCTTTGAATGTATCCATTATTTACACCAATATGGGGAAATTCATATACTTTTTTCAAAAGTACATTTACTGAATCGGTTACATATAGTTGGTTACTATATCATTTACACTATATTAGCTTCAAAAGAACCATTGAAGTGATGAAAAAAGCTAGCTAGTGACCAGGAGAACAATTGATTTTCAGAGGGCTATGATTTTCCAGATTTTTCAATTCTTTGACGGACAATCAGGATAGTGGTTTCTTCAAGAATAATATAAAATGATATAATAAAAGAATCTATCCATAAATGAATTACAACATGTAAATAGTAATTAATTGATGTCGGTTTTGGTATTTTGCAAAGAAAATATATTATGAAAAAAATTGTCAAGTGCTAAATGCATAATAGCAAAGACATGGTCAGTTAATAGCACATATACAATCATTTGTCACCTCTGTTGCTTATTTACATGACAGGTGTCCTTGATACCTCCGCCTTTCTAAACACCAATACTTATTTTCGGTGAATTCGAAAAGGTGTCATATCCGGTGTAAAATTTATATTATTTTTAACAACGAAATAAAAAAGTCAAAATTACAAAAATGATATAATCACAAACAAACAGAAAATTTACAACTGGTTTTTTTTTTTCAAATAAAAGTCATGAATATAGAAATTATGATTAAAGCTTATTTTTAAAGTTGATTTTTAGGCTTTTCTGTTCCGGTTGTGGTTTGAACAACGAAACCAGGTGAACAAGAAAATGAGATTATAAATGCGATTCATTCACAATAATGTCGTTGAAAAAACAAATCAAACCAACGGATGTTTTTAAAATAACTGTATAATTTGGGATATATCAAAGGGTTGATCACCCCAAACCTAACTTCAAGCGCGGATCCAGAGGGGGGGGGGGTGTTCCGGATCCCCCTGGAATTTTTTAAGCATAGTTACAAAAATATAAATATACATATTTTATAAGGTTAAGGTCCAAATTCCCTTTTGTTGGCATAATCGGCATAATGAAACGGGCCTGGGGCGTAATGAAAAAGGCTTCGGTGTATTGAAACAGGATTGGGGCGTAGTGATAAGGACTTGGGGCCAGTCATAAGGGCTTGGGGCGTAATGAAATTGGTTTGGGGCGATATGATTAGGGCATGGGGCGTAATGGTAAGGGCTTGGGGCGTAATGAAATTGGTTTGGGGCGATATGATTAGGGCATGGGGCGTAATGGTAAGGGCTTGGGGCGTAATGAAATTGGTTTGGGGCGATATGATTAGGGCATGGGGCGTACAGATATTGCATTGGGGCGTTATGAATGTTGTTCAAAACGCCCCAAAAGTAGATGGGGCGACCTGCGTCTGGGGCGTAATGAAACCGGGGCGTACGAGTTGGGGCGATTTGTACTTGGGGCGATTTGACTGGCACCCATCAAAATGCTTATATACATTATCAATATAATTCATTACTACAATAGATACATGTATCACCATAGTGTCTGATTTTATATACAAGCTTGGAAGGAGAATTTAAATAAGTTTTTCACTAGTTATCATTTTTACATGTAAAAACTTGCATCAGGCGCTTTTACATGTAAAAATGACCTTTTATACATTTTGATAACTAAACATTATATATCGCATATTGTAAAAATCTTTCACCTCTCTCAGTATAGATGTGAATACAAGTTTTATATAAAAATAATGTTTGGAGTATTTTTAAAAGTAAAAATAAAGAATTTCTATTGAAAAACACAAACATTCTTAATATTTACATCAATTGTTATAAAAAAAATTTCCTTGCTCCAACTTTGCGAGAAAAAAATAATTTTGCCCCGGTCTGGGGCGAAAAAAAATAATCTTGCTCCGACAAAAAACCCAAGCCCCCCCAGAATATCAAATGGACCGTGCCTTACTGTGTAAGTGTGTTACAAATATGAGTGTAGTGACAGTGCAGATGCACATGTGCATCTATGAAAGGCTTACAGTTAATTTCTTCTAGAATATTTATCTTTTTCCATGGTTTCTTATATCTTTTTCACAAAAAAAAAGCCAACTGGACGTTGGACATGTCGTCAAGAGTTTATCATGTTTATATACGAACGCTGCAGTCAGAGGAAATTCTAGAGCATTATTTCACAAAAATATGGATTAAAGGCACAAGCCATTAGAGTACTTCTTAGACTGCCTAACAAAACTTTTCATGGTATCTTGCATATCAAAAAAAGTATTAGAAAACTTACCTTTTTCGACAGAAACCTTGAGGAAGTTGAAGTTACTGTACTTTCAAGTACTGGAAACGTAAATTATATTTCCGGAAAAAAATATGCCAGTGCAGGAATCTGACACTACACACTGTGCACACCCATTTGACACCTCCTCGCGAGTCAAGCACCTTTAAACAACAAATTTATAGCTTTACTCGCAAAGAGGTGTTTCCACGGGATGTTAACCTGATTAAAAACAGGTGTGTCGGACCCCTGTGGTTTTGCCCGGCACAACCACATGATCGGATCCTATTCAGTTTTAAAACGTAAGGGGGGGGGGGGGGGGGGGGGGGGGGGTAATGATAATAAAATAAGTTGCTTCTCGCTGTCAACGAACTTGAATTCGAATGAAAAGGAGGGATTAAGTCATTCGTATACTGCCTTAAATTGATTAGTGAATTTTCATTTTCTTTGGAAAAAAAAATCGAAAAAAGGCAAATTTTCCGTTCTCCAAGTAAAATCTAAATGAATTTGTCAGCATTGATCGATCGACATATGTCCCCCCCCCCCCCCCCCCCCATGCAAGTTTAAATGTGTCAGCATTGACATTAGTTTACACCAAGAATGAATGGTGAGAAATATTAAGGACATATCCGGCACCAAAACTTTCACATCGAAGAGTTTCCCTTACCCAACATCTAAAAATTACTTTATATTATACGCCCGACTGACATGTTGTACCTGTTTATTCCTGCTTGGTAACAGGGCATTATTTTTGCAATATTTTTGTTTTTGTTTGTTATGTTGATAAAACTAAAATATATGCTTCAATTATATCGCACAAAAGTTTTTTTTCCATATCATAGTAAGCAAACGGAGTTACTACTAAATCATATATAGATAAAATATATACCTTGCACACTCTTACATACACATTCACCCCGGCAAAGGGGACGCTGGATCCGCCGCTGTTGAGTTTTCTTTTGAAATGAAAAAAATGTCAGAATCTAAATTAAATAATAAATATTTGGAGGTATTCAGTCTGTATTTCTGACTTATAAGAAAGATATCTCCGATTTACATTATGAAGTACTTTAAAATTATTTTATCTCATTTTACACAAAGGTATACCCATATATATATATAGAAGGATAGCTATATAGGTTTCAATTTCTTCGCTTCAATCAATAAGTAGTATATCCAATATCTTGCATTCCAAATATGAAGGAAAATAGTCCAACAATAAAAAAGATATTTTAGTAAAATTAATTTTGCCATAGTCGGCAATGCAAAATGTCTGCATCAGGCAAGTACTCCGAACTTCAATTTTCGCCATTTCTTGTTTTTATTCTGTTTTGCGTCCTTTTGAAATTGAAAAAGCTACCAGCCAGCCAGGTAGAAAAACAAACAAGAATATAAAACAAAGTTACATTTTCACAATATGTGACGTACTAAGTACTATATGAAATTTGACAGAAGCTTGTTTCATTTGATTTTGTAGGTCAATAAAAGAATGATATATAATACAATGTATTGAATCTTTTAAGAACTTTAACATTTTTACATTAATTTAAAAAAAAAAATACGATTTATCTTTAATTTATGTAGAAAACATTTAATTTTCAAAACATCTTATCATTTTAATTTTGTTTTGTTTTGTGACTTTGGGCTCAAAACCTACCAGCACGAGGACGCAAAACAGAAAATAATAAAGAAATGGCCTAACCGCACAAAGAATCACGACACATCACTTTTACATACAATGATATGGAACTGATTCAAACCTAAAGGATATCTATCATAAAACTGAATAAACAGTATATGTAAGAACTAGGACACCAAAATCAATCCCCGTGGATAAGGAACGCTGTGTTTTCGACAGAAGAAAATTACACAGGCGGAAAGATCGTCTATGCATGCACTTCTAAAAATCTAGGCGACCATTCCGCCTATTGAAAACCAAGCAATTTTCAGTGAAACTGGAACTTTAAATTAACTTCATCGCCCTGTTAGAGCGCACATAGGGGGTTTCGGTTATGTGTCAACAGGGGTTTCGGTTCTGAAGCGGAGATCGGACAACAATTGTAAGTAGAAATTAAGTTTTCATCATTTCTATCCGTTTTTCAAGGATAAAGTATAGTGCACAGAAGGAGAGGATTATATAGTGACCTATTGATGACGTTGAAGCCGTTCAAATAGTCTCAGATACTTCAAACAATCCGGTACAGTATCGGCGACTGGAAAAATTTGGTCGTTTCTCTACTTAAAACTGAAAAATCTCCTATTACAATTCATTTTTGTACATGTTTCTCGGACTACAAAGACCATAAATATATTTTAAACATAATGAATACAATAACTCTCCTTAAATGCTTTGAATATTGAAATTGTATCAAGAAACTCTATGTGTGACATGGGGTTTCGGTATCACATGTGACATGGGGTTTCGGTTCGAAAGAAAAACGCATCATAAATTGAGTTGAATCCCCATGACACATAAATGTAGTGCCGTATCTGGACCCCAATCTCGCCTCTAAGACGATATTTGTGCTGGAGTGAATAGAGAGAAAGAACATTTCTTTCTCTCTGTTCTTTCCAGCACGGAGAGGCCCTGTGGCTTCACACAGCGGGACACTGTCAGTACGACATTGTTGCCACAAGGACGAATGCAACATAATACCTTTCCAAATGACTTTCAGGTTGTTTTTTTTTTTATTTTGGGGAAGGTGCCTGTGCCTGTCCCATTTGGAAAAATTTGCGACATTTCGCTGATATTGGGGAAATTTTATTCAAATTCTCACCACACTATAACCCTAAAGTATCATTTATTAACATACTAATCCATTGGTTTGAACTGAACAAGGGATGAATGAAAAACTTAAAGATGCACTTAGAAATGCACATTTTGTGCTGACTTCCAGGTTTCGAGTCTTATTTTTCAGGTGATTTTTTCATAATTCCTCTTTGGGAATTTAAGAGTGATTTTTTTTGGGGGGGGGGAGGGAGATTTGGAAATTCGGCCCCAAATCAAGGGGAAAAAACCCGACTCTAGATAGAATTTGTGTGTTACATCCGTTAAATCGACAAACCTAGTTGAATTCATCTTTTCTTTGTCAGAATGTCCATTGTCCAATAATTACTAGCATAAATGTTCATTGATGATGAACACATAATATAGTACATGATTCTGATTAATGTAAAGTTTTTCATGCAACAAAAACTTTGTTGACAATCAGTATTTTTCTTTTGAAATGGTAGCATGGCAAAAAAGACCAACAAACGAAACAGAGAGGAAAAAACATTGTTTTCGTAAACATAACTCATGAACGTAAACTACTAATATGAGGTGACTTTACACTGCATCATCGTTCTCTTGTCACTGTTTTTCTACTCGTCTGCTTTTGCTTTGAAACGTCTATGAGGTCATTTTTCATGCATTGTCTAGACAAAGTGTCGAAACCCCGTCGGACACCTGAATTGAAACCCCGGTGGACACATGCATTAAACCACTCAAAAGTATCATTTAATGAAGAAATATACTTTCTTAGTGAGTAAATTTGAATTGATTTGACTTGGATACTTATAGATGACATAATTAAACCTCATCAAGCAACATGAACTTTCAAGCAGTGACGAAAATGAACCGAAATGTTGAGGCGACGTTGAAAATTGTCCAATCGGCAAAACTGTACCGAAGTGTTTGGCAGAATCTGACCGTATAGAGACAATTTGAAGTGATTGGTAGATTGCGAATGACTGCCTCCACTTCGTCTGCATATTCATTTGGGAATAAACTTTGCTTGTGTAGTCATAAATAACACTTCTCATTATGTCCCTCTACGGCTCGCTTCGAAACCGTAACCCCTGTTGACACACCCTTACGTGCGCTCTAATAGGGTACTGTACATGTAATTTCAAAAATTGAAGAAAAAAACTAGCTTTTGGGAAGTTATAATAACCGTTTATCGTGTTTATAAAAAGATAATTTGTATTGATAAAATGCACGGTAAATCTCATATCTAGTTAAAATAAACGATAATGTTCACAAATATTGCTAAAAATTTGTTTCCATATCAAAATCGCAGAGACCTGGGATTTTTGGGTGGTTTTTGTGCTTGTTTGTTAATTTGTTTGTTTGTTTGGGTTTTTTTTTGGGGGGGGGAGGGGTGTACGAGGGTGAGGGTGAGGGTGAGTGTGTGAGGGTGTGTTTGTTTTGTTTTTTATTCCTTCAATATGTAACATTCAATCGCACGCTCAGTAAAAATTTGTTTTTGCTCAAGAAAGGCACCCGAGAATGTGCAATGTGTCATCGATTGGGTTTCCTTTCTTAATTCGATAGTACCCAGGCTAAATATGATTGTGTTATATGTTTCTGCCCGCTATTCTCTTTGTCAGTATGCTCAAAATGTAGGCAAAAACCTGTTTTGAAGAGGCACTTTTTAAGACCAAAAAAGCTCCTAATTAATTTAACATGATTTTGCTAAAATTTAAGGGCAAATAATGTGAAATGTCAGGCTAACTTGATTTCTACTGCCAATTATCTTTAAAGTTTAATCCTCGATCTTTAAGTAAATGTTAAAATTTGAGTGGGACCTCTCCACAATTCTATTCAAAAGGGTATAAAAATGGTTACCATGGTGACATTCTGTTCAGTGCTATTACACATAGAGTAATTTACAGGTAACTTTTCAGCTGTCCGTTATATATTCTTAAGCATTTTTTTTTATCAGTGCATATAAAAGAGCATTATTAATTTTTTTAGAGCATTTTAAGAGCATTATAAATTTATTAATTAAAAAATCACCTTAAAATTTTTTCAAAGTCACAGGACCCAATGTCAAGGTCATCTTGAATGTAATTCACAAAATTTGGCAAAATTCTGTGATTTTTCAAAAATATGAGAGGCAGTTACTCAAAAATCATATGGTATTGAGTAAAACAAACACATACATAGTGATTTTGGATATATCCCCTATTTATTGACCAAAGTTGCAAAAATCTCAAAATCAATGACAACACAAAGCTTAAGCAATATAATTAAGTTATTTAAACCATGCTAAAAATCAATTTGAAAAGATATTGTCATCATGTGTTAAATGAAAACTTGCCATGGCAACCATTTTTGACCTCAAAATGTAGGAAAACAAAAAAAGGTCCCACTTATTTTTTTCAGTAATTATAAGATACGCTTTGATTACGCCCTGTTCTCGATCTTTACCTGTCTATTCTACGCTCTTACCACAATTTATCCACTACAGATTCAGCATGTCGAAATTTATCTTTGCGTTGCTAGCATTCACGAGTTCACATCATATGTATATTCAACATGTTTCAGTTCAATTAATTATTTGATATACAAAATGTATCACAAAACACTAAGTGAAATAAATTCAAAATTTAACATTCATTGTATGATTATTTTTTATAGCCCTCACCCGGACAAATGGTTTTTGGTCATCTGGCCAACTTTGCAGGGATATTTGTCATAAAAAGAAAAAATTGTCAATTTTTTTTCTTTTTGGTGAATAATTCATTAATCTTCCTATCAATGACTATATATATATTAAAGAAATGTTCCCGCTTGGATGAAAATTAATCATAATTTGTTATCTGAATTGTTAGGACGCTATATATTTGGGACTTTTTCTGTAGAATGACCCAGTTACGAAAATTCCCGTAGTCACGAGAAACAAATCTCGTAGTTACGAGAAAAAATTCTTGTAGTTACGAGAGAATGAATTTCTTGAATTTTCTGCATTTTAAATGAAAAAAAAGTATGAAAAACAAGGATTTGCCCCAAAAACCTTCAACAAAGTTTGCAAACTCATAATGTGATTACATGTCCAAAGCTTGTATGCAAAAACTTGAATAAATTAAGCATTTCGAATTTTCAACAGCTTTTGATAAAATTTATTTTTATCCCAAAATTTCCACAAAATACTTTAATTTATTTTAGAGTAGGACCTTTATACTTTCAGAAAATACTTTCGAATCGCACAAACTCGGGGGGGGGGGGGGTCTTTGAGAAATCGGATCCATAAGAGGATAACATATTTCCATAAAAATTACAAAGTTTTTAATATAGAATACCAATTATTTTTGCCTCAAATGCAAATATCCAACTTTAACTTTCAAATTATGTTAGTCTACCTTATTTTACACATATTTAAAGCTTTAGATGTGAATTTGTCCAAAAGATGGTGAAAATATTAATTGAGTTTTTCCATTTTTCAGCGATTTTTAATAAAAATGAATCTGATTCAATAGTTTTTACCCCAAAACTCTTAATCTTTTTTCTCGTAACTACGATAATTGTTTCTCGTAGCTACGAGAATTTTTTTCTTTAACTATGAGATTTTTTTCTCGTTACTACCAGATTTTTTTTCTCGTAAAGTTCTACGAGGTTTGTTTCTCGTAATTACGATAATTTTTTTCTCGTAACTTCAAGATTTGTTTCTCGTAACTACATACATGTACGATATTTGTTTCTCGAAACTAGGAGATAGTAAAAAAAATATAACATGGCTCGAACTGGCTTCCGTACTTTTGTTTCAATTAAAATCCCTTCGAAGTGCGAAAGCATGAAAAAAAAAAGTAGAATATATTCTATTCTTATTCGAAACAATGGAACGAAATGTAAATAATGAACGCAACGTTTACAAGCGTAGCATCCCCTCGCAATTGCATGTTCTTTGCAATCAATAAAATAATTTTTAGCTTAAGTCCACTGTGACCTTGACCTTTGACACTTGACATTGAAAATCAATAGGGCTCATGCTCTCCCCATGGGGAACATTTGTGCAAGGTTTGATGTTTCCAGTGGCGGATTCAGGGGGTGCGGAGGGGGCGTCCGCCCCCCCCCCCCCCCCGGCACTGACCCAAATTTTTCCAAAAAACCCCTATATTTTGGCCCATTTTCAGTAAAAATCGGCAAAATTCGCCCCTTGACCCCCCGGCAAAGGGGGCGCTGGATCCGCCACTGGTTTCTATGATGATTGTTATGTCTTCTACGCTGTTCACAAGGATTTAAGCTTAAGTCCACTGTGAACTTTTAAAAGCATGACCCTGGACCTTGTAAATCAATAGGGCTCATCCTCTCCCTATAGGGAACATTTGTAGAGGGTGTGATGTTTCTATGATGATTCCTTTGGCTTCTATGTTGTTCACAAGAATATTAAGGTTAAGTCAACGGTGACCTTGACCTTTGAACCTTGACCTTGAATATCAGTAGGGTTCATTCCCTCCTCATGGGGAGTATTTTGTGGACGGTTTGATGATTCCATGATGATTCCTTTGGCTTCTATGCTGTTCACAAGGACTTTAAGCCTATAAGTCCACTGTGACCTTGACCATTGACCATTGAAAATCAATAGGGATCATTCTCGTCCTATAGGGAACATATATATTAAAGGTTTGATGTTTCCATGACGATTCCTTTGGCTTCTATGCAGTTCACAAGGACTTTTAGTCTAAGTCCACTGTGATCGTGACCTTTGACCCTTGACCTTGCACATCTGTAGGGTACATCCTCTCCCCATGCGGTACATTTGTGGAAGGTTTGATGTTTCCATGATGATTCCTGTATAATTGGCTTCTACATGTATGTTGTTCACAACTTGAGGATTTTAAGCCTTTAAGTCTACTGTGACCTTGACCTTTGACCCTTGAAAATCAATAGGGTGCATCCTCTCCCCATGGGGAACATTGATTCCTTCGGCATCTATGCTGTTCACAAGAAAATCCGGACACACACCCCCTCACTCCCTCTGATGCTATATATAATAAGCAAGGAGCGATATAGAACAAGGGCGAATAATCTCGGATTTACAAAGCGAAAGTAAGAATATGGAGGAGGGAAATTTCTCGCAAACATCGGATAATACTGACTACAGTGACAGTGAAAGCATTAGCTCACACAGGAGAAAAAAGAAAGCACCAGCTTTCATACCATGTGTAGCATCAGACTGGAAAATCAAAGATCTAAAAGACATTGGAATACACTACAATGAAGCTCCTCTAAGTCTACACGATTTAATGAGTTATGTCAGGAGAGATTTGAGGAATAAATTTGAAATCCCTGATGTTTCTAAAAAGCTAATAAACTTGACGAATGAAGTGTTCAGTTTCTCTATTGATCTCGGAGAGAAAACCAAGTCTGAGAGCATATGGTTTGAAATAAACGAAACGGAGGTATCCATTAACAATTTTAAATCAGCGGAGAGTGAATTTCGGGAAAATTTTTCTGAAGATAATGATAAAAAGTGAGTGAGTTAAATGTGCATAGGTAAACACTGCAGATCAGATTGATATAGACTTAAAGTTCTATTTTATTGGGAGTGATGGTGGTGGACAGGGTGTACCTCTCTCCCCCTCCTGCCCCTTCTCCCTCCCCCTCCTTTTTAACCTTCCCTTACCTCCCCCTCCTGCCCCCTTCCTCCCTCCTCCCACCCCTTCCCCCTCCCTTCCCTTTTTCCCCTTCCTCCCCTCCCAGGGTTTCACCTTGTCAACCCCTCTTTTATCACTATACAGAGTAGACTTTTTATACCATGTGTACATGTATTTATATACATTTTTAAATGTATACACATATGGTATAAAAAGTCTATTCTTTCTTTAAAAATACAATTTTATACGGTAGTAGGAATTACAGAAAAAACAGCATTTACTGAAAAGACATGGTTAATGCATTTGTATTGAAAACTTTAATACCATTTTCTGTTTTTCATTGGAAAAATGATTTATGATAAGTTGGAGATTCCCTCCAAAAGACGGAGATTTTAATTTAAACATGTTAAAGAGGGAGATTTTAATTTAAAGATTGTAATTTAAAGAGGGAGATTGGGTCCTAAAGAAAGAATATTTGATGTTACTCATCTTGTGTATTGCTGTAACATACAGATATATCATAATCAATGATAATTATGGTGTCACATAAGTAGAACTTTATAAAATCTTTGACGATACTATTCATATGATCATGACCAATGTTTAATTTATGGGTAACTAATGATCTCCTTTAGCATGCAGAAGATTATGCTTCCCCCTTAATTTCCATCCCATTCCAGTGGCGGATCCAGCGCCCCCTTTGCCGGGGGGTCAAGGGGCGAATTTTGCCGATTTTGACTGAAAATGGGCCAAAATATACCTGTTTTTGGAAAAATTTGGGTCAGTGCCGGGGGGGGGCGGGCGCCCCCTCCGCACCCCCCTGAATCCGCCACTGCATTCCCTCATGAGAATTGTTATTAGGCTTATACATGTATTGCATGCTTATTAGTCTTGAGTTTTACAAAATCTCAAATTTGATGTCAACAGTGACAATATTTTCTAATGTACATGATGTATGTTGCCTTGATGATAATTCAAATTAGACATGATGGTTCAACATGAGTACGTGCAATGATCAGATGATTTGGAAGGAAATTTTGTGAATGAACCATTTGCCATTTCTTAGAATGTACAAAAACTTCAATGGGCCATCTTTCAAATATTTAAATGGGACTATGGTGCATAATGACCCTGGCCATATATCCTTCCCAATCACTGTACCTGAGTCAGGGGCATCACTGATTTCAGTCCTCTTTTGAAATGACTGATACTCATATTAACATAATTTATTTTTCGATTTCCTTTGTTAATAGACACGATCAAAGATATTCATTTTGCAAAATGATAGAAATCAGTCATATAAAAATGATAGAATTCTGTCATATTCTAAAGTTTGTCGATTTCATTGCCTTTACTACACTATCTAGGGAAATCTAACTCCAAGGATTTGTAGTACTTTCTATTCTGCAACAATTGAACACATAAAATGAAAATGTGCAGGAAAGAGTTTCAAGAAATAAGAATGCTCGCAAAAAGTATGGAATTCAGTAATTTTGAGGTAAAGCAGCAAGTAAAGTTAAAATCAAAATTACTGATGTCAGTCATTTCTGAAAAAGTACTGAAATCACTGATGCCCCTGACTGTGTACATTAGATTGTTTATCATGTTGGGTCACAAACCCAACATAATCATACGTATATCAATCATTCACATAAAAAACGAAACAGTTGCTGTCAGTGATTATAAGTCTCATTCATTTGCAAAATGGCCCATTAAAGACTTGGTACTTTCTTGAGAATTGCAATTTAGGTCATCAAATTTTAGGAAATCAAGGAAAATGGCCCATTGAAGACTTGGTACTTTCTTGAGAATTGCAATTTAGGTCATCAAATTTTAGGAAATCAAGGAAAATGGCCCATTGAAGACTTGGTACTTTCTTGAGAATTGCAATTTAGGTCATCAAATTTTAGGAAATTAAGGAAAATGGCCCATTGAAGACTTGGTACTTTCTTGAGAATTGCAATTTAGGTCATCAAATTTTAGGAAATTAAGGAAAATGGCCCATTGAAGACTTGGTACTTTCTTCTTTGAGAATTGCAATTTAGGTCATCAAAATTTTAGGAAATTAAGGAAAATGGCCCATTGAAGACTTGGTACTTTCTTCTTTGAGAATTGCAATTTAGGTCATCAAAATTTTAGGAAATTAAGGAAAATGGCCCATTGAAGACTTGGTACTTTCTTCTTTGAGAATTGCAATTTAGGTCATCAAAATTTTAGGAAATTAAGGAAAATGGCCCATTGAAGACTTGGTACTTTCTTCTTTGAGAATTGCAATTTAGGTCATCAAAATTTTAGGAAATTAAGGAAAATGGCCCATTCACAAAACTTCCTTCCGAATCACAGCAGCGGTCTGAGCTATATATAACATGTATATTATTAAATGATCAGGAATTATTGCCGATTTTGCTTATTTCTGATTGGTGGAGACGCTGTATGATAGAGTGTACCTCAGAGTGAGTTGACCGCTAACGCTCCAAAGCGGTCTACTTGGGATTAGCACGTGCGTTACCAGCGTGTGCGTTGATTTTTGTAGTGTTGACATCGTAGTTTGACATCACATATCATTGCAATGCAAATGTTAATAAAATCCTGATAATTTAATAAAGCAGCTATTGACTTTTGATTTCAGTCTACTCGTGACTATACAGACCTGGTCAGGCATTGGTTAACCTCGGTCTTCGGCCTCGGTCAACCAATACCTGACCAGGTCTGTATAGTCTCGAGTAGACGTCATCAAAAGTCAATAATTGTATAATGTTGATGCATAATCTCTTCAAAAATTGGATTTCATTTTTACATTTTCAAAAGCTATTTATTTTCAGGATTTTCGATGTTTGGAAGACAAATTTGCAGTATTTTTGGTGCAACTTAAAAAGGATTTTTACCAATTTTGGGAAGAGAGCGAAACGTGAAGCCAGCTTCAAGCAGTTGTTGATACATTTTTCTAGATTATGTCTATTAGATCCAGAGTGAGTAATATAAGTGTTTTTAAAATGTTTTTGGTAAGTTGTGCTCAAGCACATTCGCTATTTTCGAAAACCAGAGTTACTTCCTATTTGAGACGGTATCTGACGTAGACTGATTATGACGTCATCAAATTCTGTGGAAACAGTCCTAAAAGTCTGGGAAATGATGGTATAAAATCGACATTACCATACCTTTTTCATGACATCACAATGGTATTACGTCAGATACTGTCTGTAAGGGGGAAAACTCTGTATTCCACAAAGACTCAATATTGATAATCATGATAATTGTTCACCTCTTTAATATGATCATAATGATAAAGGTTTTCTGTGTCAATTCATTACCCTATGTCGCATACTACAAGTGCTATAACCATGTGAAAACACTAAAAAAGGCAAGGCCAAATAAATAATATTTTTGTTCCCCTAACATGACTGATGCTCCTTTTCACACTTGACTAAATGTATACTTGAAGTTTTTACGTATTTTAAATTATTAATGTTAAATTTCAAGGAAAAAAAAAAGAATTGAAAAAAAAAACAACGTCAACCTACTAACACATTTTTTTCAGGGGAAGAAAGAATTATATAAAGCCTAATCTAGATTTTGTTTTCTCTTAATCTTGACCTTTGACCTTATTGACCTCAAAACTGACAGGATTCTGTCCCTCTTGATAAGTAATCATATGCAAAAATTTTGTTAGGATACCTATAGCTGAAAGATGCTTCGAGTTAGCACATATATAGAAACCAATATTTTTAGTGTTTTTGACCTTGCGATGACCTTGACCTTTTTTCTCTTGTTTCTCAATATAGAATTTCAGATCATTACGGTACATTTTCTTTGAAAGCCACAAGTTTAGAATTTGGTAAGATATGTACCTCACAAAGTGATATGCCTTATCCTTTATTGAAAGACAGTTCACGATGGTTATTAATGTTACTTTCAGATCAGGTGACCTTTATCCGGGATGTAAGACCGTTCAAGGTACAAGTGTCCATAGTAACTGTGCTGTCCGTTTTACAACTTTGCAGCCGAATGGACACTTCTTGCTAGCATTGGTGACAGAGGTAAAATAGTATTATTTGCTTTATAATGAATATAGAGTACATTTTGTTTACTATAGCTCTCAGTATATTTATTGATCTGCATGACAATCTGTAGACTATAGTACATGTAGGTAAAAATAAAAGAAAAAATTCTTGTTCCTTTCTGGAGTGATGTACTGTTTTATGTCCATGAGTCAGTCTGTTTTCAAAATAAGAACATGACCCTATAATCTCTATCATTATTATTTAGGTCAGTGGGTCAAAAGTCAAGGTCATCCAAATTTTGCGCATTATAAAATTTGTGTAACTTAATATTACAGTAGGTGAATTAGGCTTATACTCAGTTGGTGTATATTTTGCCTAGTACATTCAAAAGTGGAACAAAATGTTGGAATTAAATAACAATTAAAATAGCTAACTTAAGATTATCAGAGTAAATAAGTTATATAGTAGTACAATAAAATACATGTACATAATATATTTAATTGAATTTAAAATGATTTTCCTTTTTTCTTTAAGGTAAAGAAGGAGGATGTGTTCAAAAGTGAATATACATCGGAAACATTTAGAGCGGATAATATCAGAGATGACGTACTGGGTCATCATGGGATAGGATTGGTCATAGAAGCTCGGGACTCGTATTTTTATCCTTGCATATGTGGTATCATCTGTATAGGGACAAAGGCAAGTACATAGACTTAAAACCTAGTCACAACCCGCTGTGCATGTTTTGGGAAGGCTGCAGTCTTTACGCAGTCAATTGAGCCTCACACAAAATTCATATGTCTTGAAATGAGCATCATGTAAATTTCACATGAAAGTTCATGTAAATTTCACATGAGATGTATGTGACAAATATTTTACATGAATTTCACATTAATTTCCTTCACATGAATTTCACATGAATTTTTGTTTGTGACCTTCATGTGAAATTGAAATCACATAAACTTCATGTCAGAAACTTAATGTAAATTTCATGTGAAAAATTTCATGCTCGTTTCTCAAAAATATCATGCTTGTTTCTCAAAAATCTCATGTGAACTTGGATGTAAAATTCATTTAAATTTCACATAAATTTCATATGAGGTACAATTGGATGTGTACGGTTTTATGTGTATGTTGCACACATGCTAAGTGCATTATATGCACACACATGTACTGACAACGTGCATGCAACTTGCTCACAACGCATGGTCTCCATGTCTCTTCCAAGGGTGTTGTACTTACATAGTTACATGTATATTTTAAAAAAAAGAGGGTCCTCACTCCCTTTCATGTCAATTGCATTGCTCACACTTACAACTTATTACGACTCTTTATGCATGCGTAGAGTGCATGCAGACAGTATGCAGGAAAAGTTCAGCATACACTTAAACTGCTGCGTCCTGTCTGTGTGCTCCAAATCTGTACGGAGGCTGTACAAACACGTACTGATAATGCACAGACAATATACGGATCCCAAAAGTTTGTCTACGTTTTTGCACGTATACAGCATGTACTTGCACATTTGGCGGGTTGTGACAATGGTTTTAAGGATGCTGTTTGATATACCAACATAAAATATCTTTGATTTTTAATCACTGTATATGGAAACCACAACATTTTGTGTATCATCTACATTTATTGTTTTGATCTTTTGAATGAAATATAACTTTCAATGGCTTATTGAGTCTTTGCAGAACACAGAGTTATTTCCCATTTCAGATCGTTTATGACAAAGTGCAGAAATATTTTACCTTGTTAAGCTTTACTAAAAATGATACGGCCGGAATTCCACTCGCCTCTGTATCGTCTCTTCGAATTCAAGCACCACAGTTTACAGTCATGCTTCAGGTCAGACTCGTGACATCTCGTATACCATATATGGAAGTTGCTATGGAAACAACATCAAGATGTCACATGTCTGACCTGAAGCATGGTTAATTTGTAATTTCACAGCATGGCGCTTGAATTCAAAGAGACGAAGCGGAGGGAGGCCGTATCAATGATAGTAAAGTTTAACAAGGTTAAATATGATTGCCGCTCGTTTAGTTTTGCTTTATTAGAGTCATGCATAATCAGTAATCCCCTGGATTCATGCTGGCCATATCCTGAATTTCAGAGCCGCTTTTATCAAATACAATGTATAACAAACTGCGGCCAACACACCCCAACTAAACAAATAACCAAGTGTTGTTAGCTTTTTCTGCGGCTAGTTTCTGACATAAAACCATAGAATGTCTTGAAGTGGATATGTAACTTTGATTTTGTGTACTTTTTCCGGATTTTATAATTAAAGGAAAATCAAATATTTATTTACAGATAGTTTTCACATATTTAGACATCACTCGACGGCATTTAGAATTGATCGAAAAGAAGAGGACGGAGGATTCAAAAGCCATCATTCATTATACCAGACTGTTTGATTTTATGAATGTTAACGATCGTAAAGAGATGTTGGAGATGCTATTTTGGTTAGGCTATGTACAGTCTGATTCATACAAATGTTTCATTTAAAAATTTTGTACTTTTGTGTTTGTTTTTCATCACTTTCAATTTCATGGACATTTAAAAATTCATATGACATTGTACTAATTATGAGTTTTCAAATGATGCTTAATTTCATTGCACATCACTCTTGATTAAAAGATTTTGACATTTGCAAATTGTTTTCTTTGTCTCATTTCAATACAGCCATTATGAAATGATTAGCCTTAGTGGTTACATTTGTAGATTATTTTTCCATAACTCCATTGTCTGTATTCAAAGCTTTTATATTTTATGTACAGGAGGCTAGAGTATCAACATCATGCTCAGGATTTTTGCTCTTAAAGTCAAAGGTCAAGGTCAAACAGACACAATTTTTTTTGATATAAGCCATTGGTTATTGCATTATTATAGCAAGTGCATGGTATACATATATGTATATGTAATCATAGCTTTTGAAATAACTTGCTCAGAGTGCATATAGTAATTTTGTCCAAGCATGATTAAAAGGGAATTTAAATTTTAAAATTGTTGCCGATTTAGAAGGAAGGAGGGGATCTCCAACAAGACTCAGTTGCAGCATCATCAGCAAAACACCCAATGCAAAACACAGAGTAGACATACACAGAAAGAGACACAAAAGGGACAAGGAACACAAATAAAGATCAAATACTGTGTATGTAGAATCATTTGCAGTGTATTAACCTTTGCTTTGTACCGCGAAAGTTTGTCTCGGTGAATTTGAACACCATTTGCATAACTCAATTCTACAAGGGACGGGTCCGCGAATCATTGTCCATGCGAAATGGTCTACGTGTATAAAACTGTGAAACAAAGTACCAACAAATACTTATAGTCATTACATCAAGACACTAAACATGAAAGAGAGCGATGGACAATCAGTGCCGACTTGCAAGTAGGAAGGCCATATGTCACGTAAGAAGCAAATAGTTATATTATCGGGATTACGTGCCAACAACATACCCAATGTCTGGTTACCCAGTGATCTTTAAGAAAACACAATTGTTGTGTAAAATTGCCTCCTCACTGCAAGAACACCACACAAACAAGACGGCAAAATGCAGAGGCCCCAAGTAACACACAGATGAATATGTAATTATGGATATCAAAATAGATAATGCATACAATCATGTGTATTTGAGTTATGAGACTAGAAAAAGTAAATTTTCATTACCTTCCAAGACCTTTCCAACAAAGGTCATTACATTTCAAGACCTAAAACTAAATTTCATAACTTCCAACATGACAGCAATGCTCATCAAGTTCCATGTTATTTAATTTTCTGTAGAATACATGACAGTCACTGTAGATTACTTGGACAATTGCAAATACAATTATTGTGTACAGTTGTACCTGCCTTAGTGACCCACTTTGTTAAGAGACCGTCTGTTTTAGGAGACCAAACTTTTCAACTCCAAAGTAATCAATTTCAATAAAAAGAAACCTGTATTATGAGACCACCTGTCTTATGTGACCTTGATTTGACTTTCTCTTGAAGGGTCTCTTAAAACAGGTTTTACCGTATTTCAAAGTCTCACCTCAGCACACACCTAGAGCATGAAAAGCACTGACTAACAAGACAGACAAACTCATTATCAAAACTCGACATTCACCTGAAGAGCTAGCATATCCAGTACTTCTGGCTGACAAACAATGGCTTTTTAAAGAAAAGAAAATCTCGACATTTTGGAAAAATATATTTTATTCATAGTTATATTAATATATTTAATAATAATGGCTCTGTATAAAAATAAGATACACAGACACAATGAAAAGTTTTGATTTATTTCTAATTTACAAAACAAAGATATTTCTCCTGAGTAAAGAAACGAGGAAATGGGGAAAGGGGAGGGGGTAAATTTCTTATACAGGTCAAGTAAGTCAACGGTATTTAATCACTAATAATTATTGGGATGAAGGTAAAAGAATAAAAATTAATAATACATATATTTCATGAACTTTCATAAAATTCATGAACTCTTCATAAAATTCATGAACTTTCATAAGATTCATGAACTTTCATAACATTCATTTTTTTCGAGAAAAAGTTCATTGAGGAAAAGCTGTTCAATCAGATGATAAAATATGAATTTTAAAATATAAATACAACAAAATTGTTTAAAGATTTTCTTCCCCATCATCCGTCATAATTTATATATAAAAGGTGCAGAAGTTCAGGAGCATTATATTCTAGGTGTATAATTTGTGAATCTCATTTTGTCATCACATATTTGCCTTTTTTTAAACCTTCACCCCTCGCATGTCATGCAAACACTTGTATAAAATACTGTCTTACACACATACACATAAATGTATAAAACACCATCTGACATATTTGTACAAATGTATAATATAGACGAACACGAACGAACACCTAAGCTGAAATCTAAAAACGAAAAAAATTAAAGCTGGTACAACAAAATTTTGTAGATGAAACTTTAAATTTAAAGCAGATCATGATTATTTGATAATTAATACTTCAAAGATGAAAAAATAATTTAAGAAAATGATAAAATACATTTTATTACCTATTCTTCATCTGAAAATAAAAATGGCTCTCATACAAAAGAGAAACTTTAAACAATGATAATCTTTAATTTTTCCAGATATACTCAAACATGCAAACACAAACATACATAAACATACTTTTGAAAATTGAAGTTGTTTAAACAAATAATCAACTCTCATCATTCAGATACTTTAACATACCCATTAAAATTATTTTTAAAATTCTCATGAAAACTTTGAAATTCTCATAACTTAAAAATTAAAAAATTCTCATACCCCAAAAATAAAAATAATATGAATCTTCTATCCAATGCCTGCACCATTATCAAACAAAACAAAAGCCCTATATCCGAAATGTTTACAAGGCAAGCCTTGTGTAAAGTTAAAAGCTTGCATGATTTCATATTGCGCTAATACATAAATTTAATTATCTTTCCTCCCTTATCACTTTGAATGCAATTGTAAGCATTGGAGTAACTCTTCCTAGTGAAACATGTATATTTTAGGGTATAGTACACTTAAACAGGAACCATACATGTACAATAAGGCATGTTTATCTCAAGCTAATGCGGAAAAACGTAACGTCCGTTTACGATAGAAATTTGTGACAATAGCTGAGAAATTAATGTCATATGTTTTACAATTAAGACAATTTAAAAACATGTACATTCAAGGCAATATATGTATACACATGTACATGCATGTGAGTTACATTGTATGAACACATCATACTATATGCTGTTTCAAAAACAAAATTTTATTAAATATACATGTATATCAACAGGAATCTAATCAAATTTTATGATATGTTTGTATGATATGGTTATGACATATGTACATATGATTATGATATGATATTATTGATGATACATCTTACACGTTATAAAGTATAATAATTTTATGATATATAATAATAACGCTATAATACAAGAACAATATAATATTCAACAATGAAATATATAATGTAAAGTATATAATGATATGTTTTGATCTTTAAGCAATGCTGAAACTATTATGACATAATTCTTTATATCGTAAATGAATATATTTGGCCACAGAAGTTATGTTATAATGTCACAACATCAATGTCACGCCACGTTAAATGTCATGACATTATATGTCAAAGTCATATCATGTCATATGTTGCAACATTACATGTCAATGTCATATGTTAGATGTGGTGACATCATATGTCAATGTCACAACATATGACATCCGATAAATGTCACTAGCTAATCGATGACACATGTCATGATGCATGGGTAACAAAGATGATGTCGTACAGCAAACAAAATATTATAAAAATGTTCTAGATTTGAAATTGAAGCATGACATGTCATAGTACATGTAGTAAAATAAGATGAAACCATAACAGCTCCGAAAATGAAACATGTCACACCGGTCACAAAATGACACATGTCAAAATGTAAAAGAATGACACATGAAGTGACATAAGACAACACCCATTCTTGGTTATTTGCATGAGATCCATTTCAATTTATGCATTTTAAAAGATTTCTTATTAATTTGTATTAAATACACGTATACTAAAAAATTATTATAATTATAATTTTGAAAATTCCCCTTTTCCGGAAAAAAATAGTCAAAACTTCAGAAGTTCTACCTGTTAGAAGAGTATAGGTATCACTTATAGAATGAATCATAAAATGTACAACATATTGCACTTCAGTGTCTTTGCCCTTCTCTTGATAATCTACATGTTACAGAACATTCCCCGGTGTGATTATGCTTTAAAATAAGTACCGCTAATTTTTGTGTCGTTTGCAAAGCATAGCGACACTAAGGAATCATTTTTTTATTTTCATTAATCTGACTTTTATGTGAGACATTTCAAAACATCTAACATAAAGTTTTGTAATACAATAAACAGGATTTTTTTCTTTCTCTATGAAAAACTCTCATGTGCATTATCAACTTAATCTTATAAGTTTGCATAGCACCAATTTCAAACAAAAAGAGAATGGATCATAATTTATAAGTCAAGACCTCACACAGTGAATTATTCACGCTATAATTTTGATGCTTTAAATATGCACTGAATGGCTTACATAATACATATACTGTATATCAAAGTGACCGTTCCCAAAAATGGCACAATATTATATATGATATAATATAAACCCAGATGTACATGTACATGTATTATTACAAAAATCACTGGTTACAATATGTGGGCGAAAAAATAAATTACAAAATTCATGATACGATACAGAAAAATAAATTCTGTGTCAAAGAGTCAAAGCACTGTACATGCGATCATTTGGTATCAATGGTATACAAAATATCCCTGAAATGATTCTCATAACAAGTTAACAATTAACGATTCCTCGACGATATTGTAAACTTCTTGTAGATCTTTTAAATTTCTGTACAGGCAGTGCGCTTTTCTTGAAGAAATGATTGCAGCACATATCTACTGGCTATATAGTATATGTATATCAGATATACATAGTAATTATTGTACGTCAACATTAAGTCTTTCGTTGTTTCACAGGAAAATTGGAATGTAATAAAGTCTCTATCTATCACACGAGGAGGTTGCTAGGCATCCGATTTTTTCTAAAACATAGAAAAATAAAGATGATTTGAAGAAATGATTGAAAAGGTAATTGAAAAAATTTCTATTCGTACCATTTTCAAGAGGATACTTTGATTAAAATATTGGACTTATTTCGTATTAACTTGCAATGCTCTACATACATGTAGGACCAGTTAAAATCCTGAATGAATGAACGATTTGAATCAAGTCTGGGTTGCTTTTACTTCCAGGCATTCATTCAATAAGAGTCAGTGGCGGATCCAGCGCCCCCTTTGCCGGAGAGTCAAGGGGCGAAGTTTGCCGATTTTTACTGAAAATGGGCCAAAATATACCTGTTTTTGGAAAATTTTGGGTCAGTGCTGGGGGGCCGACGCCCCCTCCACACTCCCCTGAATATGCCACTGAGAGTTAATGATTTTCATATAACTAAGAAGCTTTAAATCAAACAAATAATAAATAAAGACAGACACTGTGTTATATAATATGTATATACTTACAAAAACTGGGTTTGGTTGGGGATCCGTCTGGGGTCTCTTTATATGATACTGTAATTAAAAAGAATATTATGCTGAATTTGATCATTCAATTTAAATGATTTTCTGTTAAACTTTTGTGTACATAATCATCTTTCAATGTTATAAGCATAGTTTTCACTCAACTCGAGGTAAATCATATGTACGGCACAGTTTAAAAGGTTTCAATTACTGGTATAAATTTTTCAATACTTCAACCCAATATCATATGTTGAAACTTAATTGTTGCACAAAATGTGTTGCTGAATTCTTCAGAGAGAAATTGATTAAATTAGTTTTCTTTTTTGCAATATTCTTTTGTTATTAAGCTGATTTTATTACGCTATGCAATAGAAAAGTCTTCAACTAGTAACCTTTTTCTTACTGTAAATGTGTAAATTTTCACATGGGGTTAATTATCGTGTTTTCCGCAATTGTATTATTACAGTGAAAATAATCCCCAAGTGAAAATTCAACCAGTATAAAAGACTGCAGTGATTTAATTATAACTCCCAATTTCCCGAAAATTACCCACAAGCATAAAAGTTTCAATGGTCACTTTGCGAAAATTTCTCCACGCGAAAATGACCACGTAAATACAGTATACACATTTCTGTAGAACCTACCTGTTGACTAGGATCTATAGCTTGATACATAAAATCCCACGAAAAATTAGACATTGCACCATTGTCATAAACTGAAAATGAGAGACGTGAAAAATATTATATATCAGCTGTCAGATTGTATCTTTTTCTATGTGAATTTTTTTTTCAATTTTTACAGATTGAAAGTTTAGGAGGGCCAGGTACATGTAAATCTCAACTTTGTTTAAAAATCATTTCAAGGAATGCATGTGTTGCCTGTGAAACATAGCGACACTCAGGAATCACTTTTATAGGGTGTGACATCCAAGTGTGACAGACATACAGACAGACAGACAGACAGACAGACAGATGGACAACAGACTAATAGAATCTATCACGTCGTTGAGACTGAGACAGGGGAATCTCATCTGAGTGCTAAAGATTTGCAATCCACGACGAGGCTTGCCGAGTCGTGGATGTAGCAAATCTTTTGCACGAGGATGAGATTCCCCTGTCTCAGTCGTAACGTCGTGATTGATTATTTTTCTCACTCACCTCATTTTATCATCACTTTAATGTTTTTTTTAAAGCTAAAATCAATACCAAAACCTACACAAATCTAACGATGGCGTGACGTTACTTTCTATGACGTCATAATAGGAGTCACGTGGAGTGCGAGACAAGGAAATCTCAAACTGCTACGTCTACGTTTTTTCTTTTGTCTCACAACGTAAGTGAGTGAGAAAAAGTGATCCCTAAGTGTTGCTATGCTTTGCAGGCGACACGAAAATCCTCTTCCATAGCATTTCATTAGATACATGTATAAAATCACTAATTCAGATACTATATTAGTACAATCATTCCCTGTAGTACCTTCTTTGAAATTCACAGCTTTAAATGAAACTTTGCAGATCCATTCCTGATGTTATTGAATTATGCATTTTGGCAAAATTTCAATTCATTGGGACAAACTTTCTTAGTATGAGACTGTCGACTGCGATTGTAGCGAATGTTAAATAATTCTGTGCATTCAGTTTTTAGCTTGATAATTATGTATTAAAGTAGACATTAAAAAGACTTTGCTCACTAAATCAATAATTTTAGCTTAAAAATGTAAAAGATTAAAATAACAATACAGAACTTAAAATGAATGGCTACAAACCATAATAATCTTTTCCTTGATAATTATCGAAATCATTTCTCCTTGCATGACGGTCAGATTCACCGGATATCGATGAATCGTCACCCCAGCCGCCCGGAGAATAGTACGCTGGACGACCCCACGAGTCAAACTTGGTAGGTATTCCTTGACGGAAGAAACCTTGGTCGTGTATGGTCCTAAAACACGTAAAACAACAAATTATTAAGATATCATGGGAAAAATAATTATTGTTCGGCACGCAAAAAATAAAAAAGATGTGTAATACTACTGAAAAGGAATCACTCTTAATCCACAAGATTTGCACACATAAATGGAGTGATTTTATACTGTCGCAAATACCTGTATTACCATTCCACTGTGAGTCATGGTAAAACTAAATTTTCGACTTTGAAACCATACAATTTATACCTGAATATCATTCTAATACAAACATATTATACCCTAATTAATGTTAATCAAATTAAGCTACATACCTGTCCAAATCATCGTCTGATGATAATGATCGTGATTTCATTCTCTGTCTGTACAAGCATACTATTACGATGATCAGAACCGCAATGAAGAAAAGGGGAATCCCCACTCCGAGACCAACAATAAGCTCAAAGTCATCTGCAATAAAAACATTACATTTTGTTAAAAATCTACAATTACAGCAATATGCAAGAAGAATTAAATCATAAAGAGAAATATGTTTATGGTAGACAGTACAATTTGAATGATATCGGTATTTGAAGGTCGATTTGCCTCTTATTTTTTATTCTATATTATAAAATTCTTTGTAAAGGTATTTAAACAATTTGTAATATTGACGTTCCTTAGATAAATTACTTCTGTTATTTGTAAACTTACCATCTGTTGGTATGACACTGTAAAAGATAAATGAAGAAAATAGAACGAATCATAATTACAATCTGCCAGATCTGAGATTTTCATATTAAATTTGATGAATTTCAATACACACACATCTGAAAATTTATCCTTTCTATTCATAAAAAAATCTAGACACGGAAACCATGGTGCAATGTGGCATTCAAATCAGATTTCATTTTTTTATTAAAAAGGTATATACAGTAAGTGCAAAATGACTTTTGCCCATAAATTATAATAATAATTCAACCTTTCACATTTAAATCTTCACTAAAGGTAGATGACCTGATGTAAATAACAGTAACATAGATTTTCACTCTCATAATGACTGATGTACGGAAGAAATACAGCTTTTATATTTGCCCTGTTAAATTTTGCAGATAGGAGACAGATTTGCAAAGTATTGAATTTGCTTAAATAAAATTGATTTTGATAAGAAATCTTTTACACAAACTTTCATTCATCCTGTCCTTAAATTTTGCCCTCATGGCAGTGGGTGAGAGGGCTAAATTTTTTCTTGTATATAATATGACACAATAGCAAAGCAATTTATCCATGTTCAGATTCAGTTTCAATTATTTCACATTGAAACATAAAGGCATAGAGAAAATATGACTTAAACAAGTCATATAATTATTCAAAATACATGAAATATATGACAATTATTTAAAATATATGAAATATATGACAATATATGTCATAATTTACAGGACTGGTACTTACACACATTTGGGCGTTGAAGCTTGAGCGTCACACCTGTACCCTCTAGGACATGTGTTCTCCTCATTGAAAAACCCACAAGTGTCTCCACTTTTTAAAATTACTGCAAAAAAAAAAAAAAAACCCCATAACAAATCTAAATAATTCATATATAAAAATAATTGCAAAAAAAGTTGGTTTCTATCATTTATGGTTTCAGAAGAGTTGAAGAAACAAAAATTGACATACAGATGGACAGAAGGATTAGACAGCCGGACGCCAGACAACATGTTATCACATAAGCTCGACTGGTCTTTGACCAGTAGAGCTAATAATGTAAATTTTAAAATTTGTTAACCTGTTTCTCCTGATTGACTACTGGTGTATGTAGCGTTAGTGACGCTTGAAGTTACATTTCCAACCGTGAGGCTTTCGAGTCGTCCCAGCTCCCCAGATATTCCCGAAACAGTATCGGCATTATTAGCCGAATCGATTATCACCTGGTGATCAGCAATAATACTGCCAAATCTGGATAATAAATAAACACATCTATCATTTCTATTGCCTTGATCCTTCTATGCAATACAGGCATATTCTTAAGAGTCCGGCTTCTGAATCAATTATAATCTATTTCTTTCCAGGTAATGATTTGGAGCTGGTATTCGGTCTGATTCCCTTAAGCAAAATAGTATCTTTTTTCCCAATTTACTGACAAGTTTTTCCCAATTTGACGCCTCATGGAAAATTAAAAAAAAACATGATTACTTATATAAATATGCTTAACTTATATTTCAAGTGAAATTAGACAAGAGATCCATGCATGTTTTCTTGTAATTGAATTTGTAATGAATTATCCAAAATGAAAGCAATTTCAACTTTATTTTGTATTTAATAAATTTTCCCAATTTTTAGAAAACACTATTTTTTTCCAAATTTCAAAAGGCCGGACGCGCTGAAATCCCCAAAATTGGTGTAAGAAGTCTGATGTCTGTGTCCATTTTAAAACTATACTTTATATGAGTCCATTAGACATCTGGAATCAGTCATCATTTATAGTTGGAAACTAACTGGTTCTTCTCCATTATGCTATACAGTGCAATATTAGCGGTGGGTTTCTGACGATACCCATCATTTTTTTTTTGGAATTGAATAATAGCATGTCATGAGTGCAATGTCTTGAAATGTTGTCTAATGTTAATTCTTTTGTACTACTGATCAACTTATTCATATATTACCGCTAGACTTGCGTTTTAGACACATCTAGACCCAACAACACTACATTCGACGTTATTTCTAAATGCGACATCATAAGTCTACTACATCGTCTCAGTTAAAAATTACGTCAAATCTTGTGCTGTCGGGTCTTAGGATCTGTAAAATGCGAGTCAACTTTGGTACTAATAAATGTGAAAATCACCTATTGATTGTCTTGCTTTATAAATAAATAGTGGCTTGTTTGAATACTTGTACTTTGACTGCTCCAGGCAGATTATATAAATATTATGAGTTTTCTTGGCAAGTCTTCAAATAGAGAATAAGTGTCTTAATTTGTGTTTTCTTACGGGTATACAACACACAGCAAGTGCATTTATCGTACATGTAATGCGCGTTAGCACATTTCATGCGATAAATGCACTTGCTGTGTGTTGTATACCCGTAACAAAACACTAATTATGACATTTATTCTATATATATGCACCATAGTTGTCTATTTCATTCTTGTTTTCTGAAATCGCGTTTTCTAGGTAAAAGGGTGACGTTAAAATTCAGGTCACCGCGGGCTCAGTTTGCAGGTTAGAACAGCCGTCGCGGCATGTTTCTTTAGATCTTATGCATTGTGACGTCACCAGTGTTAATACACGAATTGCAGCACGTTTCTTTCAATAGTAACATCTCAGGGAATTACATTGGTTGTGCATATATATAATATAGTTATGTACGTTTCATTGAAACAACAAAATATCTACGATAATTATAATCAATTAAGAGGCATGATAATTGATCTAACTAACCGTATTTCTACTATTACAACTCTCTTAAATCCAGTTGTTGTATTGTATAACATCCAAAGCTGAAAAAAGAAAAGGTGAAACAAAATTTATCCTAATTGCAATGAATACCAAGCAGTATATCTCCAAAATCTTATCTTTTAAAGATTTTAAAATTCTTATTTTGCTCTGATTCTAATATTACCCTGGCCATTGTGATATATACAAAGTTGGAAAATGTTTGGAATATTGAACTCAGATTTAATAAAATTAATGTTCATTGTAACAATGATTCCGATTGGTTTAAAAAAATTCCAAAAAGTGTTCTCTGGTGACATCACCATAGATGCCATTTTTTGTAGCCTTTTAAAAGAAGTAGAGCTAGGAATTTACAGATGATTACAGAAAATTTGTAATTAAAAAAAAAATTAATGAAAAACTGAAAAAAAAAAAAAAATTCCCTCCCCCCCCAAAAAAAAGTTTTTTGTAGTTATCGGTGGGAAATGTCAAGATGGCAAGGAATTATTCTTATTTTCATTGTATGGGGGACAGCCAGCCACAAAAAAAGGACATAAAATTTATGTTTCATGCATGCAACACACAATGATAGTTTTCAATGCTTTTTTAATTGGTATACATGTACTACAATCCAAAAACGAAAAAAAAAAAAAAAAAAAAAATTCTAGTCGTTTCTTTATAAAATATTGTAATATCTTACAGCAGTTAGCAGGTCATCGTACAGTGTGTTGTAGTCTGGGGATCCTATCACTTGCTGTTGTTGTGTAGCTGTTCGGTCTAGCACTATGGAAAACCGGTAGGCATTTTCAGTGCCAGTTGCTGAAATGAAAAAAAGGAAAAAAAAAAAAAAAAAAATGAAGATCCATGGCTAATGAAGACATGAGAGCTTATTATGTTGCTAATCACATTTTTTACATGATCAAGTTTTATATTGAAGCAGTAAAAATTGGTAATATAATTATGAAATTTTTTGACAGCAAATTTCTCAACAAAGGGACTTTTATAGGTAACCTATGTTTTGTATAGAAAATATAGGAATTCAATTATATAGGACTGTAAGCTATGACCAATGTTACTTAAGCTTAAAAAATTACTTGGTACAGAGTTCACTTGGCTTTTAAGGATTCCGCACCCTTATAGAGTACTTTGGTTATATATTTTTCTTACACATTTCTCAATTTTGACAAATACCGATGATTAATTTCATAATAGTGAATGTTCGGAGGAAGTAGAATTGCCAATTTCATTGGACAAGTTGGATGAGGAGAGATATCATTCATTGGCATTCATTATAAAGAGAATGAAATATTTTATCTCCAAAATTTATAATTGAAATAATACATAAAATTCTTAAGTAACATTGCATATCTCATGATTTAAGACCTTTTCTAATGATTTTATAGTTTAATAAGGTTTATAATATCTCTCATTTGAGTATACAAAGTCTTAGCCAATTTAAATAATAAATTTTCATAACAATACATGTGTACAAATTAAAGAAAAGATCAAATAGGAGCTGTTACGATAAGAAGTAAAATCGGCCCTAAAAAGTGGAATTTTGAAAATGGAAATTTCAAGAAAAATTCTTACCTATTTATATTTATACCTATATGGCAACCCATCAGAATCTGAAGTAATTTTTTATCTGTTTTGTATAATTTTGCTAATATTTTGCTAAAAACTTGTATTTTTCCTACAGAAATCAATAGAACACTGAAAAATTTTATTGAACATTGTTCCACCCTGGATATACAGAACGCCACTTTTACTGGAGGTGTATATCCATGATACAAATTTTCTGGGAAAGTGGGGTTTTGTATATACCCCAGAGACGAAAAAAAAAAGGAAGGAGGGATGTGTATTTTTTTAAAGATTGATCTTTTAGACCATAAAATATGACAAATTTGACTATTTTTCCTCTTTAATCCATCCAAAAATGTATTCTAAATATGATCAAATGAATTTTTTTTTTTTTTGTTCACATTTAATGAATTATACCAGAATAGGGAACAAAATAAGCAAGAGCGATGTTTTTTTTCTTCGCCAGTGTGTATTTTGAACAAAAAGGGCTTACATTGTAGTCATTGAATACAAAATGAGACCATATTTTGAGTTCCGGATTTCATAATTGTCAATTAAAGTAGATATATTGTTCTAAATCTATATCTGATATATAATGTAGACATATTAAAATTTTGATGTCTTTTAGGAAATATTTATCCATTTTAAAATTTTAGGTAAAATATTATTAAATTTATACATTTTTTTTGGTCAATTTTAACAGTTTCCACTCCGAGTACCCCTACATCTTTCGACTTTAATTTTAGAATCTTAAGAGTAAATTACCAAAACGTAAAACAAATAAAAAGTCTTCAAATACATCATATTTCAATTATGATTAATTTTTTCTACATGTAAATCGTGATACGGAAGAAATGCGGCAAGAGATTCAGGGCCAATTAAGGCCCTTATCTTAACAGCTCCTTTATGTAATATAAATATCTGCGTACCTGGAGTAACAGTGGTAGCTGGAGCTGAAAGGAAAGAAACAGAATATAAATATACTTCATATCATATTCCTTTTTTTTATGTAGCTCTTCATCATAATTTAATAAAACCAATCAGTTAAAGCCTTTTTTGGATATACATGTATATATAAAATAAGCGCACACATTCTTTTTCTTTTTTTTTTTACACAGAAAGTGTAATCATTATTAATGCTGCAAAATAAATAATTATGCGTGAATAATATACCGGCTATTTTAAGGACCAAGATTTGACCCTTGTTTATCAATATTATCGATGTGCTAATTATAAAACTTGTGTTAATAAAATGTGCAGAAAAGAAACTGTCTGTATCTTTAAAAGTCATTCCAGGGAATGCATGTGTCACCTGCGAAACATAGCTTTCATATAGGTGACAGACATCCAAGTGTGATAGACAGACAGACAGACGGACATAACATGACAATTGTATAATGTAACAGTTGCATAAAACAAAAAAAATCACTCACTATCACACAATGAACAATAATATTAATACATGTGCACTGCATATATGTGACTTCATACAATGTGAATAATATGAAGATGTTACAAGTTACAAACAATAAAACAAAATCATTCCAAGGAATGCATGTGTTTCCTGCGAAACATAGCGACACTCAGGAATCACTTTTAAAGGGTGTGGCATCCAAGTGTGACAGACAGACAGATGGACAATGGACAAAGTGATCCCTAAGTGTCGATATGCTTCGCAGGCGACACAAAAATCATGTAATACATAATACATGACATATACTTAGAATTGTAAACATAATTTCTACACTTGAAAATTGCTATGTAACTTAAAATTGTCAAAGTTTTATTACACTGTAATCTACAAATTATTATACACCATTTCTTATCATGTTGCTGTTAGAAAATGAACAGTTTCCAATCAACTGCTGTATAATTAATTCTAAAGATGAACCTTATAGAAATCATTAATTAAAAGTGACCCCTAAGTGTTGCTATGCTTTGCAGGCAACACAAATATCTTGACCCAAATATTTACATTTTTGAAATAGTTAATATTCTTTTTTTTTGGATTAAAATAACAATTTTTGAAAAATAATTGTGCAGACGAAAAAAGTTTCTACTTACATTTTTAAATTGTTATCACAATTTCATAATTTTGAATTATGTGAAGCCAATTATTAAGAATCTAATTCCAGTTAGAATGAAAAATTAGGATAAACTTATAAAGAATTCAGAATAACTTTCTTGTTCGTATAGTTACATAACATGTATTTATGGACGGCAGTGTAATAATAATGTGAAAAGGATACATTACTTGTCATAAATAAGGGGAAAGTGTGACGTCAAAAATATATATTGTGACATTTGAATCATAAGGAAAAATTAGTATCAAATATATCAATACTTGTCTTCAATCATAGATTTTCAAAGGAAAGAGGGGTCAGACAAAGAAATAAGTCTTGCAGATATTAAATAATGATGAGAAAAAGAAAATAAAGGTTCAAATTGTAAACATTTGGTACTATTAAGATCTTAACAATGTTCCCCTTTTTCATAAAATTAGGTAATGTAATGGTCTTCCAATATTGTTACATCATAAACATTATTTCCATAATTTTAAAGCAATCAAAATAATATCAAGCAAATTTTATTACAACAGAAGGAATTCAAATGAATAAAATAATATGCTATCATTATATCGCTCGATTTTCTACTAAAATATTAAATGCCTTAAATTACTAATAACTCAATACCGCTCTTTTAAATGCCTTAAATTACTAATAACTCAATTGAGTCATTGCATTATACAGAGTTTTTTCCCCATGAAAATGGTATGGTAACGTCGATTTGATACCATCATTTCCCAGTCTTTTAGTACTGTTTCCATAGAATTTAAAGGCGTCTTAATCAGTCTACATCAGATGCCGTCTCAAATGGGAAGTAACTCTGCTTTTCGAAAATAGGGCATATCTCTCTATTAAATGTCCTAAATTTTTCCTTAGTCTTACTCAATGTTAGTAGACTGAATGTCCGTGACATTGTTAAAGGGGTAAAAGGGGAAGTGCAATTTAATTTCAGAATAATACCATACCTGAAGGGGCTTGGGTAGTAGTAGTAGAAGCTAAATATAAACAATGATAAATCTTAATAAATGTTGTCAAAGATTTGGATTTTATTTACTTTTCATTGCCATTAATTTCAATGATAAATAAAAGAAATTGTAAATAGTCTTTTAAAATAATTTGTGAATGACCTTTTTTCCAACCATCTTTTTCTTAAAATTTTTCCCTTATTATAGGAACATTTTTGCAATGAAAATTTTCAAACACTGCAGATTGGTACAGATAGTCAATAAATACCATTAGCACTGTCTTATGTTTATTTTACAATTCTAGGATTTTTTTCAGTATTTTTTTCCTTTACCTGTTGTGACAGATGTTGTTGTAGGTGCCACTGAGGTCGAGGTTGCTATGGTAACATAAATTAAACATAATAAAAAGTGGCAGAGGAGTATGTATAATCTTATCTTTGGATCACACATGGCTAGAATTTCAGTAAGGTATTTGAAAAGTAAAGAATTAATGCAAAATAATTTAGATGGGAATTCTATCAATTCAATAAATTCTTTTTTTTTAAAGTTCGTTGAATTTAGGAAAAAAAACCTCTCAATAATTTTTCCCACAACTTGAATACTGAATATAATTATGACATTATATTAAAATTAATTAACACCTAGTGGTGCAAATATAAACAAATAATTTAATAAGCTTAAAATGCATCAAAGATGCAAAGTGCCGAGTTGCAAAACTTGAATATAAGTAAAATATACATGATTTGAATATGGTCTCGACAGATGGGAAACATTATTAGCATGTTTCAGGTTGATCCACATTCATATATAATTCAGAAACCATTTTCAATTAACGAGTCCTATGAATTTGACCTTTGATCTCTTGACCCCAAAATTAATAGGAAACATTTCTGGCAAATTACATGATAATAGGTGCAATACAGGCTCAAATTCAGTCGGGAAACCATTTTTAATCATCTAAGTCCTGTGACCTTGACCTTTGACCCCCAAAATTGATAGTGGTCATCCTTGATCCATGGGAAACATTTCTGGCAAGCTTCATGATTATAATTGCAATACAGGCTGAAATATGGTCCGGAAACCACTTTCAATCATCGGAGTCCTGTGACCTTGACCTTTGACCTTTTGACCCAAAAATCAATAGGGGTCATTCTTGATTCATGGGAATCATTATTGGCAAGTTTCATGACTTTAGGTGCAATACAGGCTAAAATATGGCCAGGAAACCATTTTCAATCATCAGAGTCCTGTGACCTTGACCTTTGACCTTTTGACCCCAAAATCAAAAGTGGTCTATTTTCACAGGAAACATTTCTGGCAAGTTTTTGACCCCAAAATCAATAGGCCTCATCCTTGATTCAAGGGAAACATTTCTGGCAAGTTTCATGACTTTAGGTGCAATACAGGCTAAAATATGGCCAGGAAACCATTTTCAATCATCAGAGTCCTGTGACCTTGACCTTTGACCTTTTGACCCCAAAATCAAAAGTGGTCATTTTCTATTCACAGGAAACATTTCTGGCAAGTTACATGATTATAGGTGCAATACAGGCTGAAATATGGTTCGAAAACCAATTTCAATCAACAGAGTCCTGTGACCTTGACCTTTGACCTTTTGACCCCAAAATCAATAGGCATCATCCTTGATTCAAGGAAACATTTCTGGCAAGTTTCATGATTATAGGTGCAATACAGGCTGAAATATGGTCTGGAAACCATTTTCAATCATCTGAGTCCTGTGACCTTGACCTTTGACCTTTTGACCCCAAAATCAATAGGGCTCATCCTTGATTCAAGGGAAACATTTCTGGCAAGTTTCATGATTATAGGTGCAATACAGGCTGAAATATGGTCCGGAAACCATTTTCAATCATCTGAGTCCTGTGACCTTGACCTTTGACCTTTTGACCCCAAAATCAATAGGGCTCATCCTTGACTAATGGTGAGTAAGTGTATGAAGTTTCATTGTTATAGCCTCTTTCGTAGTTGACTTATAGTCCGGAAACCAATTGTTGACGCCCTCCCGCCCGCCCAGACGCCCGCCCAACCGCCCGCCCGCCCGCCCGCCCGTCTCACATCAAATTAAGAGCCGAGTTTTGCAACTCGGCTAAAAATAGTTTGAGACATTGATTTAAACGTTGCGATAACGTAATGTATAAGCTGTGGTTTGTGGTACCTGTAGTTGAAGGTGACGTAGTGGTTGTGGTGGGCACCGTCGATGTAGTCGTAGGAGCTGATAAAATAGTCGTAAAATGTTGCCATGACAACCAGAATACATGAACACTTTCTACAGACATTTCATGAAAGCTGAATAATCTAGTACGATCCTCAGATTGATGTTTTGGTTAAAACACAGCAGGAGAGTATTATCAATGCCAGACTAATTTAATTAAGTCTTCTTTTTTACAGATGATGGATCAATTTTTAACAAAAATAGCCATCAATTTTTTTCTTACTAAGTATATATCATACCATTGTACTTAATGAATACTGAACTAAAACATATTTTTTAAAAGAAGAGTTCATTTTCTTATTATATATATAATAACTCATTAATCTTATTCTACAAGGTAAACATAGTACAAAGATTGACTTCAACATGTTCAAAGTAAATTCAGGCTTAATAAAATTATACAAGTGAGTGCTAATTACAAAAGTACATATTAACTTATAATGATTTGAAAGAAAGTAGGGGAATGTACAAATAAGTGATTATTTAGTACAGGAATACAATGTGAAAAATACAAGTCAGAGTAAAGTGCTAAAAGTCTGATTATAACATGTATAGGATTCCAAAATGGACATGTTTGAACCCAAAGAGCATACACAATTTTAATACTCTAATTTGGAGCTCACAAAAAATATACAATCATTCAGTCATAATTATGATTGTATACGAAGTATTTGTTATGGGGATTGCACATACAATAATTAAGTATATTGTGAGGGCAATTTGTAGGATAGGTTTGTGTAGGTGCAGGGAGACTGTCAAAATTAATCACAACAAATAAAGGGGAAACAAACAAATCTTATATGTCTATAATACCTTGTGAGGTAGTTGTGGTAACTACCAATGTTGTAGTTGGTGTGGTTTGGGTAGACATTATTGTAGAGGATGCTGGGAAATGTATATCATTAACCAATCAGAAAAGGGATTGTAAATTCAAATTTCACTTTTAAGTTTCTTCTATTTATCACATATATCTGTGTAATAAAGGACTTGACTAAGAACTAGAAATGATCAGTTCTAAAATGAAAGTGAAAATGAAGGTTAAACTTTGTCTTCTTCCTTTTCAAAAATTCAATTTCAATCAAATGTAAAACAAAAGAAAGCAATTGACAGAAAATGTTCTCATTCAACAATGTTGCTTGAGCTTCAGATCTTTTACTTTTACAAATTAACATGAAGGTTAGTATAACAATCATCAAATTTGTCAGACAAGATCATAATAAATATCAAATCCATGTATATTAATTCAATTTCGCATGTGTGAAAGTGTGTTGGGTATACAGTCAACAAATTGGCATAATAGATAAGAGGAAGAAGAAGGAATTGAAAGAATGAAATTTGATGCTAATAAAATCATTCCAAGGAATGCACGTGTCGCCTTTGAAACATAGCAACACTCAGGAATCATTTTTATAGGGTGTAACATCCAAGTGTGACAAACAGACGGACAGAGGGACAACAGACAAAGTGATCCTTAAGTGTCGCTTTGCTTTGCAGGGGACACAAAAATGTGACCTATCAAAGATCAGAATGTCAAGTGCACAGGACAGTAATATGACAAGGTACAAGACGAATCGTAAAGTAGACATGTTAACGTAATACCTGTAGAAGTCGGTACGGCGGAGCTATCTGTACTGGAAACAGCTATTGATAGAAGAATAAGTATCATGCATTTAATAAGCAATCTAAATTTAATAAGCAATCTGAATGCAGCCTGAATTCAAAATGATAATATCTACTGTATATCAAAGCTTCAAAGCTTGTTATTCTTTATTTTCGAAAACCAGAGTTACTTCCCCTTTTGGGACGGTATCTGATATAGACTAATTGTGATGTCATCAAATTCTAACAATTCTAAAACTCTGGAAAATGACGGTATAAAATTGGCTTTGTCATACCATTTTCATGACGTCATAATGGTTTTATGTCAGATACCGTCTCAAATGGGAGATAACTCTGTTTTCTTCAAAGACTCCATTAACAATTATAAGCAGTATTCTTAATAGTATATGTATTATTTAAAATTCGAGCATTGCAAAGCACATGCACAAACTAAAGGTTATAATTGTTAGTAAATTGATGACTCTGATATTATTCTTAATATCTAAAAGGGGTATGTAATATTCATATTAAGACTAATAGAATCTAATAATTTGAAAATATTCACACAATTATGTTATACATTTTGTGTAAGTATATAACTTCAAAATCATCACCTCATTCCCCGATGTCAACAAGATGAGGTTTTACAGTCCATAGAAAATACTATGAGTGCAATTTTTCACCGTGAGGTACAATCAATTTGGTGACATGCCATTGTTTACCATGAATTGAAGCACATAACAATTCCCTAATAGTATTATAACAGTGAATCTAACTCATTGTCCAAAGTGTAAATCTTAAGTCAGCATTCAAGAAGACATTAAATCCGGAGAAAAAAATTCAGATTTTTGGTTCAGTGAAACCCTACAGTGGCAGAGCATTAACTAATTCTAAAGATTAAACCCTGCAAGTGATGGAATCACACCTGGCAAAGTTATTATATAGAAGGAACAGCTGTTAACCAAATCTACGGAGTAAAAAGGTCTTTTATCAATTCTCATAGCTCCAAATGTTTGACAGCATGTGCCTGAAATCAAGATTTTATAATTCCTCCACGACAAGGCAGCTAGGGCTGTGTGCAGGAAGTACAGACTCGAATTCTTGTGCCATGGGATACCTTCACTGATTAGTGAGGATCCAGTCGTGTGTGCTGATCCAGTTGTCTGTGTTAATATTGTCAGCAAGGTTCCTGTTGTCTTTGGGGAATCAGATGTTATTGTGGATTCTGTTGTTGTGGAATATGTTGTTGTGGGTTCTGTAGTTGTGGAATCTGTTGATGTGGATTCTGTTGTTGTTGTTGTGGATTTTGTTGTTGTTGATGTAGGTTCTGTTGTTGTGGCTTCTGTTGTTGATGTAGGTTCTGTTGTTGTGGATTCTGTTGTTGTTGATGTAGGTTCTGTTGTTGTGGTTTCTGTTGTTGTTGATGTAGGTTCTGTTGTTGTTGATGAAGGTTCTGTTGTTGTTGATGTAGGTTCTGTTGTTGTGGATTCTGTTGTTGTTGATGTAGGTTCTGTTGTTGTGGATTCTGTAGTTGTTGATGTAGGTTCTGTTATTGTGGATTCTGTAGTTATTGATGTAGGTTCTGTTGTTATGGCTTCTGCTGTTGTTGATGTAGGTTCTGTTGTTGTGGATTCTGTAGTTGTTAATGTAGGTTCTGTTGTTGTGGATTCTGTAGTTGTTGATGTAGGTTCTGTTGTTGTGGATTCTGTAGTTGTTGATGTAGGTTCTGTTGTTATGGCTTCTGTTGTTGATGTAGGTTCTGTTGTTATGGATTCTGTAGTTGTTGATGTAGGTTCTGTTGTTGTGGATTCTGTAGTTGTTGATGTAGGTTCTGTTGTTATGGCTTCTGCTGTTGTTGATGTAGGTTCTGTTGTTGTGGATTCTGTTGTTGTTAATGTAGATTCTGTTGTTGTGGATTCTGTTGTTGTTGATGTAGGTTCTGTTGTTATGGCTTCTGCTGTTGTTGATGTAGGTTCTGTTGTTGTGGTTTCTGTTGTTGATGTAGGTTCTATTGTTGTGAATTTTGTTGTTGTTGATGTAGGTTCTGTTGTTGTGGATTCTGTTGTTGTTGATGTAGGTTCTGTTGTTGTGGATTCTGTAGTTGTTGATGTAGGTTCTGTTGTTATGGCTTCTGCTGTTGTTGATGTAGGTTCTGTTGTTGTGGATTCTGTTGTTGTTAATGTAGGTTCTGTTGTTGTGGATTCTGTTGTTGTTGATGTAGGTTCTGTTGTTATGGCTTCTGCTGTTGTTGATGTAGGTTCTGTTGTTGTGGTTTCTGTTGTTGATGTAGGTTCTATTGTTGTGAATTTTGTTGTTGTTGATGTAGGTTCTGTTGTTGTGGTTTCTGTTGTTGATGTAGGTTCTGTTGTTGTGAATTTTGTTGTTGTTGATGTAGGTTCTGTTGTTGTGGCTTCGGTTGTTGATGTAGGCTCTGTTGTTATGGATTCTGTTGTTGTGAATTTTGTTGTTGATGTAGATTCTGTTCTTGATGTAGATGCTAATGTAAATGGTGAATCTGTTGTTGTTGTAGATGCAATTGTAAGTGGGGATTCTGTTGTTGATGGAAATTCTGTTGTTGATGTAGATGCTGTTGTATGTGGTGTATCTGTTGTTGATGAAGATACTGTTGTAAATGTGGATTCTTTTGTTGATGAAGGTATGTTGACATCAGTTGATAGGGTGTCAGTATAGGATTGTGTTGTTTGTGTGGTGACATCAGTTGGTAAGGTGTCAGTATTAGATGGTGTTGTTTGTGTGGTGACATCAGTTGGTAAGGTGTCAGTATTAGATTGTGTTGTTTGTGTGGTGACATCAGTTGGTAAGGTGTCAGTAGTAGATGGTGTTGTTTGTGTGGTGACATCAGTTGGTAAGGTGTCAGTATTAGATTGTGTTGTTTGTGTGGTGACATCAGTTGGTAAGGTGTCAGTATTAGATAGTGTTGTTTGTGTGGTGACATCAGTTTGTAAGGTGTCAGTAGTAGATGGTGTTGTTTGTGTGGTGACATCAGTTGGTAAGGTGTCAGTATTAGATTGTGTTGTTTGTGTGGTGACATCAGTTGGTAAGGTGTCAGTATTAGATTGTGTTGTTTGTGTGGTGACATCAGTTGGTAAAGTATCAGTATTAGATTGTGTTGTTTGAGTGGTGACATCAGTTGGTAAGGTGTCAGTATTAGATTGTGTTGTTTGTGTGGTGATATCGGTTGGTAAGGTGTCAGTATTAGATGATGTAGTTTGTGTGGTGACATCAGTTGGTAAGGTGTCAATATTAGATGATGTAGTTTGTGTGGTGACATAAGTTGGTAAGGTGTCAGTATTAGATTGTGTTGTTTGTGTGGTGACATCAGTTGGTAAGGTGTCAGTATTAGATTGTGTTGTTTGAGTGGTGATATCGGTTGGTAAGGTGTCAGTATTAGATGATGTAGTTTGTGTGGTGACATCAGTTGGTAAGGTGTCAGTATTAGATGATGTAGTTTGTGTGGTGACATCAGTTGGTAAGGTGTCAGTATTAGATTGTGTTGTTTCTGTGGTGACATCAGTTGTTAAGATGTCAGTATTAGATTGTGTTGTTTGTGTGGTGACATCAGTTGGTAAGGTGTCAGTATTAGATTGTGTTATTTGTGTGGTGACATCAGTTGGTAAGGTGTCAGTATTAGATTGTGTTGTTTGTGTAGTGATGTCAGTTGGTAAGGTGTCAGTACTAGATTGTGTTGTTTGTGTGGTGACATCAGTTGGTAAGGTGTCAGTATAAGGTTTTGTTGTTTGAGTGGTGACATCAGTTGGTAGGTTGTCTGTTGTAGATGGTGTTGTTGGTGTGGTGACATCAGTTGATAGGGTTTCAGTACTAGATTGTGATGTTTGTGTGGTGACATCAGTTGGTAAGGTGTCAGTATTAGATGATGTTGTTTGTGTGGTGACATCAGTTGGTAAGGTGTCAGTACTAGATTGTGTTGTTTGTATGGTGACATCAGTTGGTAAGGTGTCAGTACTAGATTGTGTTGTTTGTATGGTGACATCAGTTGGTAAGGTGTCAGTACTAGATGGTGTTGTTTGTGTTGTGACATCAGTTGGTAAGGTGTCAGTATAAGATTGTGTTGTTTGTGTGGTGACATCAGTTTGTAAGGTGTCAGTAGTAGATGGTGTTGTTTGTGTGGTGACATCAGTTGGTAAGGTGTCAGTATTAGATGGTGTTGTTTGTGTGGTGACATCAGTTGGTAAGGTGTCAGTAGTAGATTGTGTTGTTTGTGTGGTGACATCAGTTGGTAAGGTGTCAGTATTATATGATGTAGTTTGTGTGGTGACATCAGTTGGTAAGGTGTCAGTATTAGATGATGTAGTTTGTGTTGTGACATCAGTTGGTAAGGTGTCAGTACTAGATTGTGTTGTTTTTATGGTGACATCAGTTGGTAAGGTGTCAGTACTAGATTGTGTTGTTTGTATGGTGACATCAGTTGGTAAGGTGTCAGTACTAGATGGTGTTGTTTGTGTTGTGACATCAGTTGGTAGGGTGTCAGTATTAGATTGTGTTATTTGTGTGGTGACATCAGTTGGTAAGGTGTCAGTATTAGATTGTGTTGTTTGTGTAGTGATGTCAGATGGTAAGGTGTCAGTACTAGATTGTGTTGTTTGTTTGGTGACATCAGTTGGTAAGGTGTCAGAATAAGGTTGTGTTGTTTGAGTGGTGACATCAGTTGGTAGGTTGTCTGTTGTAGATGGTGTTGTTTGTGTGGTGACATCAGTTGATAGGGTTTCAGTACTAGATTGTGATGTTTGTGTGGTGACATCAGTTGGTAAGGTGTCAGTATTAGATGATGTAGTTTGTGTGGTGACATCAGTTGGTAAGGTGTCAGTATTAGATGATGTAGTTTGTGTGGTGACATCAGTTGGTAAGGTGTCAGTATTAGATGATGTTGTTTGTGTGGTGACATCAGTTGGTAAGGTGTCAGGACTAGATTGTGTTGTTTGTATGGTGACATCAGTTGGTAAGGTGTTAGTACTAGATTGTGTTGTTTGTATGGTGACATCAGTTGGTAAGGTGTCAGTACTAAATTGCGTTGTTTGAGTGGTGACATCAGTTGGTAGGTTGTCTGTTGTAGATGGTGTTGTTTGTGTGGTGACATCAGTTGATAGGGTTTCAGTACTAGATTGTGATGTTTGTGTGGTGACATCAGTTGGTAGGGTGTAAGTATTAAATTGTGTTGTTTGTGTGGTGACATCAGTTGGTAAGTTGTCAGTACTAGATTGTGTTGTTTGTGTGGTGACATCAGTTGGTAAGGTGTCAGTATTAGATTGTGTTGTTTGTGATGTGACATCAGTTGGTAAGGTGTAAGTATTAGATTGTGTTGTTTGTGTGGTGACATCAGTTGGTAAGGTGTCAGTATGAGATTGTGTTGTTTGTGTGGTGACATTAGTTGGGAAGGTGTCAGTTTTAGATTGTGTTGTTTGTGTGGTGACATGAGTTGGTAAGGTGTCAGTAGTAGGTGGTGTTGTTTGTGTGGTGACATCAGTTGGTAAGGTGTCAGTATTAGATTGTGTTGTTTGAGTGGTGATATCGGTTGGTAAGGTTTCAGTATTAGATGATGTAGTTTGTGTGGTGACATCAGTTGGTAAGGTGTCAGTATTAAATGATGTAGTTTGTGTGGTGACATCAGTTGGTAAGGTGTCAGCATTAGATTGTGTTGTTTGTGTGGTGACATCAGTTGTTAAGGTGTCAGTATTAGATTGTGTTGTTTGTGTGGTGACATCAGTTGGTAAGGTGTCAGTATTAGATTGTGTTATTTGTGTGGTGACATCAGTTGGTAAGGTGTCAGTATTAGATTGTATTGTTTGTGTAGTGATGTCAGTTGGTAAGGTGTCAGTATTAGATTGTGTTGTTTGAGTGGTGACATCAGTTGGTAGGTTGACTGTTGTAGATGGTGTTGTTTGTGTGGTGACATCAGTTGATAGGGTTTCAGTACTAGATTGTGATGTTTGTGTGGTGACATCAGTTGGTAAGGTGTCAGTATTAGATGATGTTGTTTGTGTGGTGACATCAGTTGGTAAGGTGTCAGTACTAGATTGTGTTGTTTTTATGGTGACATCAGTTGGTAAGGTGTCAGTACTAGATTGTGTTGTTTGTATGGTGACATCAGTTGGTAAGGTGTCAGTACTAGATGGTGTTGTTTGTGTTGTGACATCAGTTGGTAAGGTGTCAGTATAAGATTGTGTTGTTTGTGTGGTGACATCAGTTTGTAAGGTGTCAGTAGTAGATGGTGTTGTTTGTGTGGTGACATCAGTTGGTAAGGTGTCAGTATTAGATGGTGTTGTTTGTGTGGTGACATCAGTTGGTAAGGTGTCAGTAGTAGATTGTGTTGTTTGTGTGGTGACATCAGTTGGTAAGGTGTCAGTATTATATGATGTAGTTTGTGTGGTGACATCAGTTGGTAAGGTGTCAGTATTAGATGATGTAGTTTGTGTTGTGACATCAGTTGGTAAGGTGTCAGTACTAGATTGTGTTGTTTTTATGGTGACATCAGTTGGTAAGGTGTCAGTACTAGATTGTGTTGTTTGTATGGTGACATCAGTTGGTAAGGTGTCAGTACTAGATGGTGTTGTTTGTGTTGTGACATCAGTTGGTAGGGTGTCAGTATTAGATTGTGTTATTTGTGTGGTGACATCAGTTGGTAAGGTGTCAGTATTAGATTGTGTTGTTTGTGTGGTGACATCAGTTGGTAAGGTGTCAGTATTAGATTGTGTTGTTTGTGATGTGACATCTGTTGGTAAGGTGTAAGTATTAGATTGTGTTGTTTGTGTGGTGACATCAGTTGGTAAGGTGTCAGTATGAGATTGTGTTGTTTGTGTGGTGACATTAGTTGGGAAGGTGTCAGTTTTAGATTGTGTTGTTTGTGTGGTGACATGAGTTGGTAAGGTGTCAGTAGTAGATGGTGTTGTTTGTGTGGTGACATCAGTTGGTAAGGTGTCAGTATTAGATTGTGTTGTTTGAGTGGTGATATCGGTTGGTAAGGTGTCAGTATTAGATGATGTAGTTTGTGTGGTGACATCAGTTGGTAAGGTGTCAGTATTAAATGATGTAGTTTGTGTGGTGACATCAGTTGGTAAGGTGTCAGCATTAGATTGTGTTGTTTGTGTGGTGACATCAGTTGTTAAGGTGTCAGTATTAGATTGTGTTGTTTGTGTGGTGACATCAGTTGGTAAGGTGTCAGTATTAGATTGTGTTATTTGTGTGGTGACATCAGTTGGTAAGGTGTCAGTATTAGATTGTATTGTTTGTGTAGTGATGTCAGTTGGTAAGGTGTCAGTATTAGATTGTGTTGTTTGAGTGGTGACATCAGTTGGTAGGTTGTCTGTTGTAGATGGTGTTGTTTGTGTGGTGACATCAGTTGATAGGGTTTCAGTACTAGATTGTGATGTTTGTGTGGTGACATCAGTTGGTAAGGTGTCAGTATTAGATGATGTTGTTTGTGTGGTGACATCAGTTGGTAAGGTGTCAGTACTAGATTGTGTTGTTTTTATGGTGACATCAGTTGGTAAGGTGTCAGTACTAGATTGTGTTGTTTGTATGGTGACATCAGTTGGTAAGGTGTCAGTACTAGATGGTGTTGTTTGTGTTGTGACATCAGTTGGTAAGGTGTCAGTATTAGATTGTGTTGTTTGTGTGGTGACATCAGTTGGTAAAGTGTCAGTATTAGATTGTGTTGTTTGTGTGGTGACATCAGTTTGTAAGGTGTCAGTAGTAGATGGTGTTGTTTGTGTGGTGACATCAGTTGGTAAGGTGTCAGTATTAGATGGTGTTGTTTGTGTGGTGACATCAGTTGGTAAGGTGTCAGTAGTAGATGGTGTTGTTTGTGTGGTGACATCAGTTGGTAAAGTATCAGTATTAGATTGTGTTGTTTGTGTGGTGACATCAGTTGGTAAGGTGTCAGTATTAGATTGTGTTGTTTGTGTGGTGACATCAGTTTGTAAGGTGTCAGTAGTAGATGGTGTTGTTTGTGTGGTGACATCAGTTCGTAAGGTGTCAGTATTAGATTGTGTTGTTTGAGTGGTGACATCAGTTGGTAAGGTGTCAGTATTAGATTGTGTTGTTTGTGTGGTGATATCGGTTGGTAAGGTGTCAGTATTAGATGATGTAGTTTGTGTGGTGACATCAGTTGGTAAGGTGTCAATATTAGATGATGTAGTTTGTGTGGTGACATCAGTTGGTAAGGTGTCAGTATTAGATGATGTAGTTTGCAAGGTGACATCAGTTGGTAAGGTATCAGTATTAGATGATGTAGTTTGTGTGGTGACATCAGTTTGTAAGGTGTCAGTATTAGATTGTGTTGTTTGTGTGGTGACATCAGTTGGTAAGGTGTCAGTATTAGATTGTGTTATTTGTGTGGTGACATCAGTTGTTAAGGTGTCAGTATTAGATTGTGTTGTTTGTGTGGTGACATCAGTTGGTAAGGTGTCAGTATTAGATTGTGTTATTTGTGTAGTGACATCAGTTGGTAAGGTGTCAGTATTAGATTGTGTTGTTTGTGTAGTGATGTCAGTTGGTAAGGTGTCAGTACTAGATTGTGTTGTTTGTGTGGTGACATCAGTTGGTAAGGTGTCAGTATAAGGTTGTGTTGTTTGAGTGGTGACATCAGTTGGTAGGTTGTCTGTTGTAGATGGTGTTGTTTGTGTGGTGACATCAGTTGATAGGGTTTCAGTACTAGATTGTGATGTTTGTGTGGTGACATCAGTTGGTAAGGTGTCAGTATTAGATGATGTTGTTTGTGTGGTGACATCAGTTGGTAAGGTGTCAGTACTAGATTGTGATGTTTGTGTGGTGACATCAGTTGGTAAGGTGTCAGTATTAGATGATGTTGTTTGTGTGGTGACATCAGTTGGTAAGGTGTCAGTACTAGATTGTGTTGTTTGTATGGTGACATCAGTTGGTAAGGTGTCAGTACTAGATTGTGTTGTTTGTATGGTGATATCACTTGGTAAGGTGTCAGTACTAGATTGTGTTGTTTGAGTGGTGACATCAGTTGGTAGGTTGTCTGTTGAAGATGGTGTTGTTTGTGTGGTGACATCAGTTGGTAAGGTGTCAGTATTATATGATGTAGTTTGTGTGGTGACATCAGTTGGTAAGGTGTCAGTATTAGATGATGTAGTTTGTGTTGTGACATCAGTTGGTAAGGTGTCAGTACTAGATTGTGTTGTTTTTATGGTGACATCAGTTGGTAAGGTGTCAGTACTAGATTGTGTTGTTTGTATGGTGACATCAGTTGGTAAGGTGTCAGTACTAGATGGTGTTGTTTGTGTTGTGACATCAGTTGGTAGGGTGTCAGTATTAGATTGTGTTATTTGTGTGGTGACATCAGTTGGTAAGGTGTCAGTATTAGATTGTGTTGTTTGTGTGGTGACATCAGTTGGTAAGGTGTCAGTATTAGATTGTGTTGTTTGTGATGTGACATCAGTTGGTAAGGTGTAAGTATTAGATTGTGTTGTTTGTGTGGTGACATCAGTTGGTAAGGTGTCAGTATGAGATTGTGTTGTTTGTGTGGTGACATTAGTTGGGAAGGTGTCAGTTTTAGATTGTGTTGTTTGTGTGGTGACATGAGTTGGTAAGGTGTCAGTAGTAGATGGTGTTGTTTGTGTGGTGACATCAGTTGGTAAGGTGTCAGTATTAGATTGTGTTGTTTGAGTGGTGATATCGGTTGGTAAGGTGTCAGTATTAGATGATGTAGTTTGTGTGGTGACATCAGTTGGTAAGGTGTCAGTATTAAATGATGTAGTTTGTGTGGTGACATCAGTTGGTAAGTTGTCAGCATTAGATTGTGTTGTTTGTGTGGTGACATCAGTTGTTAAGGTGTCAGTATTAGATTGTGTTGTTTGTGTGGTGACATCAGTTGGTAAGGTGTCAGTATTAGATTGTGTTATTTGTGTGGTGACATCAGTTGGTAAGGTGTCAGTATTAGATTGTATTGTTTGTGTAGTGATGTCAGTTGGTAAGGTGTCAGTATTAGATTGTGTTGTTTGAGTGGTGACATCAGTTGGTAGGTTGTCTGTTGTAGATGGTGTTGTTTGTGTGGTGACATCAGTTGATAGGGTTTCAGTACTAGATTGTGATGTTTGTGTGGTGACATCAGTTGGTAAGGTGTCAGTATTAGATGATGTTGTTTGTGTGGTGACATCAGTTGGTAAGGTGTCAGTACTAGATTGTGTTGTTTTTATGGTGACATCAGTTGGTAAGGTGTCAGTACTAGATTGTGTTGTTTGTATGGTGACATCAGTTGGTAAGGTGTCAGTACTAGATGGTGTTGTTTGTGTTGTGACATCAGTTGGTAAGGTGTCAGTATTAGATTGTGTTGTTTGTGTGGTGACATCAGTTGGTAAAGTGTCAGTATTAGATTGTGTTGTTTGTGTGGTGACATCAGTTTGTAAGGTGTCAGTAGTAGATGGTGTTGTTTGTGTGGTGACATCAGTTGGTAAGGTGTCAGTATTAGATGGTGTTGTTTGTGTGGTGACATCAGTTGGTAAGGTGTCAGTAGTAGATGGTGTTGTTTGTGTGGTGACATCAGTTGGTAAAGTATCAGTATTAGATTGTGTTGTTTGTGTGGTGACATCAGTTGGTAAGGTGTCAGTATTAGATTGTGTTGTTTGTGTGGTGACATCAGTTTGTAAGGTGTCAGTAGTAGATGGTGTTGTTTGTGTGGTGACATCAGTTCGTAAGGTGTCAGTATTAGATTGTGTTGTTTGAGTGGTGACATCAGTTGGTAAGGTGTCAGTATTAGATTGTGTTGTTTGTGTGGTGATATCGGTTGGTAAGGTGTCAGTATTAGATGATGTAGTTTGTGTGGTGACATCAGTTGGTAAGGTGTCAATATTAGATGATGTAGTTTGTGTGGTGACATCAGTTGGTAAGGTGTCAGTATTAGATGATGTAGTTTGCAAGGTGACATCAGTTGGTAAGGTATCAGTATTAGATGATGTAGTTTGTGTGGTGACATCAGTTTGTAAGGTGTCAGTATTAGATTGTGTTGTTTGTGTGGTGACATCAGTTGGTAAGGTGTCAGTATTAGATTGTGTTATTTGTGTGGTGACATCAGTTGTTAAGGTGTCAGTATTAGATTGTGTTGTTTGTGTGGTGACATCAGTTGGTAAGGTGTCAGTATTAGATTGTGTTATTTGTGTAGTGACATCAGTTGGTAAGGTGTCAGTATTAGATTGTGTTGTTTGTGTAGTGATGTCAGTTGGTAAGGTGTCAGTACTAGATTGTGTTGTTTGTGTGGTGACATCAGTTGGTAAGGTGTCAGTATAAGGTTGTGTTGTTTGAGTGGTGACATCAGTTGGTAGGTTGTCTGTTGTAGATGGTGTTGTTTGTGTGGTGACATCAGTTGATAGGGTTTCAGTACTAGATTGTGATGTTTGTGTGGTGACATCAGTTGGTAAGGTGTCAGTATTAGATGATGTTGTTTGTGTGGTGACATCAGTTGGTAAGGTGTCAGTACTAGATTGTGATGTTTGTGTGGTGACATCAGTTGGTAAGGTGTCAGTATTAGATGATGTTGTTTGTGTGGTGACATCAGTTGGTAAGGTGTCAGTACTAGATTGTGTTGTTTGTATGGTGACATCAGTTGGTAAGGTGTCAGTACTAGATTGTGTTGTTTGTATGGTGATATCACTTGGTAAGGTGTCAGTACTAGATTGTGTTGTTTGAGTGGTGACATCAGTTGGTAGGTTGTCTGTTGAAGATGGTGTTGTTTGTGTGGTGACATCAGTTGATAGGGTTTCAGTACTAGATTGTGATGTTTGTGTGGTGACATCAGTTGGTAGGGTGTAAGTATTAGATTGTGTTGTTTGTGTGGTGACATCAGTTGGTAAGTTGTCAGTACAAGATTGTGTTGTTTGTGTGGTGACATCAGTTGGTAAGGTGTCAGTATTAGATTGTGTTGTTTGTGATGTGACATCAGTTGGTAAGGTGTCAGTAGTAGATGGTGTTGTTTGTGTGGTGACATCAGTTGGTAAGGTGTCAGTTTGAGATTGTGTTGTTTGTGTGGTGAAATTAGTTGGTAAGGTGTCAGTTTTAGATTGTGTTGTTTGTGTGGTGACATGAGTTGGTAAGGTGTCTGTACTAGATGGTGTTGTTTGTGTGGTGACATCAGTTGGTAAGGTGTCAGTAGTAGATTGTGTTGTTTGTGTGGTGACATCAGTTGATAGGGTTTCAGAACTAGATTGTGATGTTTGTGTGGTGACATCAGTTGGTAAGGTGTAAGTATTAGATTGTGTTGTTTGTGTGGTGACATCAGTTGATAGGGTTTCAGTACTAGATTGTGATGTTTGTGTGGTGACATCAGTTGGAAAGGTGTCAGTATTAGATTGTGTTGTTTGTGTGGTGACATCAGTTGATAGAGTTTCAGTACTAGATTGTGTTGTTTGTGTGGTGACATCAGTTGGTAAGGTGTCAGTATTAGATTGTGTTGTTTGTGTAGTGATGTCAGTTGATAGGGTTTCAGTACTAGATTGTGTTGTTTGTGTGGTGACATCAGTTGGTAAGGTGTCAGTATTAGATTGTGTTGTTTGTGTGGTTACATCAGTTGATAGGGTTTCAGTACTAGATTGTGATGTTTGTGTGGTGACATCAGTTGGTAAGGTGTCAGTATAAGATTGTGTTGTTTGTGTGGTGAAATCAGTTGATAGGGTATCAGTACTAGATTGTGTTGTTTGTGTGGTGACATCAGTTGGTAAGGTGTCAGTATTAGATTGTGATGTTTGTGTGGTGACATCAGTTGGTAAGGTGTCAGTATTAGATTCTATTGTTTGTGTGGTGATATCAGTTGGTAAGGTGTCAGTACTAGATTGTGTTGTTTGTGTGGTGACATCAGTTGGTAAGGTGTCAGTATTAGATTGTGATGTTTGTGTGGTGACATCAGTTGGTAAGGTGTCAGTATTAGATGGTGTTGTTTGTGTGGTGACATCACTTGGTATGGTGTCAGTACTAGATGATGTTGTTTGTGTGGTGACATCAGTTGGTAAGGTGTCAGTACTAGATTGTGTTGTTTGTGTGGTGACATCAGTTGGTAAGGTGTCAGTATTAGATTGTGTTGTTTGTGTGGTGACATCAGTTGGTAAGGTGTCAGTATTAGATTGTGTTGTTTGTGTGGTGACATCAGTTGGTAAGGTGTCAGTATTAAATGGTGTTGTTTGTGTGGTGACATCAGTTGGTAAGGTGTCAGTATTAGATGGTGTTGTTTGTGTGGTGACATCACTTGGTATGGTGTCAGTACTAGATGATGTTGTTTGTGTGGTGACATCAGTTGGTAAGGTGTCAGTACTAGATTGTATTGTTTGTGTGGTGACATTAGTTGGTAAGGTGTCAGTATTAGATTGTGTTGTTTGTGTGGTGACATCAGTTGGTAAGGTGTCAGTATTAGATTGTGTTGTTTGTGTGGTGACATCAGTTGGTAAGGTGTCAGTAGTAGATGGTGTTGTTTGTGTGGTGACATCAGTAGGTAAGCTGTCATTATTAGTTGATGTAGAATCTGTGGTGACATCAGTCGGTATGGTGTCAGTATTAGATGGTGTTGTTTGTGTGGTGACATCACTTGGTATGGTGTCAGTACTAGATGATGTTGTTTGTGTGGTGACATCAGTTGATAAGGTGTCAGTACTAGATTGTATTGTTTGTGTGGTGACATTAGTTGGTAAGGTGTCAGTATTAGATTGTGTTGTTTGTGTGGTGACATCAGTTGGTAAGGTGTCAGTATTAGATTGTGTTGTTTGTGTGGTGACATCAGTTGGTAAGGTGTCAGTATTAGATGGTGTTGTTTGTGTGGTGACATCATTTGGTATGGTGTCAGTACTAGATGATGTTGTTTGTGTGGTGAGATCAGTTGGTAAGGTGTCAGTATTAGAATGTGTTGTTTGTGTGGTGACATCAGTTGGTAAGGTGTCAGTAGTAGATGGTGTTGTTTGTGTGGTGACATCAGTTGGTAAGCTGTCATTATTAGTTGATGTAGATTGTGTGGTGACATCAGTCGGTATGGTGTCAGTATTAGATTGTGTTGTTTGTGTGGTGACGTCAGTTGGTAAGGTGTCAGTAGGAGATTGGGTGGTTTGTGTGGTGACATCAGTTGGTAAGGTGTCAGTACTAGATTGTGTTGTTTGTGTGGTGACATCAGTTGGTAAGGTGTGAGTATGAGATTGTGTTATTTGTATGGTGACATCAGTTGGTAAGGTGCTATTATTAGATTGTGTTGTTTGTGTGATGACATCAGTTGGTAAGGTGTCAGTATTAGATGATGTTGTTTGTGTGGTGACATCAGTTGGAAAGGTGTCAGTATTAGATGGTGTTGTTTGTGTCGTGACATCAGTTGGTAAGGTGTCAGTAGTAGATGGTGTTGTTTGTGTGGTGACATCACTTGGTAAGGTGTCAGTATTAGATTGTGTTGTTTGTGTGGTGACATCAGTTGGTAAGGTGCCAGTATTAGATGATGCTGTTTGTGTGATGACATCAGTTGGTAAGATATCAGGATTAGATTGTGTTGTTTGTATGGTGACATCAGTTGGTAAGGTGCCAGTATTAGATTGTGTTGTTTGTGTGGTGACATCAGTTGTTGGTAAGGTGTCAGTGTTAGATTGTGTTGTTTGTGTGGTGACATCAGTTTGTAAGGTGTCAGTACTAGATTGTGTTGTTTGTTTGGTGACATCAGTTGGTAAGGTGTCAGTATAAGATTGTGTTGTTTGTGTGGTTACATCAGTTGGTAAGGTGTCAGTATAAGATTGTGTTGTTTGTGTGGTGACATCTGTTGGTAAGGTGTCAGTGTTAGATTGTGTTGTTTTTGTGGTGACATCAGTTGGTAAGGTGTCAGTATAAGATTGTGTTGTTTGTGTGGTGACATCTGTTGGTAAGGTGTCAGTATTAGATTGTTTTGTTTGTGTGGTGACATCAGTTGGTAAGTTGTCAGTATTAGATTGCATTGTTTGTGTGGTGACATCAGTTGGTAAGGTGCCAGTACTGGATGGTGTTGTTTGTGTGGTGACATCAGTTGGTAAGGTGTCAGTATAAGATTGTGTTGTTTGTGTGGTGACATCAGTTGGTAAGGTGTCAGTGTTAGATTGTGTTGTTTGTGTGGTGACATCAGTTGGTAAGGTGTCAGTATTAGATTGTGTTGTTTGTGTGGTGACATCATTCGGTAAAGTGTCAGAACTAGATTGTGTTGTTTGTGTGGTGATATCGGTTGGTAAGGTGTCAGTTTTATATGATATAGTTTGTGTGGTGATATCAGTTGGTAAGGTGTCAGTATAAGATTGTGTTGTTTGTGTGGTGACATCAGTTGGTAAGGTGTCAGTATAAGATTGTGTTGTTTGTGTGGTGACATCTGTTGGTAAGGTGTCAGTGTTAGATTGTGTTGTTTGTGTGGTGACATCTGTTGGTAAGGTGTCAGTATTAGATGGTGTTGTTTGTGTGGTGACATCACTTGGTATGGTGTCAGTACTAGATGATGTTGTTTGTGTGGTGACATCAGTTGGTAAGGTGTCAGTATTAGATTGTGTTGTTTGTGTGGTGACATCAGTTGTTAAGGTGTCAGTATTAGATGGTGTTGTTTGTGTGGTGACATCAGTTGGTAAGTTGTCAGTATTAGATTGTGTAGTTTGTGTGGTTACATCAGCTGGTAGGGTGTCAGTATTAGATTGTGTAGTTTGTGTGGTGGCATCAGCTGGTAAGGTGTCAGTATTAGATTGTGTTGTTTGTGAGGTGACATCAGTTGGTAAGTTGTCAGTAGTAGATGGTGTAATTTGTGTGGTGACATCAGTTGGTAAGGTGTCAGTATTAGATGATGTTGTTTGTGTCACGACATCAGTTGTTTTTGATGCTGTTGGTTGACTGGTGTATGCAGTTACTGCATCAGAACTTGATGTTCCTCCATTTCCTGTTGTTTTATTGCTGCCAGTTGTGGCTGTGTTATGAATTTATAACAATCAGTATTGTTAATACACAAGATCGCAAATACAGCGCATGCAGCATGTCCGTTCTGATTTTTCATTTAGTCACCTACCTAAACCATTGTTCAAAACTTCGGCAACTTTTCTGCCCAAGTAAATTGATGGCGTCATAACAATGGAAAACAATCGAAGAGTGTGCGAGAACATTCGTATTTTCTTGGTCAGAAGTATTTGCGATCTTCCGTATTACATGATGATATCTACACAACAATGGACTAATCTATGTTGTTAATAAACCAAATTTTAACAAACGTTAAGATATATAAAGAAAACACTATATTATTAGAATGCTTTGGCATCTAAGATTAATATGCTGTATGAGTTGTAAATATGTGAAGTGTATATACATAAGTGATATTGTGCGGATACTGCATGAAAAAACCAGAAGTCTCTGACGAGACTGTAGCTCTCCTGGTTGTTTTGTTTTAAAAGATCAATTTCCTTTCTTTTAAACCAAAGACCATTATAAGGAAGCAGGCGCTTTAATAAATTATAAGGAGCATTGCACAACAAAACAACATGTCCATTAAACTGCAACTAGAATATCACTCATGGAATTCATAATATCCAAGATAAGATATTTCAAAAAAGAATGCCATGACAATTTTTCAATATCCTAGTGGCCAGGGGCTGCTAGCTCAATGACACAAAAAATAAGATTCAAAGAGTTATATAGGAGAAAATGACCACATCCATTTTCTAAGACCCTGGGGGTCAGGAGCTCAAATAAAATATCAGAATAACAACTAGACCACAGACCCATCATATTGCAAAAAGAATTAAGTCTCCATCATTTATAGTGTCAGAGGAGTTGCGAGCACAAGATTACATAGAGTTAAATAGGTGAAAATGACCACACCCATTTTCTAAGACCCTGGGGGTTAGGGGCTCAAACAACATATTAGGTACACAACTAGACCACAGACCCATCATATTGCAAAAAGAATTAAGTCTCCATCATTTATAGTGTCAGAGGAGTTGCGAGCACAAGATTACATAGAGTTATGTAGGTAAAAATGACCACACCCATTTTCTAAGACCCTGGGGGTCAGGAGCTCGAACAAAATATCAGGTGCACAACTACACCACAGACCCATCATATTGAAAAAAGAATTAAGTTTCCATCATTTATAGTGTCAGAGGAGTTGCGAGCACAAGATTACATAGAGTTATGTAGGTAAAAATGACCACACCTATTTTTTAAGACCCTTGGGGTCAGGGGCTCAAACAAAATATCAGGTGCACAACTAGACCACAGACCCATCATATTGCAATAAGAATTAAGTCTCCATCATTTATAGTATCAGAGGAGTTGCGAGCACAAGATTACATTGAGTTTTATAGGTGAAAATGACCACACCCATTTTCTAAGACCCTGGGGGTCAGGGGCTCAAACAAAATATCAGATGCACAACTACACCACAGACCCATCATATTGAAAAAGAATTAAGTCTCCATCATTTATAGTGTCAGAGGAGTTGCGAGCACAAGATTACATAGAGTTATATAGGTGAAAATGACCACACCCATTTTCTAAGACCCTGAGGGTCAGGGGCTCAAACAAAATATCAGGTGCACAACTAGACCACAGAACCATCATATTGCAAAAAGAATTAAGTTTCCATCATTTATAGTGTCAGAGGAGTTGCGAGCACAAGATTACATAGATTTTCATGACCACGCCCATTTTCTAAGACCCTGGGGGTCAGGGGCTGAAACCAAATGTCTGGTGCACAACTAGACCACATACCAAGTAGGATGCAAAAAGAATTAACTTTCTATCTCCTATGGTTTCAGAGGAGTTGCGAGCACAAGAATTGTTTACGGACGGACGGACGGACAGACGGACAGACGGACAGACGGACGGACGCCGGACGACGGGGTATCGCATAAGCTCGACTGGTCTGAGACCAGTAGAGCTAAAAAACTGATGACTGTTAACATTGTAATCTTGAGGGAGGGGATGAAGAAAAATAATTAATTACAGGTCCACATAAGAATCAGGGAGGTGAAACACCTTCAAAGTTTTACAAAACTTGTCTCATTCGAAATGTGCTCAGATAAACCCCCAAACATATTTTTTGAAGGGATTTTCTACTTACTTGGATGGTTGAAATATTTATAAGGGCACTAAATTTGGTTGAATTATATACAGAGAAATTTTCCCGCCATTTTTTTCCCCTTCATAATCCTTTATAAATTATGAGGTGAATATCTTGCTTCACCATCACTTCCTTGAGAAATGAATTGACACGTTTTGTTTTGTACCATAATCATATGTCTCAAAACATAAATAAAATAATTTTGCGAACATTTTTTATGAATTTATATCCAGGTGCCTGATTCTAACGTGGACCTATGCTTACATTCTTTAATAGAGTGAACAAGGAAAACATACAGGAGAAAGAGATTTTGAAAATACACAGCACGAATACGACATTTACTGATACCTTGTGATGTTGTCACTGGAGAACTGTCTGTGCTTAGAACTGTATAGGTATGACAATGAATAATTAAATATTGTGTATGCTTATTTGCAAGAACTAAAGGAAAATTGGTCAAAAATTACAAATTGGTCAAAAGTTACAAATTGGACAAAAATTATACATGTTATAGGAAAATTTGTCAAAAATCAAAAATTGGTAAAAAAAATTAAAGGAAAATTAGTCAAAAATTACAAATTGGTCAACAATTACAAATCAGTCAAAATTATTAGGAAAATTGGTCAAAAATTACAAATTGGTTAAAAAATTATAGGAAAATTGGTCAAAAATTACATTCTGTCTTTTTATTCCAAAATAGGAAAACAATTCATAACACAGTCAAAAAATATTGCTCAGTCCGAATGTTTCGGCCCTGTGTTGAGGGTTAGAAAAAAATGTGTTTAAAAACAAAATGCAATTGTATACCTGTAGTACTATCTGTAACTGTGGTAGAGCTGGTGGGAGCTGTCATATAAATATACAAGCATTATGTCAAGCAAAGCAAAGCATACTACCGCTTTTAAAATGCAATAAATCTTAATATGCTAAATATGTGTATTACTATTAAAAGCTATAATTATAGCATTGCAAATTCTAAGAAATTGTGGCTCATAGCTAATTCAATCCATATGAGACTGATTATGTATTGTATTATTTGGTAAGTAACTTTAGTACTTTTAAAACATTATAACAAATAAGTTTGCCATATCTTCTTCTTGGAAAGTGCTAGCCTTAGAGTTACAAATTTAAACTACCGTATAAAATTTCATTCAGAATGATAAGTTGCATGTGATACTACATCTTGCTTAAATTAGAAATATTACTTGAAAAATATGAACAAAACAATGGCACATTCACTATAATTCACTTCTTTGAAGTTATACATCAAATTACTTTTTTTCAATAGGAGACTTCTACATGTGTTACAACAGTTCTATGATCTTATTTTGAAAATGACAGGATGATGATTAACAGGTAATAGATTCTTGGCACTTTTACAATTTTTGAACTATTCTTTCTGATATTTTTGCTTTAATCCCTATTTCGTACAAACTATTTTCAGTGATTACAATTTTTTGTTATTCCAATTTCATGTTTGTCTGAGTATAATTCTAATTATTATAATACCACATTTCTGGGATAAAGACAGCAGCATGAGTAATGTCACAGTAAAACTTAACTTGTCAGCCCCCCCCCCCCCCCCCCCCCCCAAAAAAAAAAAAAGGCTGAAAACCTGGAAAGAGGCTGAATTCTTATAATCAAAAAAAAAAAAAATGAAATTTGTTTTAACTTCCTGAATTCATCATAATTTTGTTTGTTTGTTTTAATTCAATGGATTTTCAATCTTTATTTCAAATATCATAACTTCAATTAAATGTCTGTATCAAAATAAAGAGTATAACAATTAGAGAAAAGAGGATGGAGAGCATTGTACATGATAGACAAACTAACACCTTTCTTATATCTATATCATAAAGATCTAAACTAACCAAGGAAAGATCAGTGGCGGATCCAGCGCCCCCTTTGCCAGGGGGGGGGGGGGGTGTCAAGGGGCGAATCTTGCCAATTTTTACAGAAAATGGGCCAAAATATACCTGTTTTTGATAAAAATTTTGGTCTGGAGTGCCAGGGGGACAGACGCCCCCTCCGCACCCCCCTAAATCCGCCACTGAAGGTACAACAGTTTATGTATGACATAGTGCATAAAAGAAAGACACAAACCAAACGTAAAATTAAAATCACTGAAAGTCAAAACTACTGTAGTTATACATTAGTCCAAGTCAAAACAGTTCTGAAAATAAGAGAAACATTAAGATTTTAAATGAGTGAAAAAGTACAAATCAATCACAAAGGTGATATTGGACCAAGTTGGAGCGATTGGAGAGGAGATTGACGAGTTGGTGAAGGAATTACTCAAGATCGAGTTGGTGAAGGAATTACTCAAGATCGAGTTGGTGAAGGAATTACTCAAGATCGAGTTGGTGAAGGAATTACTCAAGAACGAGTTGGTGAAGGAATTACTGGAAGAAGAGTTGGTAAAGTAATTACTCAAAGACACATTGGTGAAGGATTAACTCGAGGAGAGATTGAGGAATTGTGCTGAAGGGATACCTTCACTTTGTGTAGTTAGACTGCTACCAGTTGTTGTTGTGACCTTGGTGGTCTGAGTCTGTGTGACTCCAGTTGACTGAGTTGCGCCTGTTGTCTGTGTGACTCCAGTTGCTTGAGTAGCTCCTGAAGTCTGTGTGACTCCAGTAGACTGAGTCACTCCTGTTGCCTGTGTGACTCCAGTTGACTGAGTTGTTCCTGTTGTCTGTGTGACTCCAGTAGACTGAGTCGCTCCTGTTGCCTGTGTGACTCCAGTTGACTGAGTTGCTCCTGTTGTCTGTGTGACTCCAGTGGACTGAGTTGCTCCTGTTGTCTGTGTGACTCCAGTGGACTGAGTAGATCCTGTTGTCTGTGTGACTCCAGTGGACTGGGTAACTCCTGTTGTCTGAGTGACTCCAGTGGACTGAGTAACTCCTGTTGTTTGAGTGACTCCAGTGGACTGAGTAGCTCCTGAAGATTGTGTGACTCCAGTGGACAGAGTAACTCCTGTTGTCTGTGTGACTCCAGTTGCTTGAGTAGCTCCTGAAGATTGTGTGACTCCAGTGGACTGAGTAACTCCTGTACTCTGTGTGACTCCAGTGGACTGAGTAACTCCTGTTGTCTGAGTGACTCCAGTAGACTGAGTAGCTCCTGAAGACTGGGTGACTCCAGTGGACTGAGTAACACCTGTACTCTGTGTGACTCCAGTGGACAGAGTAACTCCTGTTGTCTGAATGACTCCAGTGGACTGAGTAACTCCTGATGTCTGAGTGACTCCAGTGGACTGAGTAGCTCCTGAAGATTGTGTGACTCCAGTGGACTGAGAAGCTCCTGAAGTCTGTGTGGCTCCAGTGGACTGAGTAGCTCCTGAAGATTGTGTGACTCCAGTGGACTGAGTAACTCCTGTACTCTGTGTGACTCCAGTGGACTGAGTAACTCCTGTTGTCTGAGTGACTCCAGTAGACTGAGTAGCTCCTGAAGACTGGGTGACTCCAGTGGACTGAGTAACACCTGTATTCTGTGTGACTCCAGTGGACTGAGTAGCTCCTGTTGTCTGAGTGACTCCAGTGGACTGAGTAACTCCTGATGTCTGAGTGACTCCAGTGGACTGAGTAGCTCCTGAAGATTGTGCGACTCCAGTGGACTGAGTAGCTCCTGAAGTCTGTGTGGCTCCAGTGGACTGAGTAGCTCCTGAAGATTGTGTGACTCCAGTGGACTGAGTAAATCCTGTACTCTGTGTGACCCCAGTGGACTGAGTAACTCCTGTTGTCTGTGTGGCTCCAGTGGACTGAGTAGCTCCTGAAGATTGTGTGACTCCAGTGGACTGAGTAACTCCTGTACTCTGTGTGACCCCAGTGGACTGAGTAACTCCTGTTGTCTGAGTGACTCCAGTGGACTGAGTAGCTCCTGAAGATTGTGTTAATCCAGTGGACTGAGTAACCCTTGTTGTCTGAGTGACTCCAGTGGACTGAGTAGCTCCTGAAGATTGCGTGAATCCAGTGGACTGAGTAACTCCTGTTGTCTGAGTGACTCCAGTGGACTGAGTAGCTCCTGTACTCTGTGTGACTCCAGTGGACTGAGTCACTCCTGTTGTCTGAGTGACTCCAGTGGACTGAGTAGCTCCTGAAATCTGTGTGATTCCAGTGGACTGAGTTGACCCAGATGTTTGTATGCCACTTGTAGCACTTGTTGTCAATTGAGTAGCTCCACTGATCGTTGATGAGGTACTATCACTTGGCGATTGAGTCACAGTACCAGATGTGGTCATAGTTAACCCAACTGTAGAAGTCACACCACTAGTTGATGTCAAAGTGTCTCCAGTTGATGAAGTGGCTCCATCAGTTGTAGTTGAAGTGGCTCCACTAGTTGAAGTGAAAGTGGCTCCACTAGATGATGTAAGAGTGGCACTGTTAGTGGTCATTGTGGCTGCACTTGTTGAAGAAGGTCCATCAGTTGATATCAAAGTGGCTCCACTAGTTGAAGTGAAAGTGGCTCCACTAGATGATGTAAGAGTGGCACTGTTAGTGGTCATTGTGGCTGCACTTGTTGAAGAAGGTCCATCAGTTGATATCAAAGTGGGTCCACTAGTTGATGTTAAAGTGGCTCCATCAGTTGTTGTCAAAGTGGCTCCACTAGTTGAAGTAAAAGTGGCTCCACCAGTTGAAGTTAAAGTTGCTCCACCAGTTGAAGTTAAAGTGGCACCACTAGTTGAAGATATAGTGGCACCACTAGTTGAAGTAAAAGTGGCACCACTAGTTGAAGTTAAAGTGGCACCACTAGTTGAAGAAAACATTGCAGCACTAGTTGTCGTTTCAGTGCCCGCTACTGATGTCGTTTCGTTAAGTCCGGGTGTTGTGCTGAGGTCCGTTACTGATGTTAGGGTACTTGGAATAGCTGATGTTGTCGATGTGTCAATACTTGTTACAGATACAGAGTCTGTGGTTGTTATATTTGGAGCTAATGTAAATGATATAATTCATCTATATATATAGAAATACATACTCCATCAAACATATATCAAATTTCACTCAAAGTATCTTTACTCTTGTAACGCAAAATATATACATGCAATAATGATACAGGGTTAGTAAAAAATAAATTTTAATTTGATTGTTTGGCCCTTTTTTTAACACAAATTATCTTTAATCTTTTATATCTTTTTTCTCTTATAATCTTTTTTATCTTTACCGACGAACTGACAGGTTTTGATAACCATGACTGTCACAATGTATTTCTAAAATTGAAAAAATGTGTCAAAAATTCACTGTGACAACAAAATCAATAAATAATGTTTTGACCATGTATAAAAGCTTAAAAGCTAGAGTTCCATTACCTTAGCTGCTAGGAAAGTAAAAACTTCACATATAATGATCATCCTAAAACTATACCCGAATATAAAAAGATGTATATAAAATCAAGCCTCTACTAGTATATATTTTAAATTCTACAACTGATATGGCCTGAAAAAGTGTACTCACCTAAACATCCAGGTGTGTTTGTATCGTTGCCATAGATACAGAAACACGCAAATCCTCCATCGAAATTCTGGCAACCCTCATAAATTGTGGAATTGCATCCTCCATTATTGATCGCACATTCGTCAATATCGTCGTTACATGTTGTGCCGTTCCAGAAAGCGTTACACGTGCAAGCTCCGGAGACGTCATTACAGTCGATCGTATTTGTCATATTACATGTACAGGCACTGCTACAGTTGTTACCATAGTAATCAGCCGGGCAAGCTATACAGGGAAAAAGGGGGGAAATGTAAGTGTTATGAACCTGTAGTCAATTTCACAAAACTTACTTAATACGAAAAAATTTCAGGCATTTTCGTAAGTTTTGATCTCTAATTTTTTTCTTTAAAACTAAAAAGCACGATGATATGTATCTAAATTCAAATTAAGTATAAAGAAATGGTATTAAAAAACATTATAATACAATTCAGTCTTTTCGAAATAGAGCATTATTTCCCATTTGTGCAGGCATCCGATGTCAACGCATTGTGACGTCATCAAATTCTATGGAAACAATCATGAAATTCAGGGAAACAGTGTTAGATATATGACGTTTTCAAAGGAATTTAATGACGTCACAATGCTTTTATGTAAGATACCTGCACAAATCGAACGTACGACTGTAAAATCAGGATAGGTCATACAGACAAATACCCTTACTCTTCTGATACAAAGGCTTTTTCACATGATCACGTAAAAACCTAACATAATTTATACTACATTTACATACTTGCCATTGTCCCGGCTTGGACAAAAATTGTCCCGCATTTTTGACCGAAAATATCTGTCCCGGCCAGGACACGGAAAATCCCGATTTTTGGACGCTTCATGAAAAAAAAAATCGGCATAATATTGATTATTCTTTGTCGATTTCAGTCATTCCGTCTTTTCTTAAACTTTTATTGTTTATTTAATAAACGTTTCCAATTATCTACGCTATATACCCATATTCAGTAATCAGCCGATAATCGACCTATGTTTTGATAGTAATAGGTTGATTAAAGGTCGGCTGTCCCACAAACGTCACTAAATACATTCATGCAGGCTTTCTCTTGTTGGATTTTTTTTGCTCACAAGACAATTTGATAATTGAAATAAATAAAGCAATAGAAATATTTATACGATGTTCGAGCGATACCATTTATGTAAGCCAAAATATGAATTTATTTTTATGAGAAGAAACAACGTGATGTAAAACATGTAAACAAGTTTAAAAAAAAAGAAGAAAATACGGCAACCACGGAACGCTCTAAAGTAAGTATAATAAGCTCTTTACTTAACTATTATCACGTCAAAAAACTCTCAGTATCAATCAAAGTACATTTTCTTAATACCCGAGTCGATTGTGTATTTCATTTAAATCTCCAACGTCAACGCAGGTAACAGCGCAGATGTTTAATACTTATGCTCAGAACGTTGTGAATATAAAACGTGAACAATGGAGTAAAAGACTTTTAAAACATTAAAAACGGTAGACAAGTTCACCGAAGCGCCTCTTTTAGAAATGCATCCGACCAGGAGCCGTCTACGTACGTATAAGGCGCGCGTTAATAAGATTTATTTTTTTCTCTAACGTTCTTTCGTTTGCAGAGAGCAATGATCTAGTGCAATTTTGGATTGCAATATCTGAAGTTCAACATCCTTTAAGTGTCCCTCTTTATGTCCCTCATTGGCGTTATATTTGTCCCGCATTTTGATGATTTGTCCCTCTTTTTGTCCCTCTTTGCAATGACAAAACTCCGAAAATTTATGGCAAGTATGCATTTATAGTATTTCCAAAATTTCCAGATTTCAGCATGTCAAGAGCTGATATATCTTGGTATAACATATCATAAAATGTCTTGTTTTCTTAATTTCCGAACATAAAAAATGTAGAACTTTGTTTTTCATCAAATCTGTTTTAAAATTCCATTTTAATAATGTTAATAGTAAAGTATTATTACCTGTACATGTTACTCCATCGCCACTGAAGCCCACATTACAGGTACAATCAAAACTACCAACGGTGTTGGCACAGACAGCATTGGGATCGCAGTTATCTAACCCTCTAGCGCACTCATCAACATCTAAAAATACGAAAATTAATATGAAATAAAAAATGTGTGTGTAAAACACGAGTCACAAAGTCAAAAGTTTGGTATCCATGGAAAGGTCTTGTCATAAGAAATACACATGTGAAATATCAAGCCCTATCCCTTTCCTATCAAAAGTTATGACCAAGGTTTAAGTTTTTGCAGACAAACAGACAGACAGACAACAGGACAAAAACTACATGTATATGGCCCAAAATGTTCCATGACGCGGGCATAAAAATATTTATTACGTAATCAAAATTTTGAAATTTTACCCAACAACTTTGTTACATTATTCAATTAAATTTTTGTGCTGTTCACTTTTATACATGTTTGAACTTTACCTATTTTTTTTCAAATAAACACATTTTGCTATTTACCAAAAATTCAAGTAATACACCTATATGGTTCAAGCAAATATTCAAACGTGAGGACTTTGAAAATTAAGTACTGAATTTAAACATTCCGGGTAATCTTACATAGAATGATGCATTTTTCTTTTTATTTCAATTTTTGTAATAAATCTATAAAAAATAAAAAAAGAATTTATAAATTTTTAATTTAAATCTTTTATTTTTAAAAGAATTTAAAAATAAAAAGAATTCTGACTAATTTCAGATTAGGTGGATGCAGGTCAATAAGGCTTACCAGTGCAGCTGGCTGGACCATTTTGTTCATATCCAGGGAAGCAGAGACAACGATATGATCCCGGAATCTCCGTACAGTTAGCGTTAGCTCCGCATATATTAGGGTTGTTAGTACATTCCAGCACATCCTCCGTGCAGTTAGCTCCCTGCCATCCTGCCTGGCAGTTACAAGTGCCATCAACGGCTGTACAATTAAAAGTGTTATCAAATTCACATGGACATTCGTTTGCACAGTCCTGGCCCCATCTTGTACTGGAACATCCTGTAGAATATCAAATTATTTTGTTCTTATTTTCATGTTTTGTACAACGATACTTGACATGTTTACATGTATTTTCATGTTTTGTACAACGATACTTGACATGTTTACATGTAGCAACTTTATTAGAATTCTAACACTCACTGTCCAAGAGAATACTAAAAACAGTAATATTACTAAAACTAATAATATAACTTTAATTGGAGTTATCTTTCTTAGAAATTTATCTCTCTATATTACTGAAAGCAGTAATACTATAGAGATTGTCAGTTCGCTCTAATACCAGTGGATTCGGGGAGAAATGAGGGTGATTAGGAGTTGTATCTTATTCAAATGTATACTGAAAAATTGTTTAAAACATCAGGGAATTTTTTTTTCTCAACATATTTGAAGGAAATGTGATATCGGAAAGAAGAAAAAATGAAAAATAGGTTCCAAATGGACATTATTTTCATTTTTCAGTATTAAAATTTGTTCATATTTAATGAATTTGTTGTTGAATGAAAGAATTGTGTGATAAAGGTGCGCTTGTAGCTTTAAAATGTTGCTTTATCTATATTACAGAAAGATGTAATATAAGGTGGCAACATTACTGTTTTCAATATTATAAGGGATTACTGTTAGCAGTAATATTACAGTTCTAAGTAATATTACTATTTATAGTATTCTCCTGGACTGCTGCTTGTCTAAATCATCATCACTATCGTTTGAATGAAGGGGTTTAAAATATTGTAAACGTGGAAATTTTTCTGTGGGGGTAATTTTCATGTATTTCGTGAATCAAGGATGTTCGCAAAAATTTCTCCCACGCGAAAATAACCCTGCTGCATTCTTACAGTGACAGAGACGTTTCTATCGCAGATATTTTCCCCAAGCGTAACGTCTTGATATATAATTGCGAAATTTTCCCACAGCCAAAATAACCACGTTTACAGTACATGTATTAGACAAGGTTCCATTAGTGACCATATCAAGAGTAAATTTAAACAGTTAAATCTTCAAGGGAATGTCATATTAAGGTCTTATAAGACAGGTGGTCTCTTAATACAGGTTCATTTACATAAAAATTGTTTCTAAAGAAAGTGCTAGCAAGTTTTCTTGAAGACTGTTAATAAGTATTACTGCACTGTACAGCTTAGAAATTCACCTATTCTTCCTTCCATACTGATGAGACTTCACATTGATATACATTGTACATGTACATGTACATGTATGTCAGTCATAATTAGCCTATTTACAACTTTTGTGAAACAATTCCTCTTTTACATGTACATGTATATCATATTAACTAAATCTTTAAGTTTGCTCTTTAATCAATGGGCAAAAGAGGCAAAAATAAACCCTGGAGCAAAACGGGCAACAGAAGCAAAAAGAAAACCTGAGGCAAAAAAGGACAAAAGAGGCAAAAATAAAATCTGGAGCAAAATTTCTCCTTACATAGATCTAAATCAACGATGAGCAAAACAAGGTGTAGTATACATGTACAGTCTACTCTCAATAAGTCGAACTTCAAGGGACCATTACAAAAAGTTTGACTTATCGGGAGTTCGACTTACTGAGTACATGACCAGCAATTGATTTTTGAATAGAGCGATGTCCCTTTCTCTATCACCATTCACAAATGGTGTGTTGTCTTCTTTTATCACTCAAGCTACCCTTAATGTATGTAATGCAACTCCAAAGCAAGAAAGGATCAATTATCTGTCCACCGATCTCCTTATAATTAATAATTTTTTGTTTAAGAGTTAAAATTTATTGAGGTGAATTTTCAATGTAAAATGAGTTATGGGACCTAAATATTAGTTCGACTTAACGAAAAATTCAAGTTATCGGAATTCAAGTTATCAGGAGTAAAAATGCATAGACACCTATGGAAGAAAAACGGGACTTTTAAAGATAGTTCGAGTTAAGCGGAAATTCGAGTTATCCGAGTTTGAGTAAATGAGAGTAAACTGTACATACCAACACATGCAGATCCTACTTTTGAATATCCAGGATCACAGATGCAGACATAAGAGCCGTTCAGATTATTACATGCAGAATTAGCGAAACAAATGGACGTATTGGTGCACTCGTCGACGTCTTCTTCACACGTGCTGCCGACCCAGCCCGTCTTACACGTACAGTTTCCGTCCACTTTGCTATAACTTTCCAGGTTTTCCGTGTTACACAGACTGTCGTTCACACAGTTCAATCCAAACTTTCCATCTGGACAGTCTAAAAATAAGATTTTCATTCATAACATTCTCTGTACATATATTAATCAATACCAGTAACAATTTTATCAGTAAGCAAAAATCTCAGAAATGACATAAAAGGAGGCTAAACTATCATCATAAAGTATCTGTAATAAAACAATAAAAAGTGAAAAAAAAACAGAAAAAAATAAACACCCTGCAACACTCAAAAGTTTTTTTTCCTATAAATCACCAATTTATTGATAATGTACCAGGTATGCTGTAAAAATAATTTTCTTAAAACACATACAGTTACTGTACTGTATTGTATCAGTATATCTTATATTTCAGTACAGTCATGTATTTATTTTTCTGGCAGAACTACCACTGCATGTCAATTCTATGCACAATTTGAAGACCGCTAATATCTTTATTAGTAATATATAACTTTAAGGGTAAATTAAAGGAAAAAAATCAAATTGATAAATAACCATTTGGTTACTATGACACTAACTTGCCCCAAATCTGATATTTCTGGTTTCTACAAAAATGTTCTCGACACAAAAATCAGTTCATCATGTATGTTCCAATGCGGATTCAGTACATTTACCATGTATCTTCATTTCTGAGTCCCTAGCCTAGGGCCGGCCTTTCCCGTTTCAGCATGAAAAACTTAATGTATAAAGACAGGCTCTCACACCCATTTTTGGGACTGAGGCCAGGGCCTTTGAAATTTAGAAAAAAAATAGCTGAGTTTTATCAAAAATTGGAAAAAAATATATAAATAGGTTTGGATGCCATTTCACTTGAAATTTAGTATTTTTAACTTTTTCCATGAGGTGTCAAATTGGGAAAAATTTGTTAAATAACATGTAGGAAAAAAGATACTATTCAACATTGGGAATGAGGCCAAATGTCGGACCAAATTCAGGTCAATCGAGAGCCCTGAAACAGCATTAATACAATACTTACCAATACACGTCCTTTGATTGGTGTCTAACTGTTTACCGGCAGGACAGGAGCATGTATAGCCAGGATTAGGATCATTTTCCGTACAAGTGTCTGAGCAAGGGTTTGGACTGCATTCATTGATATCTGTGAACAATAAAATCATCATTTGAGGTGCACCACACATGTACATGTATGTACAATGTACATGTTGAAAAGAAATCATGGACAAGTGAAATATACTTGCACATGTTCATGCATTTTCAATATTAATGAGTTAAAGAAGATCCTGACGATAATCTCAACAGCACTAACAATAGAGCAAAGAATTAAGCATCGACTAACCCCTAGTAAGCCAGAGGTGGTACTAGGTGCCCGGGAGGAGTAAGCATCCCGTTTGGCTAGCTGCACCCGCTGGCGATGTTTAAGCACGAAAATAATACAGTATGCCGTCGATGTTTAAGCACGAAAATAATACAGTATATAAGATTAAGTCTGATAGTATAATTACTTTTAAGACTTCAGGGACAGTAAAATTATGCCAAAAGCACACTGTCATTTTTTTTTAAATTAAAGGCTTGCTAAACATATTTCAAATAATGAGACATAAAGTCATGTAAATGGAATTTGAGTACCCTATGTAATTGGCAGTAACTCATAGACAATGATTCAATTCTGTTATTTTTTTTTTTTTTTAAATATACAAAAGCAAAACAAAGTTAAGCCAATCAGGAAGGATCCAGCCATTATTTGTTTTGAACAAAATTATATGCAAAAAATGGGGGAAAATCTGTATTTTGGCTTTTTCCAGGGGGAGGGATTGTCCAGATCTCCCTTATAAGATCCGCACTTACCTGTACAAGTAACTCCATCAGGATCTAAATTTTTCCCAGGGGTACACAAGCAATAGTCATTGCCATCTTGTCCTACGGCACATAATTCTGAGCAATTAAACGTCGTGTTGGAACAAACGGTATTTACTGAAAAAAATACAATGAGAAGAATGGTTGAATATAAAAGTAAGCCATGAATAGGGTACATTATAACAGAACAGTGACAAAGCCATGAAGGGGTCTGTGGCATGCTTACATAGTACATTGTATTGGTTTTTGCAAAACATATATATTGTAGATGTATTAACTTTACCTAACAATTTTTTTTTTTAATTATCATCTTTCAAATTATTCAAATAAACACATTTTGCTATTTACCAAAAATTCAAGTATCAAAATTATATGCTTAAAGCAAATGTTAATTTTAGGTAATTTTACATAGAATGATGCATTCATTTTTTCTTTTTTTTTTCAATTTTTAGAAATGAACTTTTTTTTTTAATAAAATTTTTGATAAAAAAGGATTCGTGAATTTTTAATTAAATTTTTCTTTTAAAAGAATTTAAAAATAGAATATGAAAATATTACACTAATTTAAGATTAAGTGGATGCAGGTTAATAAGGCTTATCAATGCAGCATTATTTTGGGTCTTGTGAAACATAATATTATTGCACTTGTTAAATTTGACCTTTCTTTGTACATGAAATATGTAAAACTGCAAATCTTGAAAACTAATTCAATAATAAAATGGCAATGGGAGCGACAGACAGACAGATGAACGATAGAACATAAAGACGTACAAGTACAGAAAGTCTATTAATTTTGATTAGACGTTTGACCTTTTCCTGTATATGAAATACTAGTACATGTATGAAAGCTGTAAGTCTTGAATAGGTGTACACGGTACTTCTTAAGTTATTGCGTCAGAACCAAAGTAATGACAGATGGACAGACATTAAAACAGACAGACAGATGACTGGTAGGACAGTAAGAGTAAGATGGAAATTGATTCTTATTAATCCTGATAGTATTATTGTGTAGAGCCTTATAAGAGCAAACAGAACATTAAAGAAAATTTTTAATTTGTTTTTACTTACCATGCTAATGGTGTTAGGAAAAATCACCGTAAATAAAAATGATACGTACCAATGCATGTCTTTAGGTCTGCAGGACTCCGAGAAAAGCCAGGATTACAGGTGCACCTGTAACTACCGAAATTATTGGTGCAGACCTGGTCGCACGGATTGACAGGCCCCGAACACTCATCATAGTCTGAAACACGTCAAATTTTTTTTTTAATGTACATGTAGTTATAAATATAAATTTGAAGGACGCACGCACGCACGCACGCACATACGCACGGAAGGACGGACGGACAAGTGCATCACTATATACCCCCACCATTATATGGCGGGGGTATAATTATTCCAAGGAATGCATGTGTCGCATGCGAAACATAGCGACACTCAGGAATCTCTTTTATAGGGTGCGACATCCAAGTGTGACAGACAGACGGACAGAAAAGCAGACAGATGGACAACCGACAAAGTGATCCCTAAGTGTCGCTATGCTTCGCAGGCCACACAAAAATTTAGTACCTGTATATGATGCAATGGTCATAGAAACAATTTAACCAATTTCTCCATGTTCTCTTAGACTATCAAAATTTCCAACCATGCAAAAATAGAATAACGTCTTACCGTCATGTCACATGTTATGCCATTGGCATTCAATTAGGAATATTAATCTAGAATTACAATAGCTAGTGTATGTGTTGCAATGGTCATGAAAATGTTATAACCAATTACTCTAGGAAAAGTTTCAACCATGTGAAAATAGAATGCCGTCTTACTGTTACATGTTTGCGATCGGCATTCTTTTTAAAAACTAGAATTATAGTAATGCATATGTTGCAATGGCCATGAAAATGGTTTTAGTTAATTTCTTTGTCAAAAGTTTCAACCATGCAAAAATGGCCATGAAAACAGTTAAGTTCTCTATCAAAAGTCTCAACCATGCAAAAATAGAATGCCGCCTTACCGTCACACGTTCTGCCATCGGCATTCAGCTGGAATCCAGCATTACAGGAGCAGATGTAACTGCCGGCAGTATTTGTGCAGACATGACTACATGGGTTATTTGCACATTCATCGATATCTGTAATTATATGACAAGTCATGCAAATATTAATGTTTGAAATTTATATATAGCGTAATCGGCATCCGTGAATTTCAAAAAGGATTTCATTATAAAACATGTACCTAAGAGAATTTTTTTTTTCTATTCAAGTAATACTATATAATTTCTTTTTTACTTGAATTCCTGTACATTTGTACCTTGAACAATAGTGATTTTTCAAAATTATTTTTTCTACATTGTAAAACCATTTTCTGAAGTTGACGACAAAATTTACTAATTAAAATCATACATGCACCTTAATCAGTTTTCTAGATTATTCGGTTATTCATATTACATGTACTCTATTTTTCGTTCAATACATACATGTAACTTTTAATGTTTTTACCTTGGCATGTGCCATTCTTCTGGTAGCCAGTCTTACAGTCACACCTAAATGACCCCAGAGTGTTGACGCACACTTCATTCATTCCGATACAAGGGTTTGTAGAACCGGCCGTACACTCATCGATGTCCGTGTCACACTTATCACCCGCCCAGCCTTCGATACACTGGCATCCCACTACGTTATTACAGCCACTTGCACCAACTCCACAGTTACATAGGTTGGCACAGTTTGCACCGTAGTGAAACGCGTCACATTCTTTAAAAAAAACAAAAATAAAGTCACATAGGTTGGCACAGTTTGCACCGTAGTGAAACGCGTCACATTCTTTTAACAAAAAATAATAATTCTATTTTACTGTACGTGTTTTAAGACTCCACAGTCACATTCATTTAGTTTTCACAGTTTAGCACAGAAGTGAAAAAATTCACATACTGTTATCAGAAAGAAATTAAAGGAAAAAAAAACATGTAAAAACTTAATATATTATTGTCTTTTTAGATCTGATAACATTTACACGCACATTTTCAAAGCTTTCTTCACGACAATTTCTTAATGTACAATGTACAATGTACTTTGACATCAATATTATTTACGATACTATTTACTTAAAACACTTAGAAATGTATACGTAGAGTAAATATATCAATTTACACTTAAGGTAGTCGACCCATAACTTACTCCCTTAAATCTTCATTCAACATATACAGATTTTAATTGCCGTAGAAAAAAAGTAAGAGAGTAGTCTTTATAGTAATAGAAACAGAATTTTTCATACAATGCATCTCAGTAACTTTTAAATTCAAATGCTGAAAAACTTCAGTACAAGAAACTTTATAACCAATGGGCCACTTGCCGCAATTCATAATGGCTGACAAAATGACGAAAAATGTCCGAGGTAGGCAATTTTTGCACACTTTTTTCATAGTTTTGTCACAATGGAATTGCGTCTGTCAACAGTGACATCATAATTAAATACAATGACAAAAGATGTCGACTCGGACATTTTTAGCTTTCTCACAAAATCGGAAAATGGTCTATTTGGGCCAACTTAAAGGCATATACATATACATGACACATAACATGTATGAAAATGTCAGAATTTACCAAAGTTAAAATTAACTACCGTTCATAAATTATGTACTTACGTGTACAAGTTCTTCCGTCGTTTTCCAGTTTGAATCCAGGGTTACAGGAGCATGTATATCCCCCGTCTATGTTAGTGCACGACTCCTCGTCGGAACACTGATTTAGTGTGCTATTTCTACACTCATTTATATCTGTAAAATTGAAATTGAATCCTCAGTTACAGCTATAAAATCTGAAGGGATTGAAAATGAAGATTTTTTCAAGCAGCCTCAGACACTTAAAACGGAATTATTTGGGGAACATTCAACTGATTAAGTGTCAGTATATACATGTACATGTATGTACCATATGGCTAAGACGGATCATTAGTTCTTTACATTACATGATTTTTACTATATTCTTAGTACTGTTTTAACTGTATTAGAATATTCATAATACTGGTCAATTTGAAGAAAATTTGGGATGATACCTGACATACATGTAAATGCATTACAATGTCATGAAATTCCTATAGTAATGTTATACATATTTGCAGTTACATTTTCCCAGACTTTAGGCAAGTTAAAAAAATTTCAAGATTGGAAATTGGTCTATTAGACACACCTTGAAAGTAAAATGAATAACTTACCTATGCACGCCTCCGGGTTTTGAGCATTTACTTGGTATCCGCTGGCACAGAAGCATGTTGCTACATTATTGATCACTTTACAGCCATAACTACAGTTCAAGCTAGGATTCACAATCGAGCAAAAGTCTTCAACTGTACGAAACAAAGACACTCATAAAAACATAATGTAAACATAGGGTAATCAAAGATTACATAGCTCGCCTATACAGGTTTTTGCCAGAAAAAGGTTAAAGCTTTTGATAAGTAGGTCAAAGTCCAAGGTCATGGTCACTAGGTCAAAGGTCATGGTCTCAAATGAAAGGTCTTGTCACAAGGTATCTACATGTGAAATATCAAAGCCCTACCCCTTAAAGTTCAAGAGAATTAAGCCAGGTTAAAGTTTTGTCTACGGACGACGACAACGCCGCCGCCAAGGGTATGGCATTAGCTCTCTAGACTTTTTCGTCCCAGCGAGCTAAAAATTGTATCTACATGTATGTATTTGAGACAATAAACCCTTATATCATTGTGACATTTGTATGGTAACATCAATTATATGCCGTCATTTCCAAGAGCATACTAAATTTTGCATCAGATACATTTCAGAACAGCAAGAAACATCGAATATGAAAATATCACATAAAAATAAGGGGGTAAAAGTTACCTCTTCTACACGTCTTTCTGTCGTTTTCTAGAGCGTATCCCAGTTCACATTCACAGTTAAAGCTTCCCTCTGTGTTTATACATGAATGCCCACAGCCATCCACATTCAATGAACATTCATTGATATCTAAAGCGGAAAAAGAAACGTACTTGACATGATTAACTGTAAAGAGGTTTACACATTAACATACTAGTGCAAGAGCAAAATACTTGCAATAAAAATACAATCATAATGTTGTATGATGGCAAGCTGATATCTTTATGAAATCCAATGTTGAGGTCATTCAAAGGTAAATACATGTAGTAATTCTAAATCGAGAAGTTTGATTTGAAGTCGCTATAGTCATTGATCTAGAATAGATACTTTTAAAAGAATGTTGTTTTCTTTATGGTATTCAATGGGTAATGAGAGGTAATTGACCCTTCCGATTGCGGGAAAAAATGCAAAATTTCGTGACATCACAATGCTTTTTCCATGTGTTTACCTCGGACAAACAAGCTTCGAACCTCGGTCAAACATCGAAATTGCATGGTGACGTCATGGAATTTCTCAAATTTTTCCCGCATTCGGAAGGGTCAATTTGAATACAGTAACCCATTTATTGAATCCTGAGATCTAAAATCACAGTTAGTAGTTATAATAATTTTTTTTTTTACATGTACCATTTAATTTAGATATTGAAAAAAAAGGTTACTTTAAGAGTTACAGGCCCTTACAGTTTATATTGAACTCTATGGAAAAAAGAATTTTTTTTATTTTTTTTCAACAGAATAATAGGGCATCAAATATTGATTGGTAAAAAAAAATTTCTAGAAATATATTTAATCAAATTTGGCTTAAAAATCAAAAGTTCACAATTAGTTTTTCTACAATTAATTTTTTTCCCATAATTTTCAACAAGGAGAGATAACTCCTAAAATGACCCTTTTCGAAATATTTCTCATTTCCATATTTACTAGACTAGTACAAAAGCTTTAGAAATATCATATGGCTCAGAAAGATATTTAATGGTGAATGAAATAATGATCGCTGAGCAATATAACTCCTCTACTGTTATAAATTTATGTCCTGCAACTCTGCTTATAACTCTTCAATTTAACATGAATTTACTATCCATGCAGCTAACTTCAGAAATAAGAAAACTGCAGAGGTTTTATCAAGGGGCATTACTCCTTGTAAAATAGGTTATTTAGCGTGATGAAAGTCAAAATTGCTCTGTAAGTATCCATTACTAAGCTGTGTATCAAATTTCATCTGAATATCTCTATTTGTTGCAGAAAAAAGTCTGGAAATTGACAATTGGACAGACGGACGGACGGACAGACTGAGAGCAAACTAAGCGTCCACTTAGGCATTGCTGGTAGGGGACTAATAAACTTAATTTCAATGTTTTTGGCATAATTTCCTTCATTACCCATTGAATACTTTATTCGCCATTTTAGTCTTGTCTATTGATTCAAATAAATGCATTTATTTGTATGTTGATTTTCAACAGTAAAAGTAACATTATTTTCAAAGATAATCATAAAAAAAAAGATAATATAAACAAACGATAAACTCATGTATTAATCATTTCCTAGTAGTGCATGATAATACATGTACAAAGATTTGGATAGATTACGTCTCTATTTACATGTAGTTTACTGACGTAAAAACTGTAATTATGGAAACTTAATATTCACTTCCTGACAATTGGACAGATGGACTGACAGACGGACGTTTCCTTCACAATAAGAAGATATTATAGTATTAATATTACCAGAACAAGTATAGGCAGAATCTTGATTATATCCTGCGTTACAGCGGCATGTAAAACTCCCCTCATTGTTCTCACACGTCGAAATTCCGGCAGTGCAATTGTTAGTACCCTCCGCAGCACATTCATTTATATCTGAAATGCAACAATGTTAAAATGTGTATCTTTATTGAAATTCTTATCAGTAACATGTAAGAATAATGGAAATTGGTGTTTATTTTCAAAAGTTATACGCATTCACTTGCAGGAAAGCTAAATTATGTATAACAGCAGAGCACATACTTTGGGCATAGTGCAAAATATAACATATTCAACAGTTTATCTGCCAATCATCAAGTCACACGACTAAAATTACACCGGACATTACAAAATTTGGCAATATTTTCATTGTGATGTCTTTTGATGTCACAATAAAAAACACGAGATTGTATCAAGACGTTGCAAACAAATATGACGTCACATTGAAATATTTTGCCAAATGATGTGTTGTCCCATCTCTATGCGTATAAAATCTAGTTTTCAAACAGTTACAAAACTAAACTGGCAAATGGAAAATTTGTAGTTGGATTAATGGAAAACATTATAGCTCAATTATCCCGAAATATCAACAAAACTTCAGACACAGTTGCACATGAACATACCTATACAATTATCGTTGGCATCTTTTTCAAATCCAGTGCGGCAATCACATCTGAACCCGCCTTCAGTATTAACACAATTTTGATTGGCTGCACAGCTGAGCGGGTTGACTGTACATTCGTCTATGTCCACGTCGCATTTATCTCCTTCCCATCCAGACAGACAGACACACCCCAACACGGTGTCGCAACGATCCATACCCAGACCACAATTACACGTACTTGCACAACCAATCCCATAATTTGGCAGTTCACAAGCTGTAATTCAATAGATTAAGTATCTGTTTTACAATTTCATACTGAACCTTCAAATGAGATAAAGAAGAATGATCCTGACGACAATCTCAGCAGCACTCTCAATAGAGCACCAAATTGAGCATCGACGGAGCCCTAGCAAGCTAGAGGTGGGACCAGGTGCCCGGGAGGAGTAAGCATCCCCTGTAAGGCTAGCCGCATCCGCCGTTGATGTTCACACATGAAACTGAAATTGCATTTTTATTATGCCACATACCCAAACCACAGTTAAAAAAAAACAAAACAGTTACATGTACTAGTATAACCGACTCAAGGCTGAATTTCTACAGTTTTACAGTTCACAAGCTGTACGTCAATGGGAGTATTTGTTATTTCAAATTCACGCTTCCAATTGCATTTTTTTTATGTTACAATGCTTTTACTTCATAAGTTTCAAACTCCAGTCAAACATAAAAACTACATGAAGGTGTCATGTACCTTCTCAATTTTTTTTCATGCAATCAGAAGGCTAAATTATACATTATACATGTTATAATCATGTTCAAATTCTTTTTTTTTTCAGGATTTTTTTGTACCTAATATTATGGTTGCTTTGGGTTTGTTCTTTTTTTTTGGGGGGGGGGGGGGGGTTGAAAATCTAATATTCAGGAAAGTTTGTTTCAGGATCTCTTGTTTCTTAATCATTAATGTATAAATAATTAAAGAAAACATCATGCAATCTAAATGAAAAATATTTTAATCTCTTATCTAATTACAAAAAGTGCAATTTTTAAACATTTGGTGAAATCTGGCATGCACAGATCTTTTACTTACGGATGCAAGTACTCTGATCAACATCCAACTGATAGCCGGCTAAACATGAGCATGTGTACGATCCAACGGAATTAGTGCATCCCTGTGAGCAAATGCTGGATTGACACTCGTTGATATCTGAAAAGTAAAAATTCATTTCACTTTATGTTTGGAATTTTCGTCTTTCACATATTTTTACACAATCCTGTCTTTTTTTTTTATGTTTCACGTCATGTGACTTTTTGGGCAGGAACAGAAATCAACTTTACAGAATTTATATCAAAATTGATAAATCTAAATGAAGTTAGAAGGATTTTTCCTTCAAAATACATGTGAATTTCTCATGAACTCTTTAAATATGTCATTTTAATTCATATATGTACATGTACATTGTATAATTGTGAATAATTATTTTTTTCAATATACATGTACATGTTTACATGTATGTGATCAGTAAAGATTTGTCTATTGGACATTTTTCATTTATTACTCCACTTGCAAAATTAAGCTTTGTGTAACTTAAATCGAAGCTAAATCTTAAGAAATCAAAAAGGTAAGTATCAAAATTAAATAATAATAAATGTGTTACAGTATTCAATTTCTAAACAGTCCAAGAAAAAAAAAAATAATACAAACACAGAAGCTCTTACCTGTACAAGTTTCGTTGTCGCTAGATATTTCATATCCTTGTTCACATATACACTCGTATGTGTCCATAGAGGTGTTTCTACATGTATAGCTACAGTTCAAGCCCGTTATACGAAAAGCACAGGGATCAATATTAGGGTCTGAAATTGTTAGAAATGAAATTTATTTATTCAATTTAGACTTTAATTATATTTTTAAAATTCTAACAGGCTGAAGTCAGTGATGAAGGGACAAATGATTGTACATGTTAAACAAGGAGAAAAATGGAGGAGAATCAAGATTCAAACAGTTTTATTACTTTTACAGCAATATAGCAGCTTTATTAAGCCAAAATTCCGCTGATTAGCGTAAGATTTTCCTCTCTGCTAAGGGCCATGTAAATTTATTCAAAAATATAAATAGCGTCCAAAACAGAATCTTTGGGACAATTCTCTGAAGTTAAAAATCTGTAAGTCATAAATTATAAGTAAATACCTTCATCTCTGCTGAAGTACACTAATCTTATTCAAAAATCAAAATAGCCTCCGAAAAGGGATTTTATGGGACAATATTCTATGAAGTAAGAAATCTGTATGTATAACACTTAATACCTTCAGCACATTTTTTGCCATCGCTCTGCAGGACATATCCATACACGCACGAACAGTCAAAACCTCCGACATTATTAGTACAGATCTGTTCACAGCCACTTGATCTCTCGAGACATTCATCAATATCTGCAAATTAAAAAGAAAATTACTCGATAAATATTAAAAAAAAAAAAAAAGGGTTTAATTTTGTATTATATAGGATCTCAAATGATTTTCTATTTGATACTGTATGTATGAATCAAGTTGTTTGAGTTTTACATCACCGAGCCTTGGCGAGTTTCATAAATAACGTATGGAATAGAAACATCATTTGAGATTCTTAATATCACATGAAATTTGGTGTTATTGATCAAAGAAACGTCAAAATGTTCTAATTTCGACTTCATTTCTTGCAAATAACGTGCCAACGTTGCCGTTTCTATTGTGACGTCACAAAGGATCTTGAGCGCTTCATCCAATGACCACGCTCCCAAAGTGATATGCAACGTGTTATCATAACATCTATTTATGAAATGGCTTTCTGTAACTGAATAAAGGGTGTATCATGTGATTTTATTCTATAAACTATAAATAGCGACGCTCTGATTGGCTGATAACATCGCCGACCGTCCTTTATAAATCACCATATACCACAGTCTAAAAATAGAACTAGATTACCCCCACTAACTTCTGCAAATGCCTACGTTATTTATTGTGAATCAAATATGAAATTATAGAATAAAACAGTCATGGACTTTTAACTGGGTATATATGATGTGATATTGACTTACTATGAAAATATTGACCTCGGCTTCACCTCGGTCAATATTTTCACAGTAAGTCAATATCACATCATATACACTGAGTTAAAAGTCCATAATTGAATAATATACATTCAATTTCAATACATAAACATTACTCTATTAAAAGCAGCCACTCAATAAAATACACGTAATAACATATCATTTTATGTATTCTAACAAAGCTTTATAAAAGCTGATTTTCCATGCAGTAATCCAGTTAGATTGCCAGTCTGAGACATCACACAATGTAGTAAAATTTTGTGATGTCACAATAGAAAATATGACATTATGCATGAAGACAATACGATATTAAAATATGTCGTCACAATAGAAAATTTCGCCAATAAATGTGATGCCTTTGGTCTCTACTCTGATAAAATCTAGGTTTAATGGTCACAGCTATTACCTTTAAAATGGACTATCATGTAGAATTAATTATTATAGACACAATATACAACCGATACCTTGACATGAAGACTGGATCCTCCGAAATCCAGCATTACAGCTACAGACATAGCTACCATCAGTGTTCGTGCAAACCTGATCGCAGTCGTTACTGCTATACGTCGTATTACACTCATCAATATCTACAATATACAATATATAATACAATATATCATATTATAATAAAATAAAATAGAAAGATCGACTACTTTTCATGTTTTTGCAATCCTGCAGCCAATTTCACAAAAATTCTTACGAAAAATCTGAGGATTTTTCGTAACTTTCAGTCAATCATATCTCAGCCTTACGAATAAAAAGTTGAAATAATCTTTATTTAATAACTGAAATTTATCAAAAAATGAGATAAAATTTGAATTTTAACAGAAAAAATAAATAAATATCAGACTTTGAAAGTTACGAAAATTTCTGATATTTATCGCAAGTATTTTCATGAAATTGACCGCAGGTCACAGTTGTTTCTGCTTTCTGCTGTATATCACACTCGTCAATGGCTAGATATCAAATAATATTATGTCATGTATAATCTGGATAGTACGCCGATTCTGATTGGCTAATCGTAGGTCATGATATTTCATATTGATCGCTGGTGACAGATATTGATTTGGCTTGTTTAATTGCTTAATACAAGTATCAGCGGGTCCATATCATATCACTGGTGACAGATATTGATTTGGCTTGTTGAATGGCTTTATACAAAAATCATCGGGTCCATATCAAGTCGTATTGACCTAACCTACCGCCCATCCTTGTAAATGCTAATTGTACAATTCCATGACAATTATGACATTGTGTAATTTGACAAAAATTGAATTTTAACATTATTGTAAAATTGAAAATCTGATGATGCATGTATGATGAGTCTTACCTATACACTTATCAACGGAGAGTTGGTAACCTGCCACGCAATCCGAGCAATTGAATCCCCGTCCGTGGAGTTGTTGCTCTTGAGGGGTCAAATCGATACAAGTCTGACCAACAGCGCATGGGTCAGCTATGCATGCATTTACATTTTTGTTACAATCAACTCCTATCAAAAAACAAAAACAAAAAAATTAAAAGTAGTCCATTTGACGAAATTTATATTTTGAACATGTTTTTTATTTGGATATGCTACTGAATCAACCCTACAGGAAATTTGGAGCCGCGCACTCTCTGTAAAGTAAATGTACAAATCTTAATTCAAAACATTAAAGAGGGCGCTACTGAAATGAATTTTTATGGCTCTGCTGATGAGAATTTAATATTCGAAACATGTGTCTGGTGCAAGAAAAATTGTTCAAAATTTTCTCCATGAAGGTATAGAGTTGGAACATTTCCATATTATTATAGTGGATGACATAAAGTGACAAAAAAAAGTATGAGGTACCAAGTTTTTCATTGTTACATCACAATGGAATCACATCTTTAACAGTGAAGTCGGGATGAAAATTCTGAAAATGGTACGTCTATCCAGGTGAGATACAATTACACATGTATATATGAATAACAATGGTAATGAAAGGATTAGTATTAATGATGGTTGATTCAAGAGATTTTCAAGAAATGTTATTTTTTTCAAATTTTTTAAATTATTTTCCAAAAACAATTAAATACCACCTCAGTCTTGATATTCAGTATTGTAGCATGAAGAAACAGGGGCAACAAGGTAAAAGTTCCTGAGGACAAGCATGCATACATAATTAAGAAAGTTATAAAGTTTACAAAAGGTGGCACACTAGTTGATATTTGTTTCACGTACCTTCAAATCCTTCATTACATATGCATACAGCGAGCTTGAAGGTGGCGCCATTGTCGGCTGTCCTCGTCCTGTTATAGTTACACTGCCCGTTTCCGCTACATCCCGTACACATTATGATTGTTACGTCTATGGCCCCTGATTGTACATTCTTGTCGTCAATAGCCGCAATCCTATAATGAATGTATCGTAAAATAAGGAGGAGATCTCCAACACGACTACATTACAGTGATCACAGCGGAACACACACGCGACAAGAAAAAGGGAACAAACCGACTGAGACATCAAGAGCAATACACCACTTGCCAAAATTTATAATGAAAGACAAAATGACGTAAAATGTCCAAGGTAGGAACTTTTCGCATGCTTTTTCATTGTTACTGACTTCTGTCTTTAGCTGTGTCATCATAATGAAAAAACTGTTGAGTGAGTGTCAAAGATGTTGACTCGGACATTCTGTGCACAAAAACAAGATCAGAAAATGGTCTATTGTATTACATTATTAACACTTGAAGGACTACACTATACACGTAGACATAAATGAATGATCTACAGAGTTCTCTTGTAAATGCAATATCGATTGCAGGTGGTGCCACTAAAAATGATAATTGCAACACTGCATAAATTCTGCTGAAATACCGAAGTTTTAACAATGAATTTAAATGGTATCTTAATTTATCTTTTCTGCATAATTATTTCAATATAGTTCCACTCAGATACATGTATATTGAGTATTGAAATAAAATTGGAAGAGAAAAGAAAGAAAGAAATAGACATCCCATCTACCAAAAAAAATTTTTTTTAAAGAATTTCCTTCATTCAAAAGAAAAAAAAATCACTTACGATAAATTTGCAGGACTGGAATCGGAGGGGGTCCAGGTGGCTACCCCAGTTGCATTATTAAAAGAAAATCCTGAGCTTGGTTGATCCAGCAGTATGTACGAGGCTGACACATCATCGGACACGTTATAAGTTAACGATACAGATACGTTAACTTCAGCATTTATTGTGTTAGTCCCTGAAATTGTTGGTACCTCATTTGCTGAAAAAAAAGTAATTATTGTTCAGTGTAAATTGTCAATTTTTTTTTAATACCATCAGTTACATAGTAAGTTAGTGACCTGATAAGGAAAAATACATGCTGTGAAAAGTAAAACCCGACTATCGGGCGAGGCACAGCCTGTAAAGGAAGTCAAAATTGTTCAGTGTGAATTGTTGGGTTTTTTATACATATAATATATGTAGTCAGGTTTGAACTCTGAGAGTTTTGTTTTAATTGAAAGATTTGAAAATAGATATTACTAATATAGACATGCAATTTTGAATTCATTTTGCCACAAAATATATATGTATTGAAATGACTAATGTTGGCCTGCAAGCATAACTACTTATATGATTTGACAGTCAGGACATACATGTATTTTAGCATAATTACTGAAATGTTCCAAATAGACAGACAGACAAAAAAGACAGACAGACAGACAGAGTGTCAGGCAGAAAGATAGAGACAAACATTAGGATGAAAAGATGGGCAGACAGCAAGACAGACTCAGACATACAAAAAGCCGAACAGAAATAGTGATTGACAGACAGACAGACAGAAAACCATGTAGAAAGTCACAGAGATAGATGGACAGACATACAGGCATGCAACCAGACAGACAGACAGACACAGACAGACACAGACAGACAGACAGACAGACAGACAGACAGACAGACAGACAGACAGAGGTAGACATATAGACAGAGGTAGACATATAGACAGAGGGAGACATAAAGACAGGCAGATGGAATGGCAGATATACAAACATGCAGACAGATAAAAACAGATATACAGACAAGCCAGAAAGCCTGATAGAGACTACATATAGACAGACAAACATGCAGACAGAAATACAGACATAAAGACAGAAAGCCTGATAGACACTAATAGAATCTATCCCCAGATGTGATCAGGGACAAGGAAATCTAACCCGAGTGTCCAGGATTTGCTTGTACCACGACGAGGCTTGCCGAGTCGTGGACAAAAGCAAATCCTGGACACGAGGGTTGGATTTCCGTGTCCCTGATCACGTCTGGGGATTGATTATTTTTCTCCCATTGTCTAAAAGCGCTAAAAAATAGATTTTATGTATTCTTTTTCATAGTCTTGATCGGCTAACGAAGCAATCGTGTATGACGTCACAATTGACGTTACAGTCAAAAGGCACGTGAAAATGTTATTTTACCCCATAGGGGTAAGACAAGGATATCTTTTCCCAGCGTTTCCATGGATATCCCAGTCCACAGTGGGAGAATACATATAGACAGACAGATACATACAGACAGACAGACATACTAAGTATTTGCTGTTCCTCATCTCCTTCTGCAGCAGCAGCTCCAGATGACTGAGCTAAGCTGGTATCTCTGGTGACCAGGTAATCATAGATACAAGAAGCCTGGGCGTTGGCGCCGCACACTGCTTCTGCCCTGGTCCTCTCTTCTGTAGTAGCATCCTCCAAGAAGAAAGGCTCGAAAGCGGGATGTTGAAAGTCTGTCCAATTTTTTCCGTTTGGATATTTGAATAAGGAGTCTGCCTCATTTACAGCCCCTGAAAAAAGATAGCGAAAACTGTAACATGAAATTTTTGAAAATGTGCAGTAAAACAGTGTAAATGTTCATCAAACTCACCCGCTAACCTTCATACTGACGATACAAATTTTAAACTGGTCCAATTTATGTGAATTCCAAATAGACAGGTTTGTCATGTGTTGGTTTCAGTGCTACATTTTTGGTCTAATTTTGAGGTTGTCAAGTTTTATGGAAAACGAGTGTAAAATTCTTGACATTTAACATTAAGTTTTATAACGTCATAATTATTCATATCTCCACACAAACCGCCAAAAATTGATGTGAATCAAAAAGACAGAATAATCCAAGTCTTATCACAACAGATGCGTAAATGAAATTGAAATGAGCAAAAAAAAAATTTAAGATACTACTTAGGTTTTTTTTCTCGCTCATTTCAATTTCATTAAGATAATATTTATGTAACTTACATTGCTGTCCGAAGTTGAAGTGAATTTTCCTTCCGGTGTCAGTATCGCTCGTATCCAGAATCGTGCCGTTGGGTAAGATGTACTCGTTTGTTGTGTTCCCGTCGTAATTACCCATAAGTCCTGAGAGTTGGCTCTGATGATCTGTAGGTACGGTGGCCCCCAGAATCAAGAATCTCACTCCCACACGGAATGTCAATGAAATGGCTGATAAAAGAAAAACATATAATTTATATAGGTAACTATATGAATCAGTGATGTACGAAAGGAATGATTATTTTCTCTGTGAGCTAAAATATCGAAAATGACTAATAAGGAGACTATTAAGAAATACAGCACCTAGAACATGTAGAATGATACAATCAAAAGTAAAAATAATGGAAATAAAATAAAATACCGTATAACCAGAAATTTTCGCGAGATACTAATTTTCGCTATATTAGCGAGTGATTTGGAATCGCGAAAAATTATCCTCGCGAAAAATTGTGTTTGATATGATGTAACCTAAATTGGTATATTAGTGCCATTTTGGTTTTACTGTACATTCTTGACATATCCCGATTAGAGATAATGCTAAGTAAATCAAGTGTATTCTTAAGATAGAAATAACAGACTCTTAAATAATGGAAGGTACAAAACAGTGAAGTCATATGTACAAATCTATTTGAAATTTCGGAATCGCGAAAAATTGTACTCGCGAAGATAAAGACACCCTTTTTCACCATAAAAACGCGAAATTTGATACTCGTGAAAATTTCTTGTTATACGGTACTGGATAAAAATCACCACTGATGAATGCTGTATTGCGTCTTAGCGGAATGCAGTCTGAGAGTTTTTTCCCCTTACAGACAGTATCTGACGTAAAACCATTATGACGTCATGAGAATGGTATCGTAATGTTGATTTTATACCGTCATTTTCCAGAGTTTTAGGACTATTTCCATAGAAAATGATGGCGTCACAATCAGTCTACGTCAGAAACCATCTCAAATGGGAAGTAACTCTGGTTTTCGAAAATACCAATCTGATCAAAGACACATGTACATTTGTAAATGCCCTATAAAACTTAATAGATACCAAGAGGTTATTAAACTATGCATGACAAGTACAATTTATACGTCATAACAGTAAGTTATTTTTAAAGTACACAAGTACTTACAAGTCTCTAGAAATGTTGCCTCCAGACTCTCGTTTACTCGACTCAAACTGAGATTCTGATTCTCGATGGACCATGAGGAATCAGCGTAAAATCTTGTTGTATAATCCTGCATCACCTCCATGGCGTTTGATCTTCCATAGATAACCATCTCTGATAAATGAGAAACCAAAATTAAGTTCAGTTTGTAATACATAAGAATACTGTTTATTATACCTTTACTTGTTTTTTCCTATTTAAAAACATACTCATCAAAATTAGCTGTAGCCCACCTGATGAGACTATTTCCCTGCAAAGGGTGCGTTAGTTGAGAAGACTTTTTCCCTAGGGATATAGCTTCGAAATGGGGCGGAGCTACAGCACGTGACTTCGAAATGGGGCGGAGCTACTGCTCATGATGGTATAATAAAACAGTTAAAGTATATCATTGAGGGAGTTAGCATGATTCTGGTTTCCCTAGACTAAACCTATTTCCCGAGGCGAAATAATTCATTCCTTTATAATTTATGAGCAAAGACCTATGTTGAATCAAATACCAAATTTAATGTTTTTGGATAATTCTTGTTGCCATGTGTGAGCTTCTTTTTAAAAGGGGAACGGCCACAATACCCCTCAATTGGCTCTACAGTTTTCCTCAATATTAAATCTTAAAGAAATGTTTGATATTTTTATGTCATGAAAAATTATCAATATATCCCAACTATAATGGAAAGTACAAAAATTAATGATCCAACGAATCACCGCAAGACGAGCTCTGATGTCATCAATTGAAATTTTTCAGGTTCTTAACAAAATATGGAAAAATTTGCTTGAAAATTTGTCTTTTGTGGAAATTTTGATGTGGCCACATGCGCTAACTAAGTTAAAACTTTTTTGCAACAGAAGATTATAATGATAACCACACAAAACCTTACATACACATTTTTCATGTTATTTAACGCATGCGGCCATGGCTAATTTTACAGAAATGTGCAGATTTTGGTGTTTTGAGGGGCTAAAAAGTACTAATAAACCCTTTTGGGTTGGTGCAGGGTGCCATTGGTCTCCTGCCTTTTATGTGTTGTCATTAATGTTTGATGTTTCTGTACGTCAGTTTCGATTGTCTTGTATGATGTTCTAGTGAACATTGTCGTGTCTTTTTTGTGGTTTGTAGTTTTGTCTGATGTCATTTACGTATCACTTTCTTGCGGGTTTGTTTCGCTGGGTGGGTGCAGGGTGGTCATGCTGGAGATCATACCCTTTTTCTTTAGAGAGCTTTCCATGATTACATGGTATCAGCTATAAGGCTGACAGTGTTTTGACTTAGAGAGCCTCACAGACTGGACATGTCAATCTTTTAATAGACAAAAAATTGTTTAGAGTACACCTCAGAGAAAGTTGTCAAATCAAGATCATAGGGTTCTAAAAACTTAATGTTTTGGACAGTATAATAAATAATAATAATTCAGTCCACTAGCTAAATCATGCAACTAGCTACATGGTTATATGGAATGTTTAGTTCATGTAACTATATAATTAACAAACGTGAGTTGGTTTTACATGCAGTCCCCCTTTTCTTATCTCAAGTGTGTGGTCCTCCATGAGTCTTGTTTGAGATCTTCTCCATACATGTAAATGTGTAACTATTTATACTAACGCTGAAGGTCGTCAGATAGTTCGACTTGAACTCTAGCCCCGCTCTGATCCTGAGCAGCGAAAGCTGTAAATACCGTGGCATTGATACGTGTTCCGTTAGCATTGGTTGCCAAGTCTGTCCTGGTCTGTAATTCGAATTCGGTATCATTGTAACTCATCTTGAACATAGTGTATTCTCCCCATCCATTGAATGTATACTGATGTCCATCCAGGGTTGTAATATGTGGGTCACCCCAGAACCAGGCTAAAAGTAGAAATATCGATAGTGATTCATTCATTCGTTCGTGCATAAATCTATTCATTCATTAATCCTACTGTCTCATATAAGAAACCACCACATGATATTTAGGTTGAAATTCATTTATGTTTATACAGGTAGGGTTTTCACTTAGATTTGTAGCAGTGATTTAGAAATTTAAAGCAGATTTTCCAATCATCTTGTACATGTATTACAAAATTTGAAGTGCCGGGATTTCTATCATTAAACATGTTAAAGGTGCCAATAGATTTGTAGCAGTGATTTAGAAATTTAAAGCAGATTTTCCAATCATCTTACATGTATATTACAAAATTTGAAGCGACGAGATTTCTATCATTAAACATGTTAAACATGTTGAAGGTGCAAATACTTTATGGGGAAGTACTTCTCATCGGAATGCCTGTAATAATTCATCTTCAAAGTTTCTGGGCCCTTTAGGTAGTACATTTTGTTAAAAAGACAATTTAATTATTGAAACTAATAAGTCACTGAAATTCCCTGCAGAATAACTAACAAGTTTTCATTGGCATTCCAATTATAATATCCAATTTCATTGGCAGTTCATTCATCTTGTCATTATAGGCCACTTGCCGAAATTCATGGCTGACAAAATGACGAAAAATGTCCCGAGGTAGGCAATTTTAGCGCACTTTTTCATTGTTAAGTCACTATGGAATTGCATCTATTAACAGTGATCTCATTATGAAAAACAATGCCAAAAGATGTTGACTCGGACATTTTGTGCTTTCTAACAAGATCGGAAAATGGTCTATTGGAGAATTAATACTAATCCTTAATGTTGCTAAAGTCACATTTAGCAACATAATAGCAAAATAAAGGATAATTCATCAGCATGGAGACAACTGCATTTTTCTTACAAATTAAAACATCTTTCTTATAAGGCCAGGGCTCTCTATCGGCCTGATTTTGGGCCAATATTTGGCCCCATTTCCAATGCAAACTAGTATCTTTTTCTCCCAATTTGTTGACAAATTTTTCCCAATTTGAAACTTCATGGAAATTTCTTAAAAAACATGTAAAAATGCTTAATTACAAGCGAAAAAGCATCTAAATTTATTCATATTTTTCCCAATTGTTGAGATCACACCGCTATTTTTCCCAATTTCAAAGGCCCCGGGTCCCAGTCCCAAAAATGGGTGCAAGAGCCCTGAATGCATAGCAAGAAAATCTCTGTTTGAAACCATAAAATCAGCATCTGCTTGCCTCAAAAACTAATCATGCTAATATCATTGTCTAGTTATTCCCTGATTATGGACTGTTACAGTAGATCATAATAGTACTCACCGACTCTGGGTGGACGGTAAAGTATACACGTAGTTTGAGGTCGAAGGCTGGTATAGAAGTTACAGAGTCCTGAGGAACAGCACCACTCTTTTGGAAGATATTCCTCGTAGTAAAAGCCGATGCGGTTTCGGATAGGATTATATCTTGTAATACGCCCTGCACTTTGAATATTATTAACCAAAGCAAAATTCCTGCTGCTGTAACAGCACGTCTGAAACACATGTATAAATATTTTACTGTTACAGTAGTATACGTAGAATAAATTGCGTTGCAGTAATTTTCGCTTCGTTCACCATCAGATTCGTACCGTAAAAGTTTGTCATAGTGAATTTGAATATTGAATGCATAACTCAATACTAGTGGGGCCGATCCCCACCCAAATCAATGTCCATGCAAAATGGTTTACCGTACTTTTATAAAACCATGACAGAAAGTACCAGCGAATTATTCTACTTATACAGTATGTATAATGTATTTGAGTTAATTAGCATATCCATCATGGAGATATACATGCATTCATTGATAAACTTATAGGGCTTTAAGCTTTGTGTAAGCACTACTTTTTTGCCTTTCTTTAAAATAAATAAAATTGCAGTCTATGCAAAACTTTTTTCTTTGCAATCTATGCAAAATCAGTCTTTGCCAAACTTTTTTCTTCGCAATCTACGCAAAATTAGTCTATGCAAAACTTTTTTCTTCACAATCTATGCAAAATCAGGCTACACAAAACTTTTTTCTTTACAATCTATGCAAAATCTGTCTATGCAAAACTTTTTTCTTTGCAATCTCTCAAAATCAGTCTTTGCCAAACTTTTTTCTTCGCAATCTACGCAAAATTAGTCTATGCAAAACTTTTTTCTTCACAATCTATGCAAAATCAGGCTATACAAAACTTTTTTCTTTACAATCTATGCAAAATCTGTCTATGCAAAACTTTTTTCTTTGCAATCTCTCAAAATCAGTCTTAGCCAAACTTTTCTCTAAGTAATCTATGCAAAATCTGTCTATGCAAAAAAATTTTCTTCGCATTCTACGCAAAATCAGTCTATGCAAAACATTTTTCATTGCAATCTATGCAAAATCAGTCTATGCAAAACTTTTTTTTATTTCTAATGCATCTGACATACATGTATGTGTACCTAAATGGGATATTGGGTCAGAAACAGTTGAGGATGTAAATTGTTTGCTTTTTAAATTTGGCTGACAGGATCAATGATCCATTGCCTTTAAGCAGATACTAATGTAAGTTCTTAAGATACATGTACTTCCTTTCGGGAAGTATCATGGTAACTACTGCACTGTATTCACAAGATTTGTCACATACATAAAAGAAATGCATCACATAAAGTCAGCTAAATTTCTTGTTTTCACTGCATGTTTGTGGCATAATATAGTAAATAAAGCCTGTGTTTGTGAAACACGAATGCCCCCGGTGGCATCTTTGTTAGTATAAATGTCATTTTCTGTTGAGTAAGTGAAAGGTCAAAGTCAAGGTGATGAAGTCAAAACTTTTTGCTATCAATGAAATGGTCTTCTCACAAGGAATACACATGTGAAATATGAAAGCCCTATCACTTACTATTCAAAAGTTATGCCCAATGTTAAAGTTTTTGAAAAGTAGGTCAAAGGTCAAAGGTCAAGGTCACGAGGACAAAACTTTTGGTATCAATGGAAAGGTCTTGTCACAAGGAATACACATGTGAAATATGAAAGCCCTATCACTTACCATTCATAAGTTATGCCCAATGTTAAAGTTTTTGAAAAGTAGGTCAAAGGTCAAGGTCAAGGTCACGAGGACAAAACTTTTGGTATCAATGGAAAGGTCTTGTCACAAGGAATACACATGTGAAATATGAAAGCCCTATCACTTACCATTCAAAAGTTATGCCCAATGTTAAAGTTTTTGAAAAGGAGGTCAAAGGTCAAGGTCAAGGTCACGAGGTCAAAAATTTTGGTATCAATGGAAAGGTCTTGTCACAAGGAATACACATGTGAAATATGAAAGCCCTATCACTTACCGTTCATAAGTTATGCCCAATGTTAAAGTTTTTGAAAAGTAGGTCAAAGGTCAAGGTCAAGGTCACGAGGTCAAAAATTTTGGTATCAATGGAAAGGTCATGTCACAAGGAATACACATGTGAAATATGAAAGCACTATCACTTACCATTCAAAAGTTATGCCCAATGTTAAAGTTTTTAGTTCGGACAAACAGACAAACAGACAAACAGACAGACAGTCAGACAAACAGACGGACAGGCCAAAAACTATAAGCCCCCGAATCTGTGATTCCGGGGGCATAAAAATAATATATTGCTTTTCAGTGCTGATTGAGTATTTATGACAAAGTAAGGAAAGACAACTCAAAGACTTGTCTTCTTCATATTCAACACTGAGAAACTAAGATGTGAGAAAAAAAAATGTCTTTTCAGTGGCAGATTCAGGAGGGTGTGGAGGGGGCATCTGCCCCCCTCCCCAACCCTGGCACTGACCAAAAATCCCTATATTTTGGCCCATTTTCAGTAAAAATCGGCAAAATTTACCCCACGACCCCCCCGGCGAAGGTGGCGCTGGATCTGCCACTGCTTTTAAAGAATACCTTTTGTAGTATAAATACAAACCGATAGTTTGTGTTCTATAGCACACTGAGCACATGGAAATAAATATAAGCTTCACATATGCATCCTATGTTAAAAAAAATCATTGCCTTACAATGAACATCTGCCGACAATAAATTTTGTATATAGAAGTATCTCACAGGACCTACAGTCCTTTGATTTCTAAAACTATTGCTCTTTAAATCTAGAATCTCAAGAGTTTGAAAAGGACTTAATTATGACATCCTATATTGCTCAAATAAAAAAATCCAGAGTTGCAACTTCAAAATTAAACATTCAATTTGATAAAACGTAACTATAACATTTATGGACTTGTTCACTTACCGCGCCATAAAAGAAAGCTCTCCTAGATGTGTAGCAGTCGTTTTCATAAGGGTAAATAAAATTTCTTCCAATATATCGAAATCTGCGATCTCGGGCAGCTTGGAACCAAGTACAAGGGCATTGTGCTGCTGTACGGAATAAAAATCTTTGTAAAGAAGATCCTGTCGTTGTTGAAGTTATGTCTCTAGCAAACCACTGTAGACACCTCTGGATATTTAGGCGACGTATAGACTCTCTTGATCGACTGATTTCATATCGCCAAAATCCCAATTGACCTATCAAATGAAGATAATACTTAATACTATGGTCTCTTGATTGACTGATTTCATATCGCCAAAATCCCAATCAACCTATCAAATGAAGATTAAACTTGATATTTTTGACTCGTGAACAATTTATTTCATGCCACCAAAGTCCTGATCGACCTAATCAAGTGAAAAAAATTATTGATCGAAGGATTAATGATACCCCTGCCCGGCATATTTCACATATTAGCAATGTATAAAAAGTTTGAAGGACACAACTCCATACAAAACTGAGCAATATGACCAATATCTGGACTTGACCTGTATTTCTAAATGTATAAAGCTATATCTAAGAAATGAATATATTCCCCGAGTGACAGCTTTCTTCTACATGTCAGGAAAACACAAAATACTGTATTTCTTGTTGTTAAAGCTACATTTGTATATACAAGGAATGAATGGAATTTTTCCTTTAAATGTCCAAAAACCACAAAATATGGAATTTTTATAAGTTTGAAGTTATAAGTTTGCACAAAATTGAAATTTTCAAAATTCAAGGGGCATTTTCTGCACAAAATTGAGCAACATGACCCGTATTCAAACTTGACCTGTTTTTGTTTTTTTGGTATAATACATGTAGCTATATTCAAGAAATTAATTAATTATCTGAAACGGTTTTCCTTCAAATGTTTGGAAACCACAAATTTAAATATTATTGAATTTTTCTAAGTTTCAAGGGGCATAACCCTGCACAAAATTGAGTTACATGACCAATATTCGATCTTAACCTGTATTTCTTGGTGTAAAAGCTATAAAATTGAGTGACATGACCAATATTTGATCTTAACCTGTATTTCTTGGTGTAAAAACTATATCCAATGAAATTATTATCTGTAACAGGTTTCCTTGTCCGGAAACCATAAAATATTGAAAAATTTTTTAAGTTTCAGTTTCAATTGATTAATTGTGAGGGTTTTCCTTTAAATTTCCGGAAATCACAGGTGGAATGAACAGACGCACCCACACATGCATGGACGGACATGTGCATCACTTTATACCTCCGTCATTTTATGGCAGGGGTGGTGGGGGTATAATACTAGCTATTAGTACTAAAAAATGTTTCAATAAAGCTGCCTTACTGATATAACTGTGATAGTGTGGTTTTCTACATAGTTTTTATATTTAACATTCATTATAAATTTTTGCGAACACAAAATGCCGCAAATACATGTAGGTCATTTTTTTATCGGATTCGCAAATAAAAGACGCCAGAATAAAAGAAGGCTTTCAGTACATCTGAGAGATTGTAATGTAAATAACTAATGTTACTTCCCTGATGCAAAATGTCATGCCAAAAAGTAATAATTTTCTTATTTTCTTTGTTTTATCGTTTTTTTTTTTATATATTGCAAATGTCTAATTAAATGAATCAGATGAGAATGTGATTATTATGATTGAAGAATCGTTATCAAACTTGAGTACAAACTTAATGAACAACCCTCATATATTGTACAAACATAATTCAATGAACAAGCTTCATATATTGTACAGTCTACTCTCAATAAGTCGAACTTTAAGGGACCATCAGAAAAAGTTTGACTTATCAGGAGTTTGACTTATTGAGTACATAATCAGCAATCTATTTTTCAAAGAACGTATTTCCATCTCTCTATCATTGTTAACAAACGTTTGTGTAGCCCACTTTGAATGACCAAGCTACCTTTAATACTTGCATTTACGACTCAATAGCAAAAAAGTATCAATTATCCGTCAACCGATCTCCTTATAATGGATAAGTTTTTGTTTAAGAATCGCAATTTTGTGGTTCAACTTATCGAGGTAATTAGTTCGACCTAACAAAGTTCGAGTTATCGAAATTCGAGTTATCAGGAGTAAAATTGCTTAGAAATCAATGGAGAGAATTGGGACTTTTATCAATAGTTCGAGTTAAGCAGAAATTTGAGTTAACACTGAGTTTGATTTAATGAGAGTAAACTGTACCAACATTATTCAATGAACAACCACATATTGTACAAACATATTCGATGAACGACCCTCATATATTGTACAAACATAATTCAATGAACAACCCTCATATATTGTACAAACAAAATTCATGAACGACCCTCGTTATACAGTACATACCCGCATTTCCATTGAGTGTTGAGATTATACTAGCTGTGGTCTTAAACGAATAAGTGTTACTGATGACGAAATTAAAGTCAATGATTCCAATGGCGATCCTAGATCGTTGTTCAAGTAGATTGATGTTCATGTAATTGAAGAACGAGAACGTATTGGCTCCATCAGACACTAGCACTACCTGCATATTGATGCTCTGGAAATGAAAGGAAATTTTTTACCAATAGCTGATTGTCCAGTAGATTCATTGGGCGGACAGACACCAGACATCACAAATTAAGCAATATTTTCATTGTGGCGTCAAAATAGAAAACATGACGCATGACGACACATGAAGTCAGTGCTATCTAACATGACATCACAATACAAAATTTTGCCAAATGATGTAATGTCTAGATCTAGTGTCCGTGCATATAAAATCAAGGTTTAAAACGGTCATAAATATTTCCTAGAAAATGGAGCATTCACTACATACATGTAAATGAATACCGGTACTGTGATGTGTAGTTAGAAAGAAAACACTAAGCACATACTGGTTGGCCAGTTTTTCAAGATAAAGTGCCACACCATTTTTATGTGACCATGAACCTGTGACCTTGATCTTGAAGATGCTTTCGACCTTGAAAGATAGTATGCCAGTTGCCAGACAAAGTGATTCAGTCTTTTCAGATACAGAGTTATGCCCATTTGAAACAGTATCGGACAAACCCATTATGACGTCATAAAAATGGTATTGTATACAATACATGTATATAATGTTAATTTTATACTATCATTTCCCAGAGATTATTAGGACTGTTTTCATAGAATTCAATGATGTCTACATCTGAAGTCTACATCAGATATTGTTCCAAGTGGGAAGTAACTCTGGTTTTCGAAAATACAAATTATGAATCTAGGTACATACATGTATACATGTGGTCTCTTTAAGACATAACAATTTACTTAGCCTAGTACAGTCTTAAAACTATGTAGGAGAAAAGAAATATTAAATGTTTCCGTAAAGCAGTGTTTTTTTCTCTTTTTGGACTCTGAATTTGTTAAATTTTCACACTAATTAGAAACATTTTTTGCAAAAGAAAAAATCTTTTTGTAAAGGGTCAATTTCTCTGATAGGAGAGAAAATTTCTCTAACATGAGGGGAAAATATATTATATACTGCATAGAAAGGGGAATGGGACCGAATATTGCTGAATTTTTTTTTTGAAAAAAAAGCTGCCTTGAAGGTATATTTGTTCCTGCCTGTGGACGTAAAACAATTTATCTAATGACTTTGGCCTAAAATGCAAATGTAACTTACAGAATGGAGGCTCTCTGTTTCTCCAAATAGACACAAGTCTTCCCATGTAGCTACGATAGCGTATTGTGCTTCAAATGTACCATAATCCGCAAAATTGTAACGAACATAGGCTCCAGTGTGATCAAGGGTGGCTTTCCCTGCCGCCCCAACCCCTTCATTCCTGTAATCAATGAAGAATTTACAAAACAGTCATATTCTGTTACTGTGACAAAAATGATATGCTTTAGATGAGGAAACAAAATATTTGCTGGGTGAAATATTTATCCTTTGGACTTACGTCTACTAATTTCAATATTTCCACCATTTTGCTGCAACAGCAGATATCAATCAAGTCATAATGTAGCATTGTGACTATCAGAATAAGACAGACAGACTGACAGACATTCACAAGCAGAGTGTCTATTATATGTTTCTCATAAGACTTTGTTATCGCATTTTGTTGATATAACATCACAATATCTTATAGAAATGCTGCTAAGGCATCATGACCATTTTGCAACGGGAAATGACACACCTAGCTAGATTACATCAATAATGATCAGGAATTATTGCAGATTTTGCTTATTTCTGATTGGTGTAGATGCTGTTTGATAGAGTGTACCTCAGAGTGAGTTGACCGCTAACGCTCCAAAGCGGTCGATTCTGGATTAGCGCGTGCATTACCAGCGCGTGCGTTGATTTTTGTAGTGTTAGATCTTTGACTTCGCGTATCATTACAATACAAATGTTAATAAAATCCTGATAATTTAATAAAGCAGTTATTGACTTTTGATTTTGGTCTACTCGTGACTATACAGACCTGGTCAGGCATTGGTTAACCTCGGCCTTCGGCCTTGGTCAACCAATACCTGACCAGGTCTTTGTAGTCACGAGTAGACCTCACCAAAAGTCAATAATTGTATATTAATAAACGATTTTGGTTTCATTTGATAGCTAGACTGTGGACATAACATACTTTGGCCATGTTTTACATAATTATGACATCACACACTAAGCACTGGAAACATAACGTAAAATCTTTGATTAGTTTTGACGTAACAGTTCAAAAGTTTGCCAAGGTACTTGGTGTCCGTAGTCTGATGTGTAAATTGAAGGTTTTTAATGGTCAATTCCGAGAATTTGAAAATGGACTATTGAGGGAATCTGAAAAAATGTGAAGAAAATCTGGATAAAAATAATTATAGCGATAAGAATGACAGACATTATACATGGTATACATTTGTACATCTACATGTACATGCACTTACACAGATACAACACGGTACCAAACTTTTGATGTTGAGGCACATGTGTCAAGATCAGTCCAAAAACTGGAAATGATTTCCAAGTCTGACTGTGTGTTGGTCAGGTCACGAGGCGAAAAGCTGCAGTAATCACCATAAAATGGAAAACTTAATCCTGGTATGAACATGTAACCATTGGTACAAATCTGCAAAATAATCATTGTAAATTTCCCTGAGAATATTCTCCTTTATAACAGGTAAAATACATTACAACTTGAAAATAGTGATGAGCAATCATACATTCTGTCTATGATATTGGGACACTATCGAAGGCTAGCCATCCATTAATAGGAAAAATCGCAAATACTTCCAACCAAGACTATACACTTATTTTCGCACACTTTTCCATTGTTCTCGATTATTATGATGTCATCAATTTACTTGGGCAGAAAAGTTGCAAAAGTTTTGAACAATCTTTTAGGTAGGTGACTAAATAAAAAAAATTGGAACAGACACGCTGCACAGGCTGTATTTGGGATCTTACGTATTCTTGAAACTATCAAAGTTTTAAAAATGATGTTAGCCATAAGAATATTCAAAACTAGTGAAAGACAATTTGTGCTGCAGAGTTTTTTTAACACATATATAGACAAACTGCAAATGCATAAAAATTGGCTAAAAAACAATAATTTTCCAATTTATTTTGTCTTGATTGTTATTGTGAGTACCACAGAGTCAATTTTGCAATAATCAAAAATGTTTCATTGACTATTGAAAGTAGCAGGTGAACATTGATTAATATGATATACCACTCAGTGACAGATTCAGGGGGATGGAAGGGGTCGTTACATTGTTTAACATAATTGATGACATATGGTATTTATCGGTGATCAAACATTTTGTCCGATGCCTAGCAATTATAAGCCTAATCAAATATTGCAAACATGGCAAAGAAAACGGTTTAATTAATCAATTTGTCATTAGACATACCAATTATGTATGACAAAAGAACCCCCCCCCCCCCCAAAAAAAAAAACAAACATAAAAGAAAATAATAATATAAACAGGAAAGTACATATTAAATTTATTATGTAATCAAATAAATTGGTATACTTAAATGTTTTCTGCTTTTCAACTCTATCATTTCGGGGACATTATTTTTTTTTTGGGGGGGGGGGGGGGAGGGGGGAGTCAAATGTTCATTTACGAAAATATATATAATATTTACTAAGGTAATAAACAACATGTTGATAATGTATCCTCTTTAAACAGTCAAAAATTGGGTAATGTACCAAAACAAAATATGTACTGAAACGACCTAAATCATGTACCGAAACGTCTTTGTACCATGTACCGAAACAACTTTTTCCTTTGTACAGAAACGTCGTTGTACCGAAACGTCCTGCACCCGCTGCGCGGACATGTAACATATTCCCTTTTACATCATGAATAAAAGCAATTAACATTTGTTTTATTCTTGTTAAATTGCAAATTTATGCCATAAATGCAAAACAATGAAAAACAACCATTTGAAAAATAACCATAAATTATGAAAAACAACCATAAATTATCTGATTATGGAAAGGCAGTGGCTCCGGATACGAACGTTCGTATCTTTAGACCTATATGTCTCGGCGTACGAACATGTTTCTGATTGGTCTGTAACTGTCACGTTACTTGGGTCATGTGTCCATAACAAAATAAAAAGTTGATTTTTGTAACCATATCAACAAGGTATACGAGTTTATTCTGCATAATCTGTAATTTAGAAACCGGACAAGAGGCTATTTTCTATGCTCTCAATCATTATATAGTGATCACTGATCAGTAATAGACACACACTTGTCGGCTGTTGTGTGCAGGTACTAACGTTCTGTCGCTCCAGCGGAAGTTGAAGTTTTTGAAAGTTTTGAGACGATAACAAATATGTACATGTAGATCGATGCAACTTCGTGCTTTTTTCTTAACTTGATAAATTATGGAAAACAACCATAAATTATGAAAAACAACCATAAATTATGAAAAACAACCATAAATCATGGAGTTTAACAACCATAAATTATGGAAAACAACCATACATGTAAATCATGGAAAACAACCATAAATTATGGAAATCAACCTTAAATCATGGAAAACAACCATAAATTATGAAAAACAACCATAAATCATGGAAAACAACCATAAATTATGAAAAACAACCATAAATCATGAAAAACAACCATAAATTATGGTTGTTTTAACGCCCCTGTTTGTCCTTTAACCCATTCCAATGCTTTCAGTATTGACAAATTTACCGAGATGTCTGACAGTAGTGATTTTTAACAGATTTTGAATTCCCATGCACCATATTCTATTGCCAGTTTGCAAGTTCACTTTCGTTTTTACCACTTTATGAAAATGTGTTAATTTTGATCCCGAGAATATATATACACCTTTTGTTTTCAAACTTTTTGTGCTATATATATTTCTAATAAAATTGTTGAACGTATATCCCCCTTGACCCTCTTACTTGAACCTTATATGAATTTTGTTTACTGAGGATTATATTATAAAATTTTCTTATCTCTCTGTTTAGAAGTGAATTAATTTTTTTTGCATAAAAAGGAACTAATATTTGATTTTTGAGTAAAAATAAAACATTTCTATAATTGATAAAACCAAGGACTTATATGTTTATAAGTCCTTGATAAAACACAATCATTCTAATCTTAATATATTGCACATCATTTATGTTTGAAAAAATTCCTTGCTCGAATTTTGCAAGAAAAAAATATTTTTGCCCCGGTCCGGGGTGAAAAAATATAATCTTGCTCCGACAAAAAACCCAAGCCCCCACCCCAGAGTATCAAATGGATTGTGCCTAAACGAGAACATTTGGCAAATTCATGGAAAAGGGCGGTCCTGAGGACATATCTCCTTAAAGATGTGATGATGTTCATGTGAGGGGGGGGGGGGGGGGCAGACGGGGGTACAATGTACTCTCTCCCCCCTCCCACCCTCTTACCTCCCCTCCTGCCCCCTTCTCTCTCCCCCTCCTTTTCACCCTTCCCTTATCCTCCTTCCAGCCCCTTCTTCCCCGCTCCATCCCCTTTCTTCCCTCCTCCCTCTCTCCCTCTCTCCATCCCCCGCCCCCTTCCTCCCCCTCCCTTTCAACCTGGCCATCCCGTTCATCTTGGTCATGTGGAGAAATGATGCCACTTCTCTCAGTCACGTGACGAAGTTTGGCGAAACTCTCATTAAAATCAGTTAGTAGCTTTTCTACGTAAAATCTTCCGTTTTATTTAATTTCTCTTATTCATATATATTATTTTCAATTTGTTATGTAACGACGATTAATGACATATTTTTAATTCTATAAGAAAACAGAATGATTTTATACTAGAAAATCGAGGAAATTTTGTAGAAAGAAGGAATTTTTAAAATATGTGGGAACCGCCAAAATCTGTTATCCGAAAAAACGACGATACCTGACTTCATGTATTTGTTATAAACTTTCAGTCGCGATGCCCGGAACCCGAATTATTAAACTAGAAACCTAAGAAAACGGACATTGAAGTTGCCAAAACTCGCCAAATCATGCTGTCTTCCTATGAATTTACTGTACAGCCTATGGACAGAATCTTACTAATTTTCAACTCATGTGGGAACCGCGAATTTAACACGGAAAATAAAATTTTTTACATCAACTTCTTCAGAAAATAGCGGAGTATCATATCCAATGCGCGGAGGCCGTTTAACAATCTTAGTTACAGTGACGCCCATATACGACAATAGTAATTTCAAATCTTGCTGCGAGCCGTGACGTGATGTCAGAGTGGCATTATTTCTCCGTATGTGCATTTCGATACACGTATGTATCTTATTTTTTTTAAATTCAAATTCGCAATGCAAGACCAAGCTTCATGGCGATTATTTCTAGGGACAGATAGTGAAAGGCTGGAGGTTCCAACCGCGAAATGCTCAACATCGCACCTGCTGGTTGCGGAGCTTTTGTGATGTAATAATCAATTGTCCGTCAAACAATGCGGCCGCTTTGACAGGCCATCGGAAGGCCGTCAACTTGCATTCAAGGATGTATATAGGCGCCGCCGTATCAGTATTCAACCTGGAAGAAGATCTAGATGAAAGGTCAGCCATTTACATGTTTTCCGTAGAAATTTTGCATAGTTCACGCATATAAAATTTTAAAATCTTGATTTATACGTAAAAAATAAGTGGGTAAAAATTGGTGGTTATTCGTGAAATTTTCAGTACCAGATGAATCTCGCAAGAACAATGCAGAAAAGTTCTACGCAATACGAATCTAAACTGCGCAAAGAACACGCATATGGATCCATGTAAAAATATTTACATTACTAGTAGATTCCCCATGTTAAACGCCCATTAGGCAACCAGAATTATATTACAATAACTTGGGTTGCTCACGTTCAAGTTTTGCATGTAGGGAGAATTTACCAACGTTCAAAAACATTTGACGCTAAAACAGGCAAAATATGCGAAGTGCATGCAAATAAGAAATGACCGATATTTAAAATAAATGTAAATATAAGTAATGACTGTCTTATTTTTGGTGTTCATGGGTGTATAATTCTGGTTGGACACGTGCAAATTTTCCGAGAATCGCTTCGCGATTCACGGAATTTGCACGTGACCAACCAGAATTATACACCCATGAACACCAAAAGTAAGACAGTCATTTCTTAAGTCAACTTTCTTAAATTCTGGACGTAGTTTATGCGTAATTCATAAGAAGATGTGCTGTGTGACCATAGTCCCTGAGTCTGACACAATGTCCATTGATCCCCCATTAATTAATAAGCAGTGTGTCAGACTCCTATAGATGGCAATGACGGACGGACATGACAGACCTTTCAAATACACAATACCAAATGTCCTTACCTTTACACCGTTTCCATTAGGCGAGATCACTGAATCACCAAATGGAATAGGCATATCGGGGAATATTGCATCGCTCGCCATGTCATCACCTGTCAACTCTGCGTCGCCAGCATCACTGCCAAAACTCAGGGTAGCTGTAATTGAGGAAAAGGTAGGAATTTCAATTATACATATCTACATGAAATGGTCAAAAGTTCAGTTATTATAAATCATGATGTCGTCTTCGTTCGCGTCTGAGAAATTTGGCAAAAAATCTACTTTTTTACCCCAAAACACACAATAAAAATAGGAATTGAAACTTATAACTTCTTTCATCCGAAAGAGCATCAAAAATACTATATATTCACATTTTCTAATTCTTAAAACCATCATCCAATTAAAAGTTAAAACAAAATTCCTATTTTCGGTGATTTTTATTTAAAAAATCACATCCCCCCCCCCCAAAAAAAAAATTCCTCACATATTTGAGTTTTAGATTTTTCATATGTTATGCTCTACATAATTATATGACAAAAAAAGTAAAAACTATTTCTGTTGCAATTTGTTCAAGGTTTGGCTATTTTTCCTCAAATTGACTGGACTATATTTCTTTTTAATGTTGAGAGTGATTTCAAATTGATGTCAGATAATGTTGCTGATTCTGACCTAATTAGGAATCCGAATTACTAATAATTAATAATTCTTTCAAAATTGAAAAAAAAACTCTGTGGCGATATTATTGTTTTCGATTCAATCTTTTTACCAATCTCCTACGCATGCGTCCGATTTCAGTTCCGCTTTTTTACTGGGACATACACAATGACCGTACACAAATAATTGAATTATACTCACTAAGTCCTAATGGCTGAGTTGTTGTTGCTAAAGTTGTTGTTGTTGTTGTCGTTGGCTCGGTAGTCATTGTTGTTGGCTGTGTAGTACTTGTTGTCGTACTCTCTGTTGTTTGTTCGGGAGTTGTTGCAATCTCTGTTGTTTGCTCGGGAGTTGTTATACTGTCTGTTGTTTTTTCGGGTGTTGTTGCACTCTCTGTTGTTTGTTCGGGTGTTGTTGTACTCTCTGTTGTTTGCTCGGGAGTTGTTGTACTCTCTGTTGTTTGCTCGGGAGTTGTTGTACTATCTGTTGTTTGTTCTGAAGTCGTTGTACTGTCCACTGTTGTTGCTGCACTATCCGTACCTGTTGTTGTGGTTGTACTATCTGTTACTTGCATTGTTGTACTCTCTGTTGTTTGTTCGGGAGTTGTTGTACTTTCCGCTGTTGTTGCTGTGCTATCCGTACCTGTTGTTGTGGTTGTACTATCTGTTATTTGTATCGTTGTACTCTCTGTTGTTTGTTCGGGAGTTGTTGTACTCTCCACTGTTGTTGCTGTGCTATCCGTACCTGTTGTTGTGGTTGTACTATCTGTTACTTGTATTGTTGTACTCTCTGTTGATTGTTCGAGAGTTGTTGTACTCTCCGCTGTTGTTGCTGTGCTATCCGTACCTGTTGTTGTGGTGGTACTTTCTGTTCCTTGTATTGTTGTACTTTCCGATGTCGTTGTACTATCTACTGTACTTTCAGATGATGTTGTTGTTGTACTATCTGTACCTTGAGTCTGTGTTGTTGTACTGTCTGTAACTTGTGTGGCTGTACTTTCAGTTGCTGTTGTACTTTCAGTTGCAGTAACAGACTCAGAAGTTGTTGAGTCACTGACAACTGTTGTTGTTGTTGTCATACCTGAGGGAACAGTGACAGCATCGCTTGTCGTCGTAGCTGATGGGTAGGTTGGGATAGCTGTCGTGGATTCTGTTGAAGTTTCAGTAACTGACGTGGTAGACTCTGTCGTTGTTGAATCAGTCGAAGCCGCAGTTTCAGATGTTGTTGAGTCTGTGATAACTTGTGTTGTCGTTGTTCCTGAAGGAACTGTTACAGTATCAGCAGTTGTCGTGGCAGTTTCTGATGTTGTGGCACCTGTTGTAGATTCTGTTGAAGTTTCAGTAACTGACGTGGTAGACTCTGTCGTTGTTGAATCAGTCGAAGCCGCAGTTTCAGATGTTGTTGAGTCTGTGATAACTTGTGTTGTCGTTGTTCCTGAAGGAACTGTTACAGTATCAGCAGTTGTCGTGGCAGTTTCTAATGTTGTGGCACCTGTTGTAGATTCTGTTGAAGTTTCAGTTACTGACGTGGTAGATTCTGTTGTTGTTGAATCAGTTGAAGCCGCAGTTTCAGATGTTGTTGAATCTGTGGTAACCTCCGTTGCAGTTGTCTTGGATGTTTCTGATGTTGTTGCATCTGTCGTTGAGTCTGTGGTAATTTCTGTTGTCGTTGTCCCAGAAGGAACAGTTACTGTGTCACTAATTGTAGTTGCAGATTCTGATGTTGTGGCACCTGTTGTGGATTCTGTTGAAGTTTCAGTGACTGATGTAGTAGATTCTGTCGTTGTTGAATCAGTTGAAGCCGCAGTTTCAGATGTTGTTGAGTCTGTGGTAACTTGTGTTGTCGTTGTTCCTGCAGGAACTGTCACAGTATCAGCAGTTGTCGTGGCAGTTTCCGATGTTGTGGCACCTGTTGTAGATTCTGTTGAAGTTTCAGTGACTGACGTGGTAGATTCTGTCGATACCACAGATTCAGATGTTGTGGAATCTGTGGTAGCTTGTGTTGTCGTTGTTCCTGAAGAAACAGTTATTGTGTCACTTGTTGTCGCCGCAGATTCTGATGTTGTGGCACCTGTTGTAGATTCAGTGACTGACGTGGTAGATTCTGTCGATACCACAGATTCAGATGTTGTGGAATCTGTGGTAACTTGTGTTGTCGTTGTTTCTGAAGAAACAGTTATTGTGTCACTTGTTGTCGCCGCAGATTCTGGTGTTGTGGCACCTGTTGTAGATTCTGTTGAAGTTTCAGTGACTGACGTGGCCGACTCTGTAGTTGTTGAATCAGTCGAAGCCGCAGTTTCAGAAGATGTTGATTCTGTAGTAACTTGTGTTGTCGTTGTCCCTGAAGGAACTGTTACAGTATCAGCTGTTGTCGTGACACTCTCCGATGTAGTGGCACCTGTTGTAGATTCTGTTAAAGTCTCAGTGACTGACGTGGTAGATTCTGTCGATACCACAGATTGAGATGTTGTGGAATCTGTGGTAGCTTGTGTTGTCGTTGTTCCTGAAGAAACAGTTACTGTGTCACTAGTTGTCGCCGCAGATTCTGGTGTTGTGGCACCTGTTGTAGATTCTGTTAGAGTTTCAGTGACTGACGTTGCCGACTCTGTAGTTGTTGAATCAGTCGAAGCCGCAGTTTCAGATGATGTTGATTCTGTACCAACCTGTGTTGACGTTGTCCCTGAAGAGACAGTTACAGTATCAGCTGTTGTCGTTGCAGTTTCTGATGTTGTGACACCTGTTGTAGCTTCTGTTGAGGTACCTGGGAATGAAGTAGTAGATTCTACTGTTGATGATGATGTTGAGTCTGTGACATCCGTTGTCGAAAAAGCAGAGGCCCCTGTTGTTGACTCTTCTGTCGCTATGACAGATACGCCTGTTGTTGATGAGTCAGTGACAAGCGTTGTGGTTGAGTCAGTGATATCTGTTGTTGATGAAGCTTCTGATGGCGAAACAGTAGAAGACTGTGTTGTTGACTCTTGCGTTGCTGTGAGAGTTACATCAGTTGTCGATGAGTCGGTAACATCTGTTGTTGTTGAGTCAGTGACATCTGTTGTTGATGACGCTTCCGATGGCGAAACAGTAGAAGACTGTGTTGTTGACTCTTGCGTTGCTGTGAGAGTGACATCAGTTGTTGATGAGTCAGTGACAAGTGTTGTTGTTGCGTCAGTGACATCTGTTGTTGATGACGCTTCCGATGGCGAAACAGTAGAAGACTGTGATGTTGAATCTTGCGTTGCTGTTAGAGTGACATCAGTTGTTGATGAGTCAGTGACATCTGTTGTTGTTGAGTCGTTGTCAACAGTTGTTGAATCAGTGACAAGTGTTGTGGTTGAGTCAGTGACATCTGTTGTTGATGGGGCTACTGTTGAAGAAACAGTAGAAGACTCTGTTGTTGACTCTTGAGTTGCTGTGAGAGTGACATCTGTTGCTGTTGAGTCAGTGACATCTGTTGTTGATGGAGCGTCCGTCGAAACAGTAGACGCCCCTGTTGTTGACTCTTCTGTCGCTACAACAGATACACCAGTTGTTGATGAATCAGTAACAAGTGTTGTGGTTGAGTCAGTGACATCTGTTGTTGATGTTGACGAAACAGTAGAAGCCTCTGTTGTTGACTCCTGTGTTGCTGTGAGAGTGACATCTGTTGTCGATGAGTCGGTAACATCTGTAGTTGATGAGTCAGTTGCTGAGTCAGTGGCAGCAGTTGATGAGTCAGTGACAACAGTTGTTGAGTCAGATACATCCGTTGTTGATGAGTCAGTGACACCTGTCGTTGATGAGTCAGTGACAACTGTTGTGGTTGAGTCAGTTACATCTGTTGTTGATGAGTCAGTGACACCTGTTGTCGGCGAGTCAGTGACACCTATTGTTGATGAGTCAGTGACACCTGTTGTTGATGAGTCAGTTACATCTGTTGTTGATGAAGTTTCTGTTGATGGGTCAGTTGCAGTATCAGGTGTCGTTGACTCAGCTGTAGACGAGTCAGTGACGCCTGTTGTAGATGAGTCAGTTACACCTGTTATTGTTGAAGTTTCCGTTGATGAGTCAGTTGCAGTATCAGTTGTCGTTGACTCAGCTGTTGATGAGTCAGTGACGCCTGTTGTAGAGGAATCAGTTACACCTGATGTTGTTGAAGTTTCCGTAGATGAGTCAGTTGCTGTATCAAGTGTCGTTGACTCAGCTGTTGATGAGTCAGTGACATCTGTTGATGTTGAAGATTCCGTTGATGAGTCCGTTGCAGTATCAGGTGTCGTTGACTCAGCTGTTGATGAGTCAGTGACGCCTGTTGTAGAGGAATCAGTTACACCTGATGTTGTTGAAGTTTCCGTAGATGAGTCAGTTGCTGTATCAAGTGTCGTTGACTCAGCTGTTGATGAGTCAGTGACGTCTGTTGTAGATGAGTCAGTTACACCTGTTGTTGTTGAAGATTCCGTTAATGAGTCAGTTGCAGTATCAGGTGTCGTTGACTCAGCTGTTGATGAGTCAGTGACGCCTGTTGTAGATGAGTCAGTTACACCTGTTATTGTTGAAGTTTCCGTTGATGAGTCAGTTGCAGTATCAAGTGTCGTTGACTCAGCCGTTGATGAGTCAGTGACGTCTGTTGTCGATGGAGCTTCTGACGATGAGACTGTTACGGTCTCTGTCGTTGTTGACTCAGTTGTTGAGTCAGAGACATCTGTTGTTTCTGTTGTTGACACTGTCCCCGAATCCGCTGTCGTTAACTCAGATGTCGTTGAGTCAGTGTTATCATCAGTTGTTGTTAATGTATCTACTGTTGTTGACTCAGTTTCGGAAGCTGTAGACGTTTCAGTCGTTCCAGACACTGTTGTCGTTGCATCTGTTGATGACACTATCGTAACTGTTGATGCATCGGAAGGTACTGTTGTTGTATCAATGGAGGCCGTCCCGTCCGTTGATGTCATTGACTCTGTAGTTGTTGACATGAAGACAGGGTGTATTGCTGAACAAAGGATTCCAATAAGTAGGATCCATCGTGTAGGGCCCATTATCTGAAATCAACAAAAAGATCTATGTCAATGCATGGTATAAGAGGAATTTTAGATTTTTCTTAATTAAATATCGTTGTTGAAAATTATGTTTTCTTGAGTGTTTTAGGTATAAGGGAAGATGCTGTAGGGCATCATAATATTTTTTCATATTTCTAGACAAAGGCCAGCGGTGCGTCGTAAAACAATGACCGTAGTTATCACACTTTTTTTCAGTATAACCCCCCCCCCCCTGAACATTTTTCTTTCATTCATCCAGTCAGTCACAGTCGGTCAGTCAATCAGTCAGTTAGTCACATTAATTAATTTATTTATTCATTCATTGACTTGACGGAACAACTATTTCAACGCAAAGTCATAGCAACTTCTTCTACTCAGAATATAGGAATATATGTATATTTTTTGTGAAAATATGGGACAAATATATCAATTCGTTTGGAGAAAAAACGGACAACTTTTCGAATTTCTCTGCAAAAAGTTAAAGAGCAATGGAAAAAATATTTGCCTCCTGATATCTCCTCCTTACAACATACTATCTTAACAATAGGTGAGCCGATTTTTATCTTACTTTATTAAAATTTCTAATTTTGCATGACACTTTTGACAGAAACTGTTGCAACATGTTGTACTTGATTGAGATTCAGATGAAGCTGCAACCCCCCCCCCCCCCTCCCTTCCCTCCCCCCCCCCCAAAAAAAAACCCTACTGAAAATGCAATCAATCCATTTCTCTCACAATTGTGCCCAAAATTTAGGTTTTATAGCACAGATTTCTCAAAGACAGAACTTCTTTGGGTCCCTGTATTTTTATAGGAAATATAGGAATTTACATTATGACACCCATGTTCAACGTCAAAATCCCGTTTCCTTTCATGCGCACAAGGTGTCGTGTGTTAAATCACATACCACAAAGGTAACTGAAATATTTTCTGTTTTGTTAAATAAACCATAAAACGAGAGCTATTTGTAAGGTCTTAAACATCATTTTCTGTATTGAAAATTTAAAAAGCAATGTAACTAACCCCGCCCCATGATCTAGTGGGACTCGACGCGGGGTTTAACATACCGGGACAGGCTTGTGGTTTTGCCAATAGATACAACCTATAGGTATTATCCATAAAACTTATAATAAAATTCAGCTGCATGTTACTAATGGTGCAAAGTGATAAAAAAAACATATAGAATTTCTATTTGCATGAAGAAGAAATATTTTTGCACGGGATGCACATCCATGCACAATGCGACATTAATTAAGTTAAATTTGTCCGATTTCTAAAATTTTATAACAGTTTGTTATAATTACTTATCTTAAAGCTTTCATAGTATTCTATTTAAGGACATATACTGTTTACTACGTTTTAGGATAGATATCCTTTAGATTTGAATCAGTTTCATATCATTGTATGTAAAAGTGATGTGCATTGACATTTGATGTCCTTACCATAGAAGAAACGAGTACTTCCCAGATTTACTGATGCAAACATTTTGCATTGCCAACTATGGCAAATACAAAATATAACTCGATATCTTTTTGATTAATGGATATTTGGAATACAATATATTGGATAAACTACTGATTGATTGAAGCGAAGAAATTGAAACCTTTCCGTCTACACCGTTGTGTAAAATGACATAAAATAATTTTAAAGTACTTCATAATATGAGTTGGGGTCATCTTTTTTTGTAAGTCAGAAACAGAGAGTTCTTCCAAATATGAACTGTTTATTAGACATTTTTCATTTCAAAAGAAACTCTGTTCTTTTATGAAATAGAATTGAAACATTGTTTAACTTTATCAACATTACAAACATAAAACAAATAATGCAGAATCAATGCACTGTTATCAAGCAGGGCTAAACAGGCACAACATGTCAATCGGTAAATATAATGAAAACCAAATTTTTTTTAATGACTTTGTATGTGTTTTAAGAAGACTCAAACTTTGGGTGCCGGATATGTCTTTAAAACAAAATCATGTGACTATGAAAGAAAATAATAAAATGTTGCATTTTCCGTATAAATCATCCCTCCTTTAATAGTCTATAATTTTTTTACATTAGAAATTACACACGTCATGCTGTTTTTGAATGTTTTAAGTTTTTAGAAAAGCATATCGGTATTAAGTTAGAAGCATCCATTGTCATTGCTATTCAGCTCGCAATTAAGGTCAATTTCACCCATATGATCTTAGTAACGTTACATTTTTACATCGACCTACTTTCTCTGATATATACCTGAAGAGATTAAACCATCATTTTGTAGCATGAAGTAAATAAATAGAACTTCGTGCTCAGTTTCAAAAATTCTGGGTGTGTCACATTTAAAACTGGAGATTCAGCCTAAGATAAACGCACTACCATTAAAAAATAAAAAGAAAAAAAAAGTAAAAAAGGTAGACCTGCTCAGGGTCACACTCATGGACGACCTCCGTTATGTAGAACCCCCCTCCCTCCAGTCGTTTTTTTTTTTTTATTGTTTGTTTGTTGGGTTTTTTGTCTTTTTTTTTTTTAATTCAAAGTACATATGATATCTTTTAATACACTTTTTATCGTGTTTACATTTTAGTATCAATATTGCTACAGTATTATTACCACAAACCATTTATTCTCTATTTAAATGTCCTTTTTTTAGAAAGAAAATTTACTTCATTCTTGGCATTCTTTAACTCCATACCCTATTAGTGTCGGTCTGTCTGTCTGTCTGTATGTTTGTCTGCCTGTTAAATTTCTTAAAGATGCACCTTGTTTGCACAGAAATGCACTCGCTCAGGTTTACATGTATTACTGGATGAATCGCTTTATAAGATTTATTTACAAACGTATATTAATCCATGGGTATTAAGAGATATACATTAGTTATTGCCTGTATGCAAAATCCGAAGCGAATATGAAAAATGATATTAGCGTGACAGTTCTATGGTGAAATGCGAAACTCTCTCACTAATATATAATGTGTGTGTATGCATGGGAGATGAAAATAAATGCGGGTGGAATAATATTAACCCTTCTGACAAGGAAAGGGCGAGGGCTATATATTTTGAATATTTACTCTACCAACAATCCTTTGACAATCAAACATTATAACAAGATTCCTCAAAAATTGATATATTTTCCTCCTTAGCGAAAAAGGGTACAAAATATTTGTATTCTAACTAAGAAAATCTCCTTTATGCATTTCACATTCTATTAATCCTAAAAGCATCGGGCTGCGCACTCAGTGTACTCATGTTCATGCTCTGTTATGTCTGTGAATATTCTGGTAGAGAAATTCGATGTATAGGCCCAATTCTTCAATGTTCAATTTATATCTAATGAATTTTTTTCTTTATATGATACTCATCCAGGTACTTATTCGTAGAAAAGTGCAGATCATTATTTCAGAGACACTTGATATATTCATTTTTAGTATTAGTTTTAATCCGCGTCGATTCCAAACCTTTCGAGAATTCTCATCTTTAACTCAAAGGTTTCCTTGCGTCTAATATAAACCACTGCAAATCGTTCTTCATCCTAGTAAGTTACTATAGTAATTCAAAACCTATGAATTCATTGCCCGTGAATTTTACAGCAAAATATTGAAATTTGACACACGTTTATACGTAGTTCTCCATCGTTACCATAGTGTATCTATAACAACCGGTTTGAGAATTTCTCATGATTAAATGATGTAAGCTTCTTTTTACGTCTGAATATATAGTCAACTGCATATGTATTGCGCAAAAGGCCATCTTATTTTTAAAAGCCAACTTGATTTTGGAAAGATCCCTGTGTATTTCTTGTAAATTTTTATACTATTTCTACGGTTAAATCTACTTTTAGATTCCTAGTAGTGGAAACATTGTTTTTGACAAATTTTCCATGCATATATCATGTATATATATGTAGGCGGATCTAGAAAATTTTCCATGGCAATGGGGAGGAGTGGGGGGTCCAGACCTACGCAAAAACATGAAAAAATCCCAGCTTCATTTGGTAATTCAACTATGGGGGTTCATGATCCCCTACCCCCCCCCCCCCTCTATGGATCCCGCTTGTCCATGTGTACTAATGACAAGAAATATGCATTGAATGGAATAAAAAAATTTTGGGAGTGGATCCACATTCCTACCAATGTGGTAAGCAGTCCGTGCACGAATCTCAGACTGTGCTAAAACATGCCCCCCCCCCCCCCCCCCCCCCCAATAGGAGAAAATGTTGTAAAATGTAGCTAATTATAATAGGTGGGGAGGGGGGTTCCTACTCCAAACGTATCATGCATTCCGTCAGTCCAAGTGTAAGCCTGTTGCATAAGGTCGATATGACTTGATATTGACCGCGCAAATGATATATCCTAGATAGAAAGTTTCATTGATTTCTGACTTTCCTACATGTACCTGTAGGCTGTAGCCTTTTTATTCACCGGTCTTACATTTTGTATGATTTTACATTTTTTAAACGTTTTCGTTTTCTTTATCTTTTAGAATATAAATAGATCTGACCATGCAGAATAAGAATCAGTGGATTTCCCTGTCCTGATAAGGGCCTATCCCCTATTCCTAGGTCAACAATTCTAAAATATTCAATATTTAAATAATTTAGCAAATCCTACTTTAAACATACATGATATATCATGGTCATAATTATAAATTTTCTTATAAATCCGCTCTCAATTAAAGAACTTGCATCATACATTGCAGTGACATAATGTTCAGTTGTATACAGGTATTTGGGAAGGTGACACTCTCTTATTTGCATACCCATCCAATTAGAGGTATTGATATTTACAGATCCTTTTGAACATTTAGCAAGCTGCGTTCTTATATCTAGAGACGCTACCTTTGGTTCTGCCAAAGTGAGTTTTTTCAACTTCTTTTTTTTTTTTTTTTTTTTGTCAAATTTCCATTTTTATTTTTTGCGACGTCACTGTCACCTGTTAGTCATATATACACTGTCATGTCTTATATACAACAATTCTCTTATAGAGTCTATTTACAATTACTAAACCAACAAACTCTGATTGATAACCTTTTTTGATTTGTAAAAGTTGTTCAGAACCTATACGGGGGATCAGCAAACACAGAAATTAAATTGCATCCTCTCCCCGTCAAACACAGTTTGATCGTTGTCATGAGTCGAGGAAATTCGATCCGTCGATTTCAACACCAACAGAAATGTTTGAAATCGTGAAGCATTTACAAATTTGTCCTCATCATTATAAGGGTCCGTGGAAAAAAACTTTTAAAACATAGGTGGGCTGATATTTAAAAAAAAATATATGAATCGATTTCCTCAATCTTCAAAATATAATACATATACAATGAAATGTGAAATGTTTGTAGAGTGAAATACATTTTCGCACATATATTTCCTACGCTAATTCACCGTTGCTTAGTCAAAAACACTTTTATCTTCACTAATAATGAGTATCGAAGATTCAGTCTCAAAAGGTGAGAAAGTGAGGCAAAACAATTAGAATTTCCATCGGAAAAGTTGCGACCTAACACTTTTTAAAAGACTGGGGGGGGGGGGGGGGGGGCTTTTATCCTTTACCTATTCATTTAGAATAAGGCTAGAAGAACTGAACAATTTTTTTTATGAAAATTGGTCTAATACTCTGAAAACTATATACAGGAATGTCCCATTATCATGCTTTCAATTTTTATTCACTTTGGGGCTTAACCATACAAAAATCTATGATTGATTTATGTAAAGGTATTTTCATGTTTATAATTTTCTTTCCATTGCTTTACTGATTCTAGTACATGTAAATTGTGCATGTTTTACAGAAGAATTATCATTCAGAATTTCTAAACGATTTTCATTGAGACGAATTCCATCATGATCCAAGGGGGGCGGGTTGAAAGAATGCACCAAAACGTCGGTAATAAAGAAAACTTTGAATGGTTTTGAGTATAAAGAATTAAATCCTGCTATTTTTCCTTCCTGCTTTGAAACACTGTAGTTTCTAGAAATGGATAATAGTGTATATACACTCGCAGAATTCAATACGTAATACTTGAACTATACACCATGCCAATTCAGTATTTTTATATAATAATTTTAAAATTCTCTCTAATTTTTTAAATGTACCGAATCCTAATTTTACGGACATTGAATGTAATATTTCTATTGAATTTCAACCAATGAAAGTTGGGCGATTTGGACAAAGTTTGACAATTCTACAGAAATATATACTGAAACTTTGATTTAAACAAACCCTCGAATCTATATAGAAATTACCTCTATAAACTTAAATGTATCCCATATACATTTTTTTTGTATACATTAAAGTCAAATTACAGATTAGTTCTCTGTTCTGATCTAGTCATACATAAGACTCATTTGTTCTTATTTTAAATGAAAATTTTCTTTTTTGGACATTTTCATATTATGTAATGCATGTACATGTATATGCCTTTAATTGGGTCCAAATTGGCAATGAAGTATCTTGTATCTATACAATTGTATATTGTATAAGTCATTAGAATGATCGATGGTAAATTTTAAAATGGTCGATCGAAGATATTGGCTTGGTCGATCGGAGATACTGAAAAGGTCGATATATGAGATTGAGATGTTCAATGGAAGGAAACGAAATGGAAGATGGAAGAAGGAAGACATTGGAATGGTCGATGGAAAAGATTGAAATTGTCGATTGAAGGGATTTAAATGGTCGACGGTAGGTATTGAAATGGCCGATGGAAAAGATTGAAATGGCCGATGGAAAAGATTGAAATGGTCGATGGGGTATTGAAATGGTCAATAGAAAAGATTGAAATGGTCGATGGAAGGTATCGAGATGGTCGATGGAAAAGAATGAAATGGTCGATTGAATGTACCGAGATGGTCGATGGAAGGTATCGAGATGGTCGATTTAAAAGATTGAAACAGTCGATGGAAGGTATCGAGATGGTCGATGGAAGATATTGAAATGGTCGATGGAAAAGATTGAAATGGACGACAGAAGGGATAAAAATTGTAATAGGGGTAAAAACAGATGGGATCAAAGGGATTAAATTAGAATGGATCAAAATGGCCATGGAAGAGCCAGATTGAAATTGTCAGTGTAAAAAAATTAACCCTGAGATTTTACCGTCCTTAGTACTGCAAATATTCCTTGTAGAAAACTTCCTGTATTAGCTCAGAACGTACATTATAGGAGAATAAATCAAATAATCACAACGTCATGAGCTTACCAATTTGTACGATATTGTTTTACTTATGAAGAATTAAGAAAAAAAAAAAACAAAAAAATACATATCATCTGGAAAAACAATATTATAACAGTGGCGGATTCAAGGGGGTGCGGAGGGGGCGTCCGCCCCCCGCCCGGCACTGACCCAAAATTTTCCAAAAAACCCTATATTTCAGCCCATTTTCAGTAAAAATCGCCAAAATTCGCCCCTTCACCCCCGGCAAAGGGGGCGCTGGATCCGCCACTGTATAATTTATTTTTACTTTTCTGAGAAAATCAACATGTTCTGTATTTTTTTAACTTTTGTTTTAAGTGTTTAACTTTCGTTAAAAACCGCTTTGAAATCAATATAAACTGAAAATAATTCGGTAAGAACATGAGCCTGTATATTTTCAGGGCACCTGGGTATAGATGGATAATGTTTCTGTTGTGATTTATTTTGTAAACTGAAGCTGGTATAAAACAATGTTTAAAATGTCACTTAATACACTCATTGTAACAGGTTTCAAAGATCGATCAGTGTTTAGGTAAGTCGTATTTTTTTGTATTCACCGTAGCACAAAAACTCACCCCCTCCCCCGAAACACACAAATAAAACAAGCGCGTATCTAGGAAATGGAGGTGGGTGGGTCAGTAACCCCCCCCCCCCCAACTCATGGATTTCCAAAACAAAATTTTTCCTAAAAGTCGGTATGTTCTCCGTTTTTACTTATGTTTTTTTTTTGGGGGGGGGGTCTATTGAAAGAAAAATGAGTGTATCTGCTAAGATGGCATATAATGTAATTAATAGGCTTAACATGGAAAAATATATCTCGGTCCAAACATATCTTCTGTTGTTATAAATTTGAATGCTCGATTTTCTGATGCATTAAAAAAATGTTCCTGATCATGAATGAATTACATCAATTTGTTAAAACAATATTTCCGTAATCAGTGAGATTTATCATGTTTATAATACATGAAAATTTAAGTCGTAAAAAGGAAATACATGAATCGGTTTACCGCAACAGGACTTAATTAAAATACGGGATGTTTCACACCAGATCTAGGGCGTGGTCTGACCAGTACAGGTGTATACAATTGGTCATCAGAGATTGTAGAAATTCTCTGAATATTTTATAGTTTCCATCTACAATTTACAAATGGGATGGAGTAAATGCCACAAAATTTATCCGATAGAAAAAACCCATTAAACAAGGAATGGTGACTCTTTTACACGGGCGGATCTAGATTATTTCAGGGGGGGGGGGGGCTCTAGACCATGGGGGGGGATAGAGCTTAAAGTTTGAAAAAATGTAATTATAATAACTGATTCGGGAAAATAAAGATTTTTGGCAAATTCCTGAGGGGGGGGGGGGGGCTGACCCCTCAATCCCACCTCTATACCCGCGCTTGTTTTATGATGAGTCTTTTATGTATGGTAAATTGTCATCGCTTGATTAATCTCTTTCATCTAGTTCATCTCAATACCATCAGTATTGTGGCCATTTGACGTTCATATTGTATAGAAATTGTCGGGTAGGTAGGGTCAGTCAGTGCGATGACAACGGTCCATTCAACCCAAAATTTTCCAAACCCTGTTCACTGACCCCTTGGGTATAATTAAATGCTAAATAGCTAAATACATGTGGCGAAAGGAATGAAATCGATATCCCATTTTTCAAATCCACGGGTGGGATTTTAACTTAATTTTCAACTTTTGAAGAAAATAAATAAGGTGGGATGGGGTGAAATTTGAGTATACTAAAATTTGCTTTCTAGACAAAAATTCGTTAAAATGATCTGCACCTCTTCAAGCGGAATAGTTCAGAACCTCTTTTCTCGTTTTATTCTCTCTTTTTTTTCGAGCTCGATGTACATGTACACGAATGTTTGCGAGAAAGCATTAGAATAAAATGAAATATTTTTTTTTTTCTCAGAAAATTAACTGATAATCTTTTGATAGTAGAAATATTTTTTAAGATGTAGCTACTGACCTCTCTAATTTGAAATTTTCTCTTCCTCCTTTGAAATAATAGTTTTATTTAAAAAAAAAAAAAAAGGCCAAATATAGCACGAATTTCGGTCAATTCCCTGATCCCGCATCATAATGATACTTTTTAAATACTTTCATTTTGTACATACTTCGAGATTATATAATATCGGTTTCCGACGATACCCCCTCCTCCTCCCTTACTTATTTTCACTTTGAACAGGTTTACTTTCTTAGGTACATGTAATCGGGGCCCATTTATTGCTTTGAATTCTATGCTGCATCCCCAATAAGTAACAATAAGTAATAATTTTTAAAACAATAAAAATTCTTATAAACCACTTGCTTGGTAACGTTTAATGATATCAGAATATAAAGATTGTTTCGTTTTGTTTAAGAGTAGGTGGTTTAAACATAAAATGAATAAATTGTTTGAATTAGCATGCACGGACAAGATTTACAGAGGAATAAAAAGTGATATTTGTTAACATACTACATGTATGAACTTTAATTTTCATAAAAAGGATTGTTTACTATCGGCAGTTATAGGCCCTTCCCTATATATGTATGTTTATCCACTCCCTTCTTTGCATTGGTATTATATGCATAACAGTAAGTGTTCGAAGTTCAAGATCAGCAAGATAATATATGGGGGGGGGGAGTTCTTAAAGAATCTGAATAGGTCCATCCTCGTGGATTTTCTTCTACGTTTGATCAGGATGGCCTTACGTTTTCATTGAGTTAAAAAATATCATGTTTAACATGTTTTCAGAACTACTAGTATCTCACGTTTACTGCCCTACACCGTACAATGTACATGTACATGCAACTCTTAAACTTTAGAAATATCTGGAACTGCACAAATTTGAGGACTGAATTTATATATTTAAAATCAATTTGACTTAGATATGTTTTAAACAAAGGCAGAAGTTTTAATCAGTTTATTCGATAATTATACGACATAATAAGAAGCCAAAAAAAGGGGGGGGGGGGGTTCCAAGGTCTTCTCCATTGAAGGCCAAATGCAGAAGGGGTGGTTATGACTCCTGCCCTTTGGAATATGCCCCAAAACCTGACTTTTCCGTTTTCAAAATTATAGGCTGGTACCCCCGACTGGCTGGATCTAAAGGGGACCATATCCCCACCCCTCCCTCCCTCGGAATGCGCCCCTTTCCACCCCACCTCCCCCTCCGCTTGACAGGCTGGATTCCACCTGTTGAAAAATCTAGATCTCCCCATCATGCTAATAATACATGTATACATGTACAAGATGGTACGCCTTATCCTGGTCTCCTTAAAATAAGGATGCTTAAATGTCTACACCAAAAAATTTGCATTATTCAGGTGCACATAGCAGGTAAATGATCAGTCATATCACATCAACGGGTACATTTACACGACGAACTGTTCATATATTTTGGGAACAATGACCGAATTATATTTGTGCATTTATTAATTTACCGGCGCGTTTCGACCATGATAGATATTTACGGGTCAGGTGTGATTGAATTTATCACTAATCAATAATTCATCACATCTAATTATCACCAAGAAACGATCAATATCTACATATATGTGGAAAGATATCCTTAATTGTCCATTTTGTCGCCAAAACCAACTACGTTATAAGTATTTCTTGCATAAGATGGTTATGCAGTCTCTTTTTATGTTCAGAAACAAGTTTCAACGTTGTACCATACCAAGACCCTACATATGTACAGAGTGACCTAATTCCTGAGAGAATACACCCATTCATCCATGAATTGGGGGCGACTATACTACGAACCGAACCAGTTTTTGTATGCCTTTAAATTCCACAGAACTACCCCCTATTCAACTTAGGTGTAAAAGGAGAGGCCGGCGTGTGACGGATAAATTCGCTTTTATTTAGCATTATCTGTTAATGAATCATGCCCTCAAGTGACCATTTTCAGTAATTTCTCAATTTTGCTTCCGTTATCGGGGCGTTAGAGAAGCCAAATTGCATATTAAGATATACAAATACACCATGTCTGTCGCAGATGGGGGAGGGCTGTCATTGACCCCTTGTACATTTGTGGTCCACACCTTCTTATCAAAGAATATTTAAAAATCTGAGCCTTTTGAATAGCCCAGCGTGTGAACCGAGATCGGCTGAATGAACTATATCTGATACGGATCAGTATCTAAACATTTATATTTGAAATGACCAGTCCGCCGAACAATATTGTCACTTCTAGTTAGGCCTTGTCATTCAGTACGCTCATCGGCTATTTACTCAGCAAACAATTTGAAATATATTTGATTTTTTAGTAGAAATAATGTTTGTATGTAAAAGAAATTGGACAGAACATGTTAAGAGGTGTACAGAATTTCAAACATTTACTGACTGTATGTATCACTTTTCATGTACGAACATCTTGATATTTAAAAGACTATTTAAAACATAATTTCAACCATTCACTGCATGCATGTATATCTATAGTACGTACAATACCGTAGGAACGTATTAATTGGTATTCCACAAAAGCAGAGAGTTTAAAACTTCCATTTTTTATATCATTAAAATTATATGTTTCAAATAACTTTTAGTTGAATACAATCAAAACAAGAAATCTCTTAGCGGTAGGAATGCGTTGAGAAATTTTCTATACAATACTCAGATATGCAGGAGTTTAGCTATTGCACATACCACACCGTATCCATATTGTGGTCTAAGTGAGAACGTACACGTACATGATTTAATTCAAAAGAGTTTTAACTACTTTCTGAATTAAAAAAAAAACCCACCTACTTGTTACAAATATCCTACTAAGTTACTTGTTTTATGCTCTGTTCCCTGCCCCTAACCCCTCCTACCCCACCCAACGTACATGCCACATTACATAAATGTACCCCGATCTAAACGGAGAGACGCGACACCTGAAACTTTTCTTATTTTTGAAAAAAAATGCATAGTCTCACATTCCTTAAAAATTCGCATCGCTCGATCTATTTTTCTCACTAGGCGTACAGAAAACTTCGTGAATCTACTAGATATTGCAATTCTCAATTTCTATGCCTATTTACAGACTGAAACCCAAAGGAAAGGACCGGTACATTCGATTTTCAGGAATCGATTTTCTATAAACTTGTATCGCTCCAAGAATGTAATTATCCATGTACGTTTACCACCGTCTAACCGGCCCATGGACAATCTGATCACACGTGCGTCCGTCTTGGACACACATCGCTAAAATAATCAATATACAATATAGAATTCCATATTAATGAAACATAATCAATAGAACTCACCTGAAAAAGTTAAATTAAAAATCCTATTCTACAAGCGAAAACAATATGATGGACCAAATCCCGGGTATATGTAATTCCTTAACCATATAAAGAATGTCCTTTTCTAAATCCTATCCTGCAAGCAAAATATTCTTCACAAGTTCTAATTAACATCCGTGTTATATTTACAAAACTATGTCCACTTCTCGTTTATTACGATCCATAAGTCATGATTGCTTGCAATTTTTTTCTCCTCAGCAATACACCCTAATTAAAATACACTTCTCCAACACCCGTGGACATAAATAATTCCGGGATCTAGTTTCAAAACGTCAGACCGCACCCGATTGTGAGAAGGCGGGACTTCGCTCGAGCAGACGTGTCAATCAGGTATTTTTCAAAAACTTTAGAGGAATTTTTGAATGGTTAGTAGTCATGTCGGAGCAATTAAAGTTCTTAATGCGGTGTATTGTATGCGTGTGTAGTGGGGGATGTTTATCCGTACAATTGTACGCGGATTTAGGTCTTACAGTTACGTAAAGGGATTAAATACCAAACTTGGATCACAACTTTTCATCTAGACTTTGAATAGTGACTTCTTACAGTTGAGAACCCTACTTTTTTCATTTGCGTTTGATAATACATTTGATGGTAATTTGATAATGAATTTGATAATTCAGAAAGGAAAACGTGTTTAATGTAACCATAGTCCCATTACTTTGAAAAATGGCAAAGTTTATGCTCTTTCTTTGAAAAGATGTCCTGTTGGAAATTCAAATTGCAGAAATAATTGGAAATGGCCCATTTTTGTGTCGCCTGCGAAGCATAGCGACACTTAGGGATCACTTTGTCCGTTGTCCGTCTGTCCGTCCGTCTGTCTGTCTGTCACACTTTGGGTGTCACAGCCCATAACTTTTGATTGGTTAGTGATAGGGCTTTGATATTTCACATGTGTATTCCTTGTGACAAGACCTGCCTACACATACCATAATTTTTGACCTAGTGACCTTGACCTACATATTTGACCTACTTTTCAAAAAAATTAAGAATGGATATATCTTTTGATTGGTAGGTGATAGGGCTTTGATATTTCACATGTGCAATCCTTGTGGCAAGACCTTTCTACACATACCATTATTTTTGACCTTGTGAACTTGACCTAGATGTTTGACCTACTTTTGAAAAAAAGATAAGATTCGCTATATCTTTTGATTGGTAAATGATACGGCTTTGATATTTCACATATGTATTCCTTGTGACAAGACCTTCCTATACATACAATATTTTTTGACCTAGTGACCTTGACCTACATATTTGACCTACTTTTCAAAAAAAATTAAGAATGGATATATCTTTTTATTGGTAAGTGTTAGGACTTTGATATTTCACATGTCCAATCCTTGTGGCAAGACCTTTCTACACATACCATAATTTTTGACCTTGTGACCTTGACCTAGATATTTGACCTACTTTTGAAAAAAAGATAAGATTCGCTATATCTTTTGATTGGTAAGTGATAGGGCTTTGATATTTCACATGTGTATTCCTTCTGACAAGACCTTTCTACACAGACCATTAAGTTTGACCTTTTGACCTTGATCTAGATATTTGACCTACTTTTCAAGAAAAGTAATATTGGCTTTATCTTTTGATTGGTAGGTGATAGGGCTTTGATATATCACATGTATTTTCCTTGTAACAATGCCATTCTACACATACCATTATTTTTTTAGCTTTTGGCCTTGACCTACATATTTGACCTACTTTTCAAAAAAATTAAGAATGGATATATCTTTTGATTGGTAAGTGATAGGGCTTTGGTATTTCACATGTGTATTCCTTGTGACAAGACCTTTCAACACAGACCATAAAATTTGACCTTTTGACCTTGATCTAGATATTTGACCTAGACCTACTTTTCAAGAATTTTGATCCACTTTCTAGAATAATAATCAAACCGCTTCGCAGGCGACACAAGCATTCCTTGGATTGCTATTTTTAAAAACTCCTTCCTAATTACAATTCAGAAAAAAGAAGTAAAAAAAAAAGAAGCACGGAGTTTTTTTAGTACTGTCAAATCGAGACTGCTAACCAAGCATTGTCCGTATAGGGACAGATGCAACAATCGACATGATCAAAAATTACCTCTCTGATTATAATTTCTTACAGTTCTACAATTAAATTTAAATGCATTTTATCATACAAATGTATTTATAACAACCAGGCTAAGTTTGCGACATGCATACGTTGATTTAAAACAATTACTCTACACTTCAGTATTTTCAGAAAATCAAGACATTTGAATTCTGTAAAGTCTTGCAAAAATAAATACATTTACGAGATGCATGTAGACTACGAAGAAACAAAATTGACAGTTTCTTTGCTTAATTATAGGTAGTACAGGTGACACGATCGGAAAAAAATGTTTGATTTTGAAATTTACGCCAGTTTGCAAAAAAGAAAATAGCCCACTGAAATCCATACAAAATCAATTTTTTGAAAGATATAGCCTAATTTAAGACTGAAATTCAACCAAAACAGCTGCGTAAATCATACATTTTGTCACTGGTCGTAACTTAACATGGGATTGGATAAGATGCTAGGCCATAAGGATATCACACATCGACCGAGTATTTATTCATTGAATATAGATTTATGCATCTTTTGTTGGTCCGCACAAAGTTTCGTAAAATATGACACTATTGAAAAAATCGGTTTAGGGTTTATTTATTTACCCAGTTGAGTAGTGTAAGAGATATTTTTTTCGAAAATGAATCAAAACTAGGATAAAGGGCTTGAACTCATAAAATACTAAATCATAGTTTTGTAGTCGGGAGTAGGCGTGCAACTCAAAAGGCATTCTCATAAACAGGGGATTAATGTTCTGTTTTTCCATGTCCAATGTATTCAGCTTGGAATTATCCTTTTCTTATTCACACTATAAAACGACATGGATATGATCTACTGTGACACAACCCTGTACTGACCACGACGGAACATACCCACAGGATCCCAACAAACAAAGAACATTCATGAGAAAAACAACTTCAACCAACAACAGGGGACAATGATGAAAGGAGGGGATCTCCAACAACACTCGGTTTGCAGCGCCCACAACAAAACATCAAAACACCAAATGCAAAAACACAGAGCAGACAAGGACAGAAAGAGACGCAAAAGGAACAAGGAACACCAAGTCACACACACAATAGAAACATTAAGCGCACATAAACCAACGAGACCAATGGGCAACCGGTGCCGACTTAGGATGGCCATCTGCCACGCAAGTAGCAGACGGTGTTGTTATCCTGATTACGAGCGCACAACCCTCCCACTTGAGACACACAAAGTAACTTCAACAATTCACATTTACAGTGGCGTAGCTTGGTCAAAACTAAGTGGACGTTTTTCGTTATGCTAGGGGTATGGGAACCTTTGGAGACCCTTAGCAGGTCCAAGTCAATGCACTGGTAGGGGGTCATTCATGGTTTTGACACTGACTTATATATATAACTACTTTTAAGGTTAAACTGTATCCATTTCAGTCATTTTAGGCATAGACATTGTACAATTTGCTTAAATTAAAGTATATATATATATATATATTGAATAGAATCTGGAAACAAGTAAAACTTAAATTAATTTATCCGTCTCCCAATATGACTACTTTTTCTTACGGTCCCGTCTCTTGCATACATTCTACCCATTCTAGCCGCTAAATGAGGCGAGGAAATTCTTCAAAGCGTTTTGTCAACCCTTGCTATCATGGATGCAATCTGGTGAGAAGCATAAAGCATAACGCTACAGTAAAACTTACGAGGATTCCTAACGAAAGAAAACTTTCACATGTACTGATGTACACGTATGAGATCGGGAAAATGGAAATTATCAGCAGAACTTTTCCATTTTATAATCATTCTTAGTTTCCTTATTGAAGCCTTTTTTCATATTCGGGAAAGTAGAGGTAAATTTCCCGAAGTCCTATATTGTGACATTTTCATACTTAAAAGTGTTTTTTTCGAAGGATGCATATTCTGCAAGCGCTGAATTTGTTTTGTAGATTTTTTTGCGTATAGTAAATGAATGAAAGGTAAATGAATTTAAATCAATTCATGAAACAAAAAGGAGAAATCCCAACATAAAGAATGGTCGAATTTGATCAAAACACGGAAGTAAATTGAATTTAAATATACTGAGCTAATCAACAAGATCGGGATAGTGTTACGTGTACGCATTTCATGACATCAGGCCAGGTAGATAATCCCTATAGATTATTCCCTCCGATGATCCGTATAGTTTTGCGCAAATTTTCTCCTCTTTTTTGCATTTTTCATTTTAGAGCAGATAAATTTACAGCTTGGACTAGACATGCACGTTTCGAGTATTTAACCCTCGTCAGTGATCCTCAATCTTAACAATGTAATATGGCCAAAATCTGTAAAAATTATGTCCTGAATATACCGAAAGACGTAGCAAAATGGCTGGAATATGATGTTACAGGACCCAGGTTTAAAAGATTTGAGAAAATTTTGTAAACAGAAATTTTCAAATGCGTCATTTGTAGGAAGAATGCAGGTGGTTTTTAGTTGCATTTGGCACGGCGTATTAGGGTACAAGTTTTATATCATATATGGGGGGGTTTCATATGTATATCACTCTTGATACGAAAATTACTGAAAGAAAGAAGAAGATTGGGAGCAAACATAAGCTGCCTAACATGTAATAAATCAAACATCATCAAATATACTGGTATATTGTATAATTCCATTCAATACCTTGCATTCTTTTTCGCACGTACTTTCTCTTGGAGAAACCTATTAGGAATTACTTGAATGTTCATTGAGTTGGATTTGTTAAATATTCAGCAGCTTGTTTTTGCTCTCCATCTATTTGTTGTACTCCTTCTTTATCAATGTTCATAATAAGTCTGGTAACCACCTTGTCCACATGTATGTACATTGATTGTATGGATGTTAAACGTCTTCAAATTCAATAGCATCGTTTAAGAACAGGTAAATTTTCAGCATGGACCAGACATGCACGTTTCGGATACTAAACCCTCGTCAGTGATCCTCAATCTAAACAATGTAATATGCCAATGCAAATAGTGAAAACGTTATTATGTCCAAAAATGTACCGAAAGACGTTGCAGGATGGCTGGGATATGATGCTACAGGACCCAAATTTTAGAAATTTCAAGAATTTTGGATAACAGAAATTTTTGAATGCGTTGAAGAAACGATCAACCAAAGTTGATCGAACTTGGCTACATGTGCCCTCGGGGACTCCTGGTCCACCAGCAGTGACACTCCCCAAGTGGTGCAAATGTTAAACGTCTTCAAATCCAATATCATCATTTAAGAACAGGTAAAATTTCAGCATGGACCAGACATGCATGTTTCGGGTACTTAACCCTCGTCAGTGATCCTCAATCTAAACAATGTAATATTTCAAATAGTGTAAACGCTATTATTTCCAAAAATGTACCGAAAGACGTTGCAGGATGGCTGGGATATGATGCTATAGGACCCAAATTTTAGAAATTTCAAGAATTTTGGATAACAGAAATTTTTGAATGCGTTGAAGAAACGATCAACCAAAGTTGATCGAACTTGGCTACATGTGCCCTCGGGGACTCCTGGTCCACCAGCAGTGACACTCCCCAAGTGGTGCAAATGTTAAACGTCTTCAAATCCAATATCATCATTTAAGAACAGGTAAAATTTCAGCATGGACCAGACATGCATGTTTCGGGTACTTAACCCTCGTCAGTGATCCTCAATCTAAACAATGTAATATGTCAAATAGTGTAAACTTTATTATGTCCAAAAATGTTCCGAAAGACGTTGCAGGATGGATGGGATGTGATGCTACAGGACCTAAGTTTTCGAAATTTTAAGAAATTTGGATAACAGAAATTTTTGAATGCGTTGAAGAAACGATCAACCAAAGTTGATCGAACTTGGCTACATGTGCCCTCGGGGACTCCTGGTCCACCAGCAGTGACACTCACCAAGTGGTGCAAATGTTAAACGTCTTCAAATCCAATATCATCATTTAAGAACAGGTAAAATTTCAGCATGGACCAGACATGCATGTTTCGGGTACTTAACCCTCGTCAGTGATCCTCAATCTAAACAATGTTATATTTCAAATAGTGTAAACGCTATTATTTCCAAAAATGTACCGAAAGACGTTGCAGAATGGCTGGGATATGATGCTACAGGACCCAAATTTTAGAAATTTCAAGAATTTTGGATAACAGAAATTTTGGAATGCGTTGAAGAAACGATCAACCGAAGTTGATCGAACTTGGCTACATGTGCCCCCGGGGACTCCTGGTCCACCAGCAGTGACACTCACCGATCTAATTTTTGGTAGTCGTTGTTTTGGAAGCTACAACTACATGTACCTGAGACCAGACTCACTATTATTGCTTTCGTAAAATCTCCCTATGGCAAAATTTAAAAAGAGATGAATATACCTACCGATATAATAATCGACAGGCGAATATAGGGGGTATGGCCACCAACATGATATTGCAGTGGAAACAGCGGAACACACACTCTCACGAGATTAAACCAAAGGTCAAGTACTATACATGGTTCATAAAACCAGAAAGACTGACAAACAAGGCAAAAACATCATTAACAAGAGGCCCAAGGGGGCCACATCGCTCACCTGAGTTGCAGACAAAGGGTTAAAAGTCACAAAAATACTTCTACAGATCAAAGCCCTTGACAGCCATATTTGTTGACCTATCGACAAGAAAAACACAAACTTGGCAGAGGACCTTGAGTACTTGCTTGCTGTAAGGTTTCGTGAAATTCTGTGCAACGGTTGCAGAGGAGATTTCGAAAATGTGTCAGCCAATCAGAGTCCTTGGCGGCCATATTTGTTGACCGATCAGCACAAAATACACAATCTTGGTAGAGGACCTTGAGTACTTTCTTCCTGTAAAGTTTCATGAAATTCTGTGCAGTGGTTTTTTTGCAGAGAAGATGTTGAAAATGTGTTAGCCAATCAGAGCCCTCGGCGGCCATATTTGTTGACCGACGGCACGAAAAACAAAAAAAACTTGGCAGAGGACCTTGAATACTTCCTTCCTGTAAAGTTTCATGAAATTCTGTGCAGCAGTTGCAGAGGAGATGTCGAAAATGAGTCAGCCAATCAGAGCCCTCAGCAGCCATATTTGTTGAACAATCGGCACTAAAAATAAAAACTTGGCAGAGGACCTTGAGTACTTCCTTCCTCCAAAGTTTCATGAAATTCTGTGCAGTGGTTAAAGAGGAGATGTCGAAAATGTGTCGGCCAATCAGAGCCCTCGGCGGCCATATTTGTTGAATGATCGGTACGAAAAACACAAACTTAGTAGAGGACCTTGAGTACTTCCTTCCTGTAAAGTTTCATGAAATTCTGTGCAGTGGTTGCAGAGGAGATGTCGAAAATGTGTCAGCCAATCAGAGCCCTCGGCGGCCATATTTGTTGACCGATCGGCAAGAAAAACACAAACTTGGTAGAGGACCTTGAGTACTTCCTTCCTGTAAAGTTTCATGAAATTCTGTGCAGCGGTTGCAGAGGAGATGTCGAAAATGTGTCAGCCAATCAGAGCCCTCGGCGGCCATATTTGTTGACCGATCGGCACGAAAAACACAAACTTGGTAGAGGACCTTGAGTACTTCCTTCCTGTAAAGTTTCATGAAATTCTGTGCAGCGGTTGCAGAGGAGATGTTGAAAATGTGTCAGCCAATCAGAGCCCTCGGCGGCCATATTTGTTGACCGATCGGCAAGAAAAACACAAACTTGGTAGAGGACCTTGAGTACTTCCTTCCTGTAAAGTTTCATGAAATTCTGAGCAGCGGTTGCAGAGGAGATGTCGAAAATGTGTCAGCCAATCAGAGCCTTCGGCAGCCATATTTGTTGACTGATCGGCACAAAAAACACAAACTTGGTAGAGGACTTTGAGTACTTCCTTCCTGTAAAGTTTCATGAAATTCTGTGCAGCGGTTGCAGAGGAGATGTCGAAAATGTGTCAGCCAATCAGAGCCTTCGGCGGCCATATTTGTTGACCGATCGGCAAGAAAAACACAAACTTGGTAGAGGACCTTGAGTACTTCCTTCCTGTAAAGTTTCATGAAATTCTGTGCAGCGGTTGCAGAGGAGATGTCGAAAATGTGTCAGCCAATCAGAGCCCTCGGCGGACATATTTGTTGACCAATCGGCACAAAAAACACAAACTTGGTAGAGGGCATTGAGTACTTGCTTCCTGTGAAGTTTCGAGAAATTCTGTGCAGCGGTTGCAGAGGAGATGTCGAAAATGTTAAAAGTTTACGCCGGACGGACGGACGACGACGACGACGACGACGGACGGACGGACGACGGACGGCGCGCTATGACAATAGCTCACTTGAGCTTCGCTCAGGTGAGCTAAAAATGAGACCTATGTGGTATAAAAATCTTTTTTTTTCTGTTGTGTAACCAATGGGGATAGTGGTATCTCACAAATGTTATGTGAGGTATAATCTATAATGTGAACAACAGAAAAAAAATCATGATGTTTTTATAATATGGCACCTCTTAGCTCACTGAATCGCTGAATATACGTACAAAGATGTACATCTATTATTCACATTATTTTATCGGTTTTGTGAAAGTTTCTTTAAAAAACACAGTAAGCTCGCCACGCAACTGTGTAGTCATTTGCCAATGGTTTAATTAACATTAATACTTCAGAGTATGACGTAAGGAAAAAAATAATCGTCTTGCTGTTTCATCTCAGCAATTTGTACTTTGTGATACTTCTTTCCAAAAGATCAGTTGTTTACAAAAGCGTGTTTTAAAATGCAGGCACGCTGTGCATTTAAAGATCTAAACCACGAGTAATGGTGTACATATAGGATAGGATTTTTGACAAACCCCTTTTGGCAAGAAATAAATGTTATTATATATATAAAAAACGTCTTCAAATTCAATGGCATAATTTAAAAACAGATAAATTTGCATCATGGACCAGACATGCACGTTTCGGGTACTAAACCCTCGTCAGTGATCCTCATTCTAAACAATGTAAACAATGTAATATGACCAAACCATCCTGAAGAAGATGAAGTTTTGTCTGATTTTCGTACTTTGTTACAATTCAGTTTGTGAGCAACCGAATATCAAGATGAACAAAATATTAATAAAGAAGAACTAACATCAAGGCCTAAACAACCTAGAATCAAAATGGACAACACGAAAAAGATGCATCCCAGACTTAATAACCACATCGCACATGGCGGCTGATCCTGAAAACAAGGATTTTCCAACTCGGACTCAAAAGGATTAATACTGGTACGGGGATATTATAAAAGCCCTTTTTTCAGAATGATCGGACATCATCACCAATTTTGAAACAAGACACACCTGATATGTACATCAATATGCACATCGAGACAATCACCGAATTTGACAAGTTTTCATGGAGCTGTTGCGACTGTTGAACATTGCATGCAAACTGGAGACGCTGACAGTCCCGGGTACCTGGTCTCACTCTAGAATGTTGTTAATTCCGAGGTTCGGAACTGTTCCAATGGAAAATATAATGATTTTGCCTTGTCTTCTCAACTTTTAGACTGAACAACTTATAGCAGTGATGCTGAAAAGTGCCAGTCCGCAGGATTTGACCGTCAAAATTTCATTCGGACTGACAAACTGCTTTTCAGTTTCATTCGGACTGGCATCATTTTCAAAATGACTTGCATGCCTCATCTCTTTTGATGTTTATATGGATGAAGAACGTTTACAAGACATTAAGAGCAAGTTTTTACAAATTGCTTCCTTTAAGTTTAAAAGCTTTGTATTTCACATCAAATTAAGCAGAAAATCTTACGCCAGGAATGGTAATATACTTCAGATATTACATCACAATATTACACAGAGCAGGATATTCGATGACAAGATCTATAGGCAATGGTATTGCATTTGTACAGCTATCTTGGATGAAGGCTGCTTTCTGTGTAATATTAATTAAACATCATCTGCACTGCAGAAGCTTCGCTTACTTGTTACCTCAAGCAAGACTTATATTGGCTTTGGTTAGGTACATGCACTTATGCATACATATATTGCATTCATACGAGATAAGACAACCAAATTGCATTATTCCCCAAGAAATAATTATGTTTGGCAGGCTTCGGGATCAATGGAATTACATTTTCACATTATATAGTGTTCATATAATTTCTTCATCGAATTCATTCAAGTTTGCGCACTTGCGATCATTTTTTGGATAATTTTCTTGTTCAGTGTTCTCGTACCATGGCTTCATTCAAGTTTGCGCACTTGCGATCATTTTTTGGATAATTTTCTTGTTCAGCGTTCTCGTACCATGGCCAATTCCCTTGCTTTTAAATAATACGAAAACAAAAATTGAAATAAGCTTTAAGCTTCCTTTTTGATCCTACACACTTAGATGCTATAATTATACTTGCATGGTTCACGTGATATCTGAATATGTTTAACTTTGCAAATTAGCAGGAGATGCTTACTCTTCCTGGGCACCTTGTCTCCTTCCCATTTTGGGAGTTCGCTTCTTTTCATGTGGTGGAGGTTTTTCTTTGTTTGCTTTGGTTCTTGTTTTATCCTGATTTTGTATGCCTTCGGTATATGATTTTCTGAATTATCGATTTTGTACTGTGTATTGGGATATGTTCATTATCCATAGTAGATATTTTTCATCGTGACGAACTTCGCACTTCGAACATTGAAGAAAAAGTGGCGTAGCTGCCGTTCGCGTATAAATTCATAAGCGGGGTCATCTACATTTTGATTAGTATACTCAATGGAATGGTAAATTGGACTTTCTGTACAACTAGTGCGCTTTTTACGGCAACCAACTTATGAAATTTAAATGCGAAGTTCGAAGTTCGAAGTGCGAAGTTCGTCACGGTGAAAAAAGTCTATTTGTCATGATGGCAAGTTAAACATCGCCCTTACAGTGCACTTCGCTCTTGCACTGGACTCTGAAGATTGTTTTAAATAGATAAAGTTTTCATGTCGCTATATGGAGCTGTATATTTTCTACCTCTGTCCGATTTTTCAAAGTTCTGTTTTATATATATTTTTTTTCAAGAATTTGTAAGCCTTTCGATTGTGTTTTTTGGAATCTGATTTCGGCCTTTTCTTCTGCGTTTCTTCAACGCATTCGAAAATTTCTGTTATCAAAATTTCTTGAAATTTCTAAGACTTGGCTCCTGTAGCATCATATCCAACCTATCCTGCTGTATGTCTTTTGGTACATTTTTGGACATAATAACTCTCGCACTCTTTGACCATATTTCATTGTTTAGATTGAGGATCACTGACGAGGGTTTAGTACCCGAAACGTGCATGTCTGGTCCATGCTGCAAATTTGTCTGTTCTTAAATGATGCTATTGAATTTGAAGATATTAATACATTTGTGTTTGACTTTCCTTCACTGATCAATAGCAAATCACACAATCAGCATGAAATGAAACATTACGCAAGACATAAACAATATGAAAGATATAAAGACATTGAAAATCCGATGCGACTACATTAAACAATGTATAAAAAATCATTCCAAGGAATGCATGTGTCGCCTGCGAAACATAGCGACACTCAGGAATCACTTTTACAGGGTGTGACATCCACATGAGACAGACAGACAGACGGACAACGGACAAAGTGATCCCTAAGTGCCGCTAAACTTCGCAGGCGACAGAAAAATATCGAGGAAACTTAAATGGCAACTGGAGTTGCATCTTTTGCGAGCATTCGTAATGAGGAAAGTAAATTATCAGATTGTTGAGTTTACTTTTCCGCACTGAAAAAAAGGTATTTGTAAAATCCTATTCACTAGATTTGATAAATTATTCTAAAACCAAGGGATGTCTCCCTTATTACACAGCACAGGCGCCTTATCATAAATTATAATCTAAAAATGTCTCTCTTTTTTTTTTTTTTTTTTTTTAGAAATTTCGTCCTCATATATTATTTACAATAATTTGGATTTCTTTTTCGGCCTTGAGCGTCACATCACAGATGACGCATTATTTTGGGGCGGACGCATGTATATAGTGCACTGAAATTATTACAATTCTAGAACATATATTCCAATATTGATAAAATTACGAAATTATTACATTTTTTAGAACATATATTCCAATATTGATGAAATTACGATATTATTACATTTATTGAACATACATTCCAATATTGATCAAATTACGAAATTATTACATTTATAAAACATATATTCCAATATTGATAATTTGATGTTTATGAAAATATCAAAATTACGATAATATTACATTTATAGAACATATATTCTAATACTGACAAACTGACGAAATTATTACATTTATAGAACATATATTCCAATATTGATAAAATTACGAAATTATTACATTTATAGAACATATATTCCAATATTAATAAAATTACGATATTATTACATTTATAGAACATTTATTCCAATATTGATAAAATTACGATATTATTACATTTATAGAACATATATTCCAATATTGGTAAGATTACAATTGTTCCTTATTAAAAGAACCCGATCCCTCAATACCTTCTACAATGTACGAGCAAAGAGTAATTTATGTTGAAGATGGCCATAATTATCTTGTTTTAACATGTTTTCAAATGCACAAGACTTATCACATACAACAACTATAAGATTTTTAGTTAAGATCAAAGATAAGTAACGAATGAGAGAGTTTTGTACTGGTAATCCGGATATCCTAACTATTCGCTGATTGCTTCCTAACACGAAATTCACCCTAGGCTTCCACATTCTCCGGGCCGTTACATAATTTGTTATATATTTACGCAATTTGGTTGTTTAGAGTTTGACTCGATCAATATGTTTCATATTACATTGTTTAGATTGAGGATCACTGATGAGGGTTAAGTACTCGAAACGCGCATGTCTGGTCCATGCTGCTTTATCTGTTCTTAAATGATGCTATTGAATTTGAAGACGTTTAACATTGATTGTATCATTGTTGTATTTGTCTATTTGTTCCATTCCTGTGAGTATACTCGCTTGTCACATCTCCGGTTGTTTGTTGGTATTTTGACGATGTGTGCTCTCTGTGTTTTGGTTCTGTGTTGTGCAAGTGTGTTCCGATGTGATTATTGCATCGTGGTCTCAATTGAGATCTTTTTATAAGCTTTTGCAATGGAGTCTATATTTGGTTATCATCTCATTCCAACGTTTTACAGCAATTATTACATTTTCAATGATTCCGTGTAGAAAAATTCTTCCTAGAAAACGCTAAAGTACGATTTTACAAGTAAAAGCTCTCATACCTATTTCAGCAACAGCAATTTCCCATATACATGTATTGTATTTCAAACCACAACGCGTGACTACTCATGCACAAATTTATGGATTTTAAAACTATAATATCAAATTTTAATGTGGGGATGAGGATATAATGACACCTATCTATCAGCTACACCGGGAGGGCATCTTGCCCTGAAAAGTAACACTTTACAATACAGTCTACTACCTACAATTTAGAGCGTCAGATAGAATCTAGTGGACCTTGACATAACATTTATAAGGTCCTTATCTTTCACTCTGCGGGAAAAATTCACTGTTGCTAAAGCATGTACACTACCGTACTGAGATGAAAGTCCTTTTTGGTGTTGCAGTATCGCACTTTCAGCACCAACCTTTTTAATCTAAATTATTTCTACATCTAATTCATTCTACAGGAAAACGTCCTTGTTGCAAATACCGTATATCCGGTTATTTTCGCGTCGGGTAAATTTCGCGAATATAATTTTTGCTAATCTATTAACAAGATCAAGGATTAAGATCTGTGTCTTTTTTTTGCTATGTCCATTTTCGCGATTTGATGATGCTCGCGAAATTAGCGAAAATTAGACACACGCGAAAAATTCCCGATATACGGTACATCCAATTATACCAAGTTGAAACTCTTTTTGGTGTATTCTTCATAGAAACATGCATGATCACTCTTTCCGTCTGTCTGTCCGTTTGTACATGGCGTGTCATTTATGAAGAACTGACTTTGTCACCAAAGACAGTTATAAATAGCTTTCATATAATAGGTTATGGAGTTTTCAGATGATTATAATTTATAGATACGCTCAGAATGTCGAGTTTATGTTTGATGCGATTATATGGAAGTGTTCCAGTCATTGATCAAACATTCAAATGCACTCCTCCAAACGAAACAAAATCGGAAAAGCATTACTTGTAATAATATCATTGCTTTAAAAGATTTTCACCTTAGTATTTTTGCAAATGTAACTTTTCGTGTGTATTTCAAGCACAATCGGTTTATACAACCAATTGTATATTGTGCCTCACGTGAAATTCATATGAAATGAGCATCGTGTAAATTTCACATGAAAGTTTATGTGAAATTCATATAAATTTTACATAAAATTTATGTGAAAAGAATTCACATTAATTTCACATAAATTTACTTCACATTAAATAAAGATGAATTTTTCTTTGTGACCTTCATGGAAAACTCACTTTACATGCAACTCATGTTAGAAAATTCACATGAATTTCATGTGAAAAATGTCATGTAAATTTCACATGAATTTCATATGAGGCACTATTGGCTGTGTTGCAGCAGCCACAGCAAAACACCGGAACATATAAATTATAAAACATAGAGAAAACAAGCACATCAAAGAGTTAAAGAAGATCCTGACGATAATCTCGACAGCACTCACAATAGAGCACCGAGCTGAGCATCGACGGACCCCTAGCTAGCTAGAGGTGGGACCAGGTGCCCGGAAGGAGTAAGCATCCCCTGTTGGCTAGTCAAGAGACAATTTCAGATACTAAGCTCGTTTATGAAATCCAAAACTCATTCATTCTGTGAAAAAATTAATTTGGAAAGAGGAAACGGCTTTTTTTTTCGACATTGATAACTTTCACACTCTTTGGCAATATCACATTGTTTCGAATGAGGATCACTAACGAAGTACCAGAAATGTGCATGTTTGGTCCATGCTGCTAATGTATCTTTTCTTAAATGATGCTATTGAATTTGAAGAATTTAACATTGATATTCAAAGGGTAGGGGTAAAATCTGTTGATTTTGGCCCCATTTTTTGCTATTTTCAAAATTGTTGTCATACTGATCTTTTAAATAGGGGTTGATATATTGATGCTTATTGAAAATGAATATGAAAAAAAAGGATATTTTAAATGTATACGAGTGTTATCTTTCGCCAAAATTGTTCACTAACCAAAATTAATGGTAAAATGATAACCACCAGATTTCAACATTATAGTTTAAAGTATATATAGAGCAAGCGCGAGAAATCACGTGAAATATGTGCTTTTTTGTTTACAAGAAGCATGCTAAATAAGAAAATATGATTTTTAATTTCAAAAATTGTGATTGGAACCAAAAATGGCCACTTTTCACTTTTGCCCCTTCCCCTTTCTTTACATCAGTTGCAGGAAAGGTGATATGCCCTAAAGACACTGCAAATTAACATGCATTTTTTTTAAAGTAATCCACATCCTTTGAAAATAATGCGTATATTTAGAGGGTTATGTTTGGATGATCCGGATATGTACACCTTTTTCATATTTATTACTGTCTTAAGATATGTGAAAAAATAATGTTCTTACAACTGAGTTTCGTTTTCTCAATAACGGTATTTGCAACTTTAACGCAAGCGCAATCCATCTACTTCCATTAAGGACTTCACTCGAAATATGAGGAACCTGTGTCGCTTTAATTTTGCCCTGCTTGCAATTTTGAGATTTCGGGTGCAATGTCTCTGATACTGACTTCAACATAGTTTAAATTTTATAAGGGACAAAGTCTTCCTTAGTTTCACAGTCAGGCAAATTAACAAAAATATTGTTACCCTAACCTTATCTTGTGATTTTTCAAGTACCATCAAAAAGTGAAACATTAATGCACGAATACTTCAAGTTCCTTAGATAAACAAATTTATGCATGTTATCATAAAGCATGCACGGGTTTTTATCTGAAGTATAAAGGAGTCTTGATTCTTTTGCAACCGATACTCGAAGTGCAGAAAAAAAACACCTTAATCATCCCTCTACAATAGCTTATGTCCCTTTTCAAAATCGCATGGACATTATAATGTTAAAAGTCTTAAAATTAAAGAGCATCATTTAAGAAAAGATAAATTCGCAGCATGGAGCAGACATGCACGTTTCGGGTACTTAACCCTCGTCAGTGATCCTCAATCTAAACAATGTGATATGACCAAAGTGTTGAAAATTATTATATTCGAAAGTGTACAGAAAGACATAGCAGGATGGGTGGGATATGATGCTACAGGACTCACGTTTAGAAATTTCAAGAACTTTTGATAACAGAAAATTTCGAATGCGCTGAAGAAACGATCAATCGAAGTTGATCGAACTTGGCTACATGTGCCGTCGGGGACATAATTAAACTTTAACTTCTGCTAAGAATAACACCCCCAAAATAAGCGATGACATTACTTAGTCTAATTCGAATTGAGCATCCATATTTACTAAAATAAACATGATCTTAGTATATCAGGAGGTGAACTGTTCTCTTGTTTGGACTCGAGCATACTTTTTTTAAATAATGCAGAAGGGTTCCAACTCTATACCATCTTGAAGAATATTCAAAACCAATTTATTATGCACCAGACACGTGTTTCGAATATCAAACTCTCATCAGTGATGCTTTCCAGCCACAGTGCTTTTCATAAGCAGCCAAAATTGAAATGCGCATATGGTGCATCAAAGTATTACGACAGAATGTTTATTTCAATATCGAGCATCTTACCACACTTAACTTAAAAGAGGTGTTGTGCGCGAAGGACCTGCAAAGACCCCGGGGCCATGGAAAAGAAACCGCTCTCAGATTTTTGTCTGTCTATGTTGGATCCATTTGACCATTTTGGGATAAATGAAAGGAGGGGATAAATGTTCTTTGTTTGCTGAGTGGAGAATAAAGTGTTTTAAATCAGCATCTTCTGAATGAAATGATATGGACAAAATCTTACTTGATCACTTCATTTATTACTTTACTGATACTCTCTTTTTACGCGTGCAATTTTCTTCCTATCATTGAGATAAACCATGCAAAACATGGTATAATACCCATGTAGTTAAAGTAAAAATTTCTTATATCAATTTAAATATATTACATCATAATTATTCGGCAAAGTCTATAGAATGGGCCAAAAATTGGGAGAAATTTGTTATACGGCTTGTTGCGTCCCAAAATAGGTTCGAGAGGGAACCGTTAATCAGTTTATTCATCAAGAATTGAATCAAAGATGCATCTTTCCGAAAAAAAAGTAAAATTTTGTGGAAAGCAAAATGAAGAACCCCTGAAAGTGGATCTTTCGGCTAAGGATAGATACAACCATGTCCGTACTTGTATTGGTCACTCTTTGGCTAGTTCCAGAAAGAAAAAAAAACTTGAGGTTCTTTGGCAACTTCTGCTATAATGTTAAACGCCTTCAAATTCAATAGCATTATTTCAGAACAGATAAAATTTGAGCATGGACCAGCACGTAACCCTCGTCAGTGATCCTCAATCACTACTACATGTATTATACAGTAACTGTATATGTACCAGGACGTCTGTCAAGAAACTAAAGTACATCCAAATATAAAAGATTAAAGAGAGTGATGAAAAAAAATCTTTCACAATACATTGAACAAGTTGTGCAAGATCGTTAAACTCAGAGATTGGGTCATGCCTTTGTACAAGGTAATGTTCTATGTCAAAGATAAAGTTTGAAGTATCTTTATATCGTGTCAATAGATCAGTGAAAAGATATAATACTGGGTGGAAGGCATTTCTTCAGTTTTTTTGTAAGCTCGTATTCATCGTCTAATCACAGACCTTAAACGATGTAAGGCGACACCATTATCATCTTCTCTAGTTTCGCTTTCTCGGCGAAGATTTGACAAAGATCTCTCTCACTTGGTCAGCCAAGTCGTGCGACCCACTGCGACTCTGTTTATGTATTTTATAAAGTCCTTTTAGGCGTGGTCCAAATTTCATGATGACCTATACAATAGAAATATCCATAATCCCGCCTGGGAGATTCAAAATAAATAAATAGTTCACCTGCCCATTGTTAGCTTCACGTTTGGTTAAGTTTACTACGCGAGAGTCTACCTGTTATTCTTTGATTACTGGAGCGAGATAAGTAAAGAAAAAATAGACTGTAAATATTTGCCTATTAATCAATGAGTGTACGCATTAAGTAAAGTACAAAAGGCGATTTAAACCGCCGATACTACCCGTGTTATAATGGGGCCCATCTAGCAGGCACGTCCGTGACACTGCTCTCCCATGATCACGAATGACGAGGATTGACTGACAACCTGCAGCTTTTATACCCGAATAAATATAGATTCTGATCACGTGATTAGAGTTATGAATGGTTTCGAATTTTTAAAATTCATTCTATCCACACTTCATGCTCCACAGACCGAGAAGGCCAAGTTCATGTTATACTAACAGTCCGAGTTTTGTCTGTCAGACCAGGCATTTAAATTTTATGGTTCTTATCTTTCGATCTTTTTATTCTGAATTCTATAAAACGTGTTAAAGTAGTAGTCGCAATTTCATTTCATTTTGTTTGGATTTTATTTTTATTGTTTTCTATTGAATTTTGTGACAGAAGATAAAAATAAAAACTTAAAACTTTTTAGTATAAATGCACGTATTTGGTATTGTGGCAACTACATACATGTATGATGCATAATGTAACAGGGATTAGACATACAAACCAAAAAAAAAAACCAAACAAACAAACAAACAAACAAACAAAAAACAAAAGAAAAAAAAAAAAAAAGAAAAAAACAAAAACAAAAACAAAAAACAAAAAACAAAAAACAAAAAACAAAAACAACAATGATTTCCATTATTCAATTTTGGAACCTTAACAACGTTCAAGGTCTTTAAACATAAAAAAATTTCAGCTATTAGGAAAGAAGGAACCATACATGTTCATTATGACCTCTTTGCAATATACAAAGAAAAACGCGTGTATAAAAAATTCAATACTCGTTGGACCCCCTCACGCTAACATCTGAGCCAACTTGAGGCATTAGTATAAGTTGTGTAACTTGTTTGTTAAACGTTGTAAAATAAATTAAGTTTAGTTTTTAAAAAAATCAAGAGAATTTACACCACTATCACGGACTGATTGCAATTTGTTGCATTTCATAGTATTGTGCTTTTTGACAGAATTATGCATATTAGGACCAGGAAGTAAAGTATTTTCTTATAATTAATATTCCCCTCCCCATCCCCCCCCCCCAAAAAAAAAATCAGTAATGCTACTAATTCCGGATGATTTTCTCTTTCAAATAATATTAAGAGTTATTCAACTTTGAGAACAGAAAGTGACTTGCTGGGGTAAATTCGCTTCTTTGTATGACTGTCTTTTTATAGCATTTTCACGACACAAAGTGTCCTGGAAGCATCACTGATGAGAATTTAATATTCGAAACACGTGTTTGGTACAGAAAAAATTGGTTTGAAATTTTCTTCATGAAGGTATATAGAGTTGGAACACTTCCGTTTTATCAGTACTATTATTATAACGTGATAAATTTGTTATCAAATATATTTCCCTCACAAGTATTAGCTTTTACAAAAAGCTTGCCGGCAGTTAGCTGACATAGATTTTATAAATGTTGTAAAATACTTGTAAGAAAAAATTGGAATAAACGATTTTTGTTCTTGTTGACCAATCGCACATTTCCGGGCTTTTCCGTTTTTATTTCCGAATCAAGCTGCGGAAATATACGAGGACCTGTGACTGTTGTAGGACGTAACGGTACAAAGACTTTTCGATACATCTTTCGGATGAAAATGCACTGATACGATGTGACTATCATTTGTCAAGTCATCTAGACTCTTGAGCCGACCTGATGAAAGTATCTTATGCACAGATTCTGAATAACCTTGACGAATATTTGCATATTTTGTAATTGTCCACCAATCATATTGCCAAGAGTTATTTTATCCGTGCAAGTATGTCACGATTGATTACAGTATACCGGCAGTCATGACTGCCGACTGCCGGTAATGACATAGCTCGTTCTGTCCTTTTCTGGCTCTTTTAATCTCTTTCGGTCTCGAGCATCACTGATGATAATAATTTGTTGAAATGCGCATATGGTGCAATAAATTATCATTAAGATCAAACATATATTATATTTAATATAATGATATTCACAAGCCTAACTACATGCGACAAATGCTGGTATGACGATCGAATCTTGGACATTGGGATTTGTAAAGATAAAACATGAAAGGTTCTATTTAGAGCAAGATTTTTTTTTTCAAAATTCTTGCTCGCTCAAAAAGAAACGCTGATTGAGATCCGATTCGCAAATTTTCTACATGAGCTTTAGAGTTTTAATAACAATTTAATTATATTTGCTAACTTCATTTATCAAAACGAAAGTCCTCCAACTGTATACCTTCCAAAGAAATTTTCAAACCAATTTATTATGCACCAGACACTTGTGTCGTTATTAAATCCTCATCAGCAATGCTTCCATCCAAACTGATTTTTAGACACAGCCAAAATTCATTTTAGTAGCGCCCTCTAGCTATAGCTATATATCTTTTAAAATTAGATTTGTGCAATTTGCAGAAAGTGCGCGGCTCCAAATTTTCTGTAGGGTCGATTCAGTAGCATGACCAAATAAAATCTATGTTCAAAGAAGTATAGGAGGGAACTTGCTAAGATATTAACCTCCTTTAATTTCGGTGTATTTTTAAATGACATGACAAGTTAACGAATTAGCAAAATAATATTCATGACGTCAAATTGACAGAGTGCCAAAAGAAAGCTTCCTTCAGGAGGCAGAGCTGGAAAGAAGTCATTAATACACTTAAGAAACATCCATATCACGGGGAACGTTATGATATCCTTTGGGTGAAGTGATAAATGAATAATATATTTTTGCGAGATATCAATGGATATGATGAATGGAACAACATCTGCATTAAAGATGACATCATTAAATAATCATTATGCACATTATGTAATACGAATAAGTTGCATCTTATATACATTTGAGTAAATCACTGATAGATGTTTTGATTAATACGTTGCGTGTTACCATAATCAATATTTTCATGTTTAATTAACGAAATCTTCTTGCTTCATGGCAAAAATTAATCATCTTGCATGTGATCATATTCATGTACATGATATTTAGAAAATGATTTTTAGTCGCATTTAGGAGGTGATATGATATAATTAATATTTTCAATTTTGTACTGAATCAGATGTGCTTTATTTTGGGACCATAGGTCAAGAAAATGTTCTCTCCTTATAAACAGAGTCAGGGTTGTGTGTCTCGTTGTCCCATGTTGTTTGTTGAAGCTGTTTTCTGTGATGTTCGTTGCATCAAGTGGTTGTGTTCCGCTGTGGTCAGTACAGGGTGGTCTTACTTGAGATCACATCCACATTCTTCATTTTATTTTCCTTTTTATTGCATATTGTACAGATGCTGCAATCTTCAAAAATCCCAAATAAAAATAAACACTCAATATCGGCAAATTTTAGGCCAATTGACCCTTATCAAGTAGAAAACACGACTACGAAATATTTCTCCTTTATCAAGAGAAAAGCACGACTATAAAAGACTTCTATGTAAATTACGAAGAAATCTTTTATATTCGTGTTTTCCACTTAATAAAGGCCGAGAGGCCGAAAATTTGTGGATATAGAATGCTTATTGATACGTATTATACAAACTTCCCTACGGAGGACCTAACTTTATTCTTTGAAATATCCTGTTCATATCATCGTCAGTGTATAGTGGACATTTGGTAAAAAAAAAAGACATAAATTCATAGACCATGGCCTAACCCAGATTTAAAGTCCAGTCCTCGTAGGATATTATGTATGTATATTATTTTCTTAACCCTTTTGTCGAAAGCGTATTGACTTAATTATTATGTATGAGGGAATGGCAAGTATTAGGATTAGGATTTAGAAAAGATTGTGATTATAAAAAGTGGCTTTTAATGTTATTTTCTTTCCTAATTCTTGAACGTGTCATAATAGGCCTCAAGGTTTATAAAAGAACAGGTTGGAAATATATGAAAAGAATGTAATTATTATTATATGGTATATTGAATCTTTACATTTTGGTTTCTTTTGCAATTAAAATTGTCACTCAGTATATTTCTTTTTATTATTTACCTCTCAGTACATTTTTTATCCCGGGCGAGAGTCCAAGACGTCAGGGGGTCCAGGAGCCTGTTTTACAAAAATATGAAAATTTTAAGGATTTTTCGTAACTTTCATCATCAAATAAATGCCAGTAAAGCTTAAAATCTTTTTCACTTAGGTTATGTTGTCCTTTCAACATTGCAATAATATATACAAACTCAGAAACAAAACATCGATATTTTTAGTTTATAAATAAGAGGTACTGTACTAAACTATAAAAAGTTAGGAAAATTCCAATCAAAAAAAAAAAAGAAAACCATTTGCAAGTATTTTTGTAAATAGGCTTCTGACTATTGTTTTGAGAAAAATACGTGAAACGGGAACAATCAGTATTTTATGCAAATTCCAGGATGTCCTGACCTCCTGAGCCCCCCCCCCCCCCCCTCCTCCTAGATATGCGCTTGCACTTCGTTGTAGTACACGGAAACAAGCCTTTCGCTAAATCACAAATATTTACACACAGTAACAAGGAATGTTTTGCAGACATGTCAATTATCAATTCTAATGAAAATAAAGTTATGTCAAAAAGAAGAGATTAGAAATATGCCCGACTCATTGACCCAGAAGGTACATGTACATGTACAGGTACATAAATAATCCCCTTTTGTTCTGTATAGTTAGGACATGCAATTATATTCTTATTCGCTCTGCTCAATCGAATATAAATCATTTAAAATAATAATAAACACAAATATTGAGGAGCGAAGCGCTCAATGAAGGGCATTTATTAATCATCAATTAACATCATCATCATTATCATCACTATATCCACACATTTCACCTCATAATCGTTCTCGTCACTTTTACACCTCAAAGTGACGAGAACGATTATGAGGTGAAATGTGTGGATATAGTGATGATAATGATGATGATGTTAATTGATGATTAATAAATGCCCTTCATTGAGCGCTTCGCTCCTCCATATTTGTGTTTATTATTATTTTCCTGAAAAGAGAAAAATAAAGTGATGAAATTATACAAGTATACACTGTGGGAGGGAGGGGGGGGGGTTAACGTGTTAACTGCCCGGTATTGAGCCTTCGAATGACCAATACCTTACTACCCCCTATACTCGTATCTAATCATGCAGAAAATCACTTGACCGTATCGATACTTCACTATTCGAATACTCTCAAAACAAAATATGAACAATTTGTTAATATAAATATGATAAATTCATGGTTCCTAAATGTTATATCGCGTAACCCGCCGTAAGTGACCGGACTACGACATCAAGCATTACTTTTCGTTTTTCATTCATTTTGAAACAATAATTGTGCATAAAATTTACGAATTTTCTAGGGTAGGATCGACTGAGACAATTAGTTCATTCTTGATGCTGACCTTGATATTATATTGATTGTAATTTTCTATTTATTGTATATCTATATGCGATACTGCATTTGATTAATAAACTATACTATACTATACTATACCCGTATTTTGATAAATGAAGGTTATCTAAAATTAGAAGTTCGCCCTCTGCTTTTGTAATAATTATGTTATTTTAAAGACACTATAACATGGTGTAACATGGCATGTTTTATAAACATGAATATATGCGATGTTCTATCCAACTGCATGAAGTGAAGATTTGCCAATTATGCTGGTTAACTATACTGCTTTTTAGGACACTGTGTCCCACATTTTATTTTAAGTTCACTTCTGGTGAAACGGTAATAGAATATTTCGTTTCTTTGTACCATTTTGTACGACTTATATTTTGCATGGTTGTCTGATACAAATGTAGCATAAATTGCAGTTGCATTCTAAAGTACTTTTACGGCGAAGTCCGTATTTGCTTTTGTTTTTAGTTAGTTTTTTTTATTTTGCTTTTTTTTTGGCGGTAAAGTTATTAGAATTGTGTGTAGAGTATAAGATGATACATTAAAAAAGAAAATACTTCATTTTATTTTGCCAAAAAAAAAAAAAAAAAAAAAAAAATGGGGGGGGGGGGGGGGGGGGGATTCATCAAGATAACAAATGGACCACATGGATTTATCGCCCTTCCCGGTTGCTTGATGTACTATTGGTTATTTACACTACCCATAGTACCAATGATGAAGCAGCCCGGGAAGCGCGATTAATTCCTGTGAAACGGACATGGTCGTTATCGCTCTCACAATTTTCACATCAATCTTTTCCATATCTTGAAATTTATGGAGGGGGATTAGGGTCACAATGCTATTTGACTTGCTTACTTGCTTCATGCTATGTTGCTTCATTCAATGTTTGATTATTCCATTTTCATTTGTCTTGCTTTCACATGCGCGGATCCAGCATTTTTGGTCAGAGGGGGTTCAAAATTTTAGGAAGTCTACCTAGATATTGACAAGATCATGTTGGTACATATATATCGGCGCACATGATGGGGAAGGGGCAATTCTGAGGGGGGTGTATTGTTAGCTTTCCTGTCACGTTTATTTGTATGAAGAATTGGCGAGCGTAGCGAGCCTGAAATTTTAATTTTAGATATGCAATATGAATTTGTCTTGATTCGATCGAGATGATTATTTATAACATTGAATATTTTACTCCTTATATCGGCGAGCGGAGCGAGCCGCAAATTTTGTTTTATTCATTCACATTTTGTCTATATTTCATGAGAATAAATAGATAAGAGATGTACTGTCATTTTCCCAAATAATCAGACATCTTAAAATGACAAAACCTTGAAAATGATGAAGGAGATTACATCCTATGAAGTAATCTAAGGGACTGTTGAAAATATGATTTTCTAGCTGAGACCCAAGACAATTATATAAAATTACTTAGTATGAAGAATTGAAATTGAAAATAATTAAGGAATTTTGCAGAAAAATTGTTTTGTTTTGTAAATGGCGAGCGAAGCGAGCCGAAATTTTAGGTTTCAAAGCCCTTTCATGCATTTTTAGGCCCATTTCAATTAGAAATGGGCCAAAGCTGGACCCCACTTCCGGAAATCTCAGGGGGGGGGGGGGGGTGGTTCCAGACCCTCGGTCTCCCCCCCCCCCCTCTGGATCCGCACATGAAAATTATGAAAGGAGACTAGAAACTGCATTATTGACTGTATCAATGGGGCCGGGGGATGTTTGATCTCTAGGTTCGATCAATGTAGGACGCTAGGCGGTTTCAATTTATCTAGAATTTTTCGATATGAAATACCGCCTTTCCCACGATATCTCAGAAAAAACTGACTTCTATATAATTTCCCACTCACAATTCAGAAAAAAAATTATGTAGCCGATGGGATTCGAGCCCACGCGAGGAAAAACTTAAATCTTTGCTGATTCCAGCACGCTTACCGCTGAGCCACGAAAACATTGCCATGATAAAGCAAAACATAGAGCTTTGAAATCCCCAAATGGCTATTACTGTATAAATAAAAAAACAAACAAACAGAAAAGGTCCAACTATTAATCATTTAATGATTTCTTTTTTTGTTCAAATATTTCAATCGGCTTAAATTGCTTTTTTCCGCTATTTATAACTCATTTTTCCAAGTACTGCAACAGGGGACGTCTCAAAGTTTATTTCCAGGAGCATTGACGAAGCAATAGTGGCATTAGGACGAAAGAATGACGGTACAATGAAAGATATGTCGTAACGTATGGTAGAACGACAATTATGCATTGACGAAGGACAAATGTAAAATGCACGGAAGCAACATTGCATAAAGAAGAAAGACAAATGCAATAAAGTCAATTCGAAATGAAAGCAAGACAGATGAACATGGAATAATCAAACATTGAATGAAGCAACATAGCATGAAGCATGTAAGCAAGTCAAATAGCATTGTGACCCTCATCCCCCTCCATAGAAATTTACTTTGCTTAGATTGAAAAAAGACAAGGTCAGCTGTTGTTCTGAATAACATAATATTATATATTACTTTGGAGACTTGAAAAGTGATAAAAACAGAAAACATTTTCTATTGAAGAAAAAGAAGAAAATGATTATGATATGAAATTGTGAAAACAAGAAGTTTTGATACTGGAATAATCAAGAAAATGTTAAATACATATGAAATATTTTTTTGTTCAATTGTTTAGGAATAGTAGTCGATGCGCCTGACTCCATGATAAACATATCCATGTAAATGGTGCATTTTTCATGAAACGATAATTTGCATGAAACGACTTTAGTATGATTTTCTTAGAAATTCTATAACAAGACTCTTAGATGTATTAAAGAAGCAATACTGTTTAATTTCATGCAAAAGCGTAAAGAGAGAATATGATCATCTTGTAAGCAAAAGAACACAGCCGAAAATCTCAAACAACAAAGGCGGGACGCTATCATAAACAAAACTGTCGTAAGGTAACAAAATGGCCTGATCCATCTTATAGTTCGACATACTTCTCATGTGGTAGAAACATGCACTTCTTTCAGCCAGTATATCAATTTGCCCATACCGATTGTACTTGCGTGAACATCGACTGCGGGTGCGGCTAGCCAAACAGGGGATGCGTACTCCTCCCGGACACCTGGTCCCACCTCTAGCTTGCTCAAAGTTGTGTTTTATTGACAGCAAGGGCGTAGGAGAAAGTGCCCCCACTGCCCCCCCCCCCCACACACACACTTTGAAAAGTGGGGACACAACCATGTTTTTTTTCACAAAATTTTATGATGCATTTACATTGTTAAAAATAGCAACATTTTGTACCATAAATCTAAAATTTTTCGGTCAATTTTCAAAATTTTGTCTTTGGCTCGCTACGACTCGACAGTTCTTTATAGACTTTCTGAATAATTTAGCTATTCAGATCCATCCTTTATACATATTACTTTATCAATGTACATGAAGACATTTAACTCAAACTATATATAGAATATTATTACATGTACTTGTTAATGATAGAGGGTATAGAAAATATTTTCTGATTAGTCAATATTGTGCCAAAAAAAAATTCCTGGCTCGCTACCGCTCGCCAGACATTTATTCATGTAATTAAAATTTAGAATTGCTCCAGAAATGTTAATGTTAAAATTTATGCATACAGAACATGAACACCTATATATATATTTTATCTCTTCCCCCCACCTTTTTTTAGGGGGGGGGGGGTGTTGTGCCCCTCCACCTTTTCAGGCAGAGCTACGCCGTTAATTGTGAGTTCTGTTGAATTTTATCGTCAGGATCTTCTTTAACTCATTTGGACTACAAATAAAACCAGAGGGCGCTACTGAAATGAATTAAGGCTTGACATGTCTGAAAATCACTTTGACAGGAAGTATCTGATGAGGATTCACTATCCGAAACACGTGTCTGGTGAATCAAAATTGGTTTGAAAATTGCTTCAAGAAGGTGAAGAGTTGGAACACTTCATTTATTTGGATACTTGATCTCGAATATTTTGTTTTATTCTAGCCACGAGGGGAAGTATGATTTTATTTTGGATTGGCTTTACTGAAAATTTCTTCCACAATTTCCCATACTCTGAATGAAATAAAATATATGCAAGGTAAATGAGCTTGATGACACTTTTTGCATCTAAAAACTTGCATCTAGTCGTAAAGTGAGATATTACGGTTAACACGGTCTGTTAAGATGTTATAAACTGATAGAATTTATACAACTCAACATAAAATCTAGTATCATTTGTATAAGGCTCAACTTTTTTCATTTACAATAATGAAAAAGAATGACTTGGGAGAATCTGAGATATTTTGTTGGAGAATACGCCCTTAGCAATATTTTATAAATAACACGTTTTCTTTATATTAAACATTTTTGGCTCTTTTTTCGGAGTGAATGCTCTTTCGTTTAAAGGTGACACACCCTATGATCTGCATTTTATAAAAATTCAGTGTACATCAGATATGAAATTTCTTTCACACAAAATGCTTTTACTTTGAAAGCAAAACAATTCCATAGTATATTATTTAATACCAGGAATTATGAACAACCTACTTAAACGAAATAATTTCAAATAATTCAAAAGAAAGGAGGGGATCTCCAACAACACTAGGTTGCAGCACCCACAGCAAAATCCCAAAACACCCATGCAAAAAATATTCCTTCTGATACTGATAACCTTTTCATTTACTTACTCAATAATTGTCATAAAAACGCTGCATTTTTCATAAACAAAACTTATAAAATTAGACAAAGTTTAATCAATATAAATGTCTGAAATTCTATTATTCTCACCATAAAACTCTTATAAGTACATATAAATGTGCAAATTTTTGAATATTGTGTTGTACATTGTTTGTATCACATTGTATGCATATGTCACTATAATAAATAAATTTAATTTTTACTTACATATTTATTTACATTGCCTTTAAATCAAGAAACAATTCTAGCAGAAAATGCAAAATATGGACCAGATATTGTTTTTTTTTTCGAGGGATTCACACTTTCACCAAAATTTTATAAACCAAAAGGAATCGTAAAATAGGACGTTGCATGCTAAAAGCAACACATACTGTTACACCTTTTGGAATCTTAGAACCCTTTTACAATATTCTTATACTGGATTTTCTCATTTTTTTAGGCAACTTTAGATATTATTTTAGCTCCTTTTTTGTTTTGTGTTTTCACAGCTTGATTACAATTTTTGATTTTTAATTCTGATTCTTGGTTTTTTGTTTGACTTTCTGAACTGATGCGCTCCTTCACCTCTCTAGTCGTGTTTATCCTGACCGTTTTCAAATGTGGTGTTTGTGAATGTTGCAGTTGTTCCGTTAGGCATACGCAAGTATACGCAAGTACTTCCACATATTTTATTAAAAGAAAAAAGCATATGGCAAGAGAAAGAGAGAATGAGAGAAGAGTTCATATGGGATCTCCAGCTATATCTCTGTGAATTATAAACAATACTGTACAAGGATGTGTAAAATTCATCAGCCCCCCCCCCCAGGTTCCGCCCTACCAACGGGGCACTTAAAAGGCTGCCACTAAACCCCCTGTCTGAAATTGTTTTCACTTGAAAAGTGCTCTGGCCAAGCGCTGCACATCAACTCTTTTGTTTTACCAAAAAGTAAACGAAGAAGATATAAGACATGTCCCAGTTCTGCTGCCCGAGAGAGGTCTTCTAGACAGAAAAAAAAAATCAAATACTGTGACTAGACATGCATATTTCGTTTATTTTGGAAAGGAAGGGATCTCCAACAAGACTGCAGCGCCAACAGAAAAACATTAAAACACCCCAAGTGAAAACACAGAGATGAAAAACATAGCAAGAGAAACAAAAGGGACAAGGAGCAGCAAACATCGACATCGACTTCAAAACACCAAACACAAAAGACAACACATAAACCAACGAAACCAATGGGCAATCGGTGCCGACTCAGTATGGCCATCTAACACGTTAGTATCAAATGGTGTAGTTATGCGGATTACGTGCGCACAACACTAACAATTTTCCGGTTAGGTTCTTCAAGCCAAAATGATCCAGAGAAGACAAAGTAATTTGTAATATTCCAAAGTCTCAGATAACTTAGTCTACCTTTATTTAAAAAGGAAGCTTCCCCAAAGGTGAACCACCTACAAGATCATTTCAGACATCCTTAGATCTTTCATTGTAAGATAAGACTACTGGTGAACTAACCACGTCCCTTACTCATTTTTGTTCTCGATCATCACTGAAAAGATGAGAATAATGATTTGCGCAAAGGGCTATATAAACATTGTCATATTGCAGATGCGTTCCTTAAAATGTATTCATGAATATTTGCAGCAGATTCGTTCCTTTGAATTTACGCATGAATCGGCATAAATATTGCAGTTCCTTTAAATTCCCTAATATTGCAACAGATACGTTCCTTTATGCATGAATCGGCATGGAAATGTCACCATCATTTATTTTTTGAAAGGTAAAGAAAATTGTAGAACTTTAGATAAGTTAAATAAGATCCTGACGATAATCCCAACAGCGCTCACAATAGAGCACACAAAATTGAGCATCGATGGACCCAAGCAAGCTAAATTAGTAGGACCAGGTGCCCGGGAGGAGTAAGCATCCCCTGTTTGGATAGCCGCACCCGCCGTCCATGTTCACGCAAGAAATGAAAACAATATCTAAAATGCATGCACTGTCTGAAGTTACGTCTATATAGAAAGTGTTATGGCGACCATGTCATAAATAAAAGGGTACCCGTAAAGTGCGAAACGAAACGAAAACGAAACGAAACAAATCGAAGCGAAACGAAACAAATCGAAGCGAAACGAAACAAATCGAAACGAAACGAATCAGATCGAAACGAAACGAAACAAAACGAAACGAAACAGATCGAAACGAAACGAAACAGATCGAAACGAAACGAAACAAAACATAAAACTTAAAGAAAATGAGAAAAAGAGGAAAAATCGCCGAAAACGAATATTTCAAGACAAGATCTTATTGAATGGTCAGGGGCTACCATTCTCCTCCTGCCGCCTCCCCCCTCCCCGTGGGGGGAGGGGGTCTTGGGCGGTTAAGACAAATGTTTAAACTTTAAAGTGTAAATTGGTGCAATAGTGAAGTTTTTTAAACCTTAAAAAAAGAAATAGACCTGTTTAGATGAAAAACTAAGGTGAGCGAAGCGAGCCTGAAGTATTTGAAAAATAAATTGAAAAATTGCGGCGAGCGAAGCGATCGGAAAAATTTTTTAAGGTATATATAGATGAACTTCGTGGTAATTTTTAAAATTGAGATTATGTACATGAACGCATAAGAGCAAGATTATTTATATTAAAAGTAATTTCCTAATTTTTTGGGGTTACTGTTACCCTCCCAATCATCTGTCCCTCCTCTCGCCCCCTTCTTCCCTCCTCCCGCCCCCTTTCTCTCCCCTCCCTTTGTCCCTGTCCACCCCCTCATTATTGCCTTCAACCGTTAGTTCTTGTGGCTGGTTTTTTTAAAGAATCAAAGTTGACGATTAAAACATAATATATACGGTAAATAGCACAATTGCATTTTAAAGGAGAGTGATTGGGATGAATAACCTCGTCACAGACGGAAAAATATTATTTAGCAGGGAGGATTCTAGCTCAGAGGAAATGGAACTGTTCCGTTATGTGTATTTGAAAATTTTATCAGAAAAATGAGAACAATTAAAAACTGGGGGGCACATTTCGTTTGAAAAAGGATAAGATTTTTTTCCCTGAAATGTGCCCCCACCCCGTTTTATGATCTCATTACGGTGTAATAGCGTGGCTTTCTTTCCCCACCCTTTTATTCCTCTTGAATACATGAATGGCATTAATTTTTGACATTTACTTTTTTTAATTGTCAACTTTGACTCTTTCAAGAAACCCTCTCGGCACTAGTTACAAATGTAGAACTCTTGAATTAAGGCAATACTACATGCTGATCTTGTCTTGAAATATTAGTTTTCGGCGATTTTTCCTTTTTTTTCTCATTTTCTTTAAGTTTTATGTTTTGTTTCGTTTCGTTTCGATCTGTTTCGTTTCGTTTCGATCTGTTTCGTTTCGTTTTGTTTCGTTTCGATTCGATCTGTTTTGTTTCGTTTCGATTTGTTTCGTTTCGTTTCGATTTGTTTCGTTTCATTTCGATTTGTTTCGTTTCGTTTCGTTTTCGTTTCGTTTCGCACTTTACAGGGACCCTAAATAAAATTACCACTTGATTTTTATGTATTCTTCTACCTGTAGTACTACCCGTTTTATTTACCATAATGAATAAGCCTTTTTAGAAAAAAAAATTAAACTTAAAAAGAAAATTAAACTAAAAAAAAAATTAACTTCATGTTAAAACTTCATTCACGGCCGGGTTAGCGCAGTGGTAGCGCGCTCGCTTCTCACCTCTAAGGTCCCGGGATCGAATCTCAGATTCGGCAAAGGGTCTTATGTGGGAGGGTAGGTGGTCCCCCACCCAGGCCTCTGCAGGGGTTTTTTCTCCGGGTACTCCGGTTTCCTCCTGCTCCTTGGACCCCCTCACGCCAACATCTGAGCCAACGTGAGACATTTATATAAGTTTTGTAACTTGTTTGTTAAACGTTGTAAAATAAATAAAGTTTAAATTTTAAAACTTCATTTTAATTAAAAAAAACAACTTCTTAATGATTTGATACTCTTGTATGCTCTTTAGAATTTCTTAACAATTAACTGCTTTTTCTTTATCATGTTTATAATATCACATTATGCAGAGGAAATAGTTGATTGTAGAAACATTTTTTTTTAAATATATAAGAATTTACAAGGCGAACAGCTGTGTATGAATGCATAAATGCATATTATGGTATCCAGTAATTACAATGTTTGACATAAAGGCATTTTTCCAGTGTTTGAGATAAAAGGAATTGCGTAAACATCCTACAGAACTTAAAACGATATAAAAGGCTCGTTATGAATACACAACTTTTAAAGTTTGTTTTGGATCTTTTTAAAATTCTGAAATGTACTTGAACTCGATGGCTGTCAATATTTTACGTAATAATCCATTTGACGGAGATAGGTTTAAGGAGTTAAAAAAATTGAAATTTTGTTATTGAGATTTAATTCTATTTTTGAAGAAGTGTTTATTTAGCAACCCATTATTCAGGATTTTCGTTATACAGAGTTACTTCCCTTTTGGGACGGTATATGACGTAAATCTATTGTGACGTCATCGAATATTCTATGGACACCAACGTTAAATTCAGGATAAGTACGGTACAAAATTTTATCACGTCATAATGTTTTTACGTCAGATACCATCCCAAATAGAACAGAAGCATAAACCAACGAAAAGATGGAATACGTACTCGGACCTTGGACCATCAGAATCTGTGTTGTCCTTCGTGCTTCTATGGTGTGTTGTTGTTAAGGTTAGGGTTGCGACTACAGGGGGATAACTCTATTCATATCACGTGTAATTTGAAACCAACATGGAAGATAAATGGTATAAACTAAGTTTGTTGCATTATTTGAGGAAAAAATAATACTCCTTGAAATTTTCATTGCTGAATGGGTATTTTGGGGAAAAATGCATATTTTTCAATGAAAAATCGCCGAAAATATGAATAAAAAAATTGTCATTTTCGCATGAGTTGCTTCTAAAGATTCAAACATCAGAATATATAATATTCATTATACTCTTTAAAAAATGAGAGAATTAGAAATTCGAACTTGGAGTAAATCTCTATGTTTTGGGGTCAAAATGTGGATTTTTTTTGCACAAATTATTGTGCTATTTATAGAAACAGTCATTTTGCTCATAAACGAAACCGGGTACATATTGGTTTAACTGCTTTAGGATAAAGCAATACCATAGCTCTTTACATAGAAAGAAAATTGTGTACCTGGCGACCATCTAGCTATTAATAGAAATAATGAGTTGTTGCCATGGCAACCAGCAAAATCATATTTATAAGAAAATACACTCCTTAGAACTGTTTATTTTATAAGAATTTTTCAAAATAGGTTTAAATTCATACACAAGCTATAAGAATCCAGAAAAATAAGGGTATATATGACGTTTTGAAAACATGCATTGCAGAGGCATTTAAAGTCTCTAACATGGCGAAAATGTTAAAACAGGATAAAAATGGATGTTTATATCCAAAAACAAAACGGGCAAATTTTGATTGTTTGGTCTGAATTGTTCGAGGAGATGTTCCTCTACATGTGAACATATCCATCTTTCTTTTACCTCATTTCTATTAAAAGTCGCCACCCTGACTTTAATTCCGCCTGTTTGTCCATTATTTCTAGGACGCCTCCTGAGAGTGCGTTCTGCTGTTTTCATTGTGGGTTTGTCTCGCTGAGTGCGGGGTGGTCATGCTGGAGATCCTTCCCTTTGCTTTGTTTTATATTTGTTTGCCAACTGATTGTGATTTTTGGATACTTATTATGGGTTTTGTGTTGCCTTCCATTCATTAATCTGCGCATGTGCTAGCATAGAAAAATCTGCGCATGTGCTAGCATAGAAAAATCTGCGCATATGCTAGCATAGAAATACCGTTCAGACAATTATCCTGTGGTTTTGTCGGTTCTTCTTACATGTTTTTTTTTTCAGAATTTTCAATATGAATTTCATCCTACATGCAATCTCCACAATCCACAGAATACAGTTTTTAAATTAATTGAATTTAATTATAAAACTTAAGTTTTTAAATTAAATATAATTTAATGTATAATGTTGTCGAGAAAGAACAACTCCTTAGACCCGAATATGTATAATTATGTTACTACCTTACTATATAAAATATTACCCTCGCATATTCGATCTTATGATCTTCGAGGAGAGAAGCTATCGCCGTAACCGCTGCGCTAACCCTCTAGATTCGCGCATGATACGATCATATTAATTGAAAAACATGTACTTTGTTTCAACCCGGAAGTCTTTTACAAATACGTGATTTAGCAGATTTAGATCACAGCATGATCGCTGTTTTGGAACCTTACATTTAAATGTGCATGTTGAATAACATATTCAAATCATGACGTTTAGATATATTTGTACCTGTCATCTTCTGTGTTTAAACATATCGAGAAACAACTGTTAAAAAACCAATTGACAAGTTAAAATGGAACTACATTTTTCTGTGCTTGTCTGCTTTGTGTTTTTGCATTGAGTGTTTTGAGGTTTTGCTGTGGTTGCTGCAACCTGGTGTTGTTGGAGATCCCCTCCTTTGTTTTACATGTCCTTTTTAAGATATCTAACTCAACATTTGACGTTAAAACAAGTGATACACAAAAGATGACATACATTTAAAGAATTGTGCAATATTTACTTCCTGAAATTCGAATTATTTTCTTTAAACTGAGGATAACACTGCAGTAGTCGTTTATTCTCATCCGAAATTACCCTGCTCATTTTTAATATAAATCATTCTTAATTCAGGTTCAATTCTCATACATAATTGGAGAAAAACAAGTTAACTCAACTTTTTTATCCTCTCTTAAGATATTTAGGCTATATCAATTTTCCTTTGAAAAGATTAATATATTGATAAAACAAGTCGTGTTTTCAAATAATATTTCAGTATTGAACAATCATTATGTAAATATTGTCGGACTGGACAAGTGGGATGATTGTGAGCACTTAATCTAGGTAATCACAACATCTGCTACTAACGTTGCAGATGACCGTCCCAGTCGGCACCGGTTGGTTTATGTGTTGTATTTAATTTTATATATCGTCTTCGGTGTTTAGTCCTCTTTGTCCATTTAATGTTTTAGTTGTCCACTCTGTGTTGCGCATTTGAGTGTTTCATTGTTTTTGCTGTGGGTCTGGCTGCTAAGTCCTTTTGGAAATCCCCCCATTTCTTTTCATGATTTATAGGCAGATACTGTAGTACCTTATCCATTTGTATTTTCTTGATATCTTATTGTGAAATAAGTCATATTTTTTCAAATATCTTCAAGAAACACAGAGCAGACACGCACAGAAAGATACGTAAAAGGTGCAAGGAACAGCAAATCACATAGACGCGATAGCGTGTGCATATCCCAATTGATACGTAATGCCAGAGCAAGTAGCAAATATACAGATTTTGTACTGAGAGCTATGCGTCTTTCAGATAAGCTTCTCAGTCAGGGATACGTTTGTCATCGACGAACATCGTCACTGAGGAAGTTCTACGGTCGATACGGGGAACTGGCCGTACACTACGGTGTCCCATTGTCCAGAATGGTGGATGATATTCAATTTCTTTCTTAAACCATTTGAACCATCCAACCACAGACGTTACTTCTATCTTCCGAAATGGAAGTAATCGGATGTGATTTTTCTGCCGAAATGAAGCGATGGGTGTTGCATGCAATCAGGAGATGCTGAGTCTTCCTGGGCACCTGGTCTCACACCCATATTGGGAGTTCGCTTCTTTTCATGTGGTGGAGGTTTTTTTTTGTTTGCTTTAGTTCCTGTTTTATCCTGATTTTGTATGCCTTCGGTTTGTGATTTCAAGAATTATCGATTTTTTACTGTGTATTTGTATATGGTCATTGTCCATATTTATCATAGAAACATCAAACACAAATGACTACACATAAACCAACGAGAACAATGGACAATTATGTGTTGACTTAGGACGGCCATCTGCCACGCCAGTAGCATACGGTTTTTGGTTATTCGGATTGCATGCGCACAATCTGTTTTTGTTTCAAGTAAGAATACCAAAAGGACATACCTTACCACATAAATAAAATGTTCTTCAAATTTTTGGATTGAAAAAGGGGAGGTATTGCAAAAAAAAAAAAAAAAAAAAAAAAATTCAATCATTTCATAAACATGCGGACCATCTTACACTATTGAATGGTTTCCCTGCTAATAATACTGTCACTACATACAAACGTTTGTGCCTTTTTGCTGAAATCAGAGATAATTTATTTTAATGCTTGTTACACATGAAAAATAAATATTTTTATGATAATAATGTATTATTTTTTAAATCAAATGAAAATAATATTTATTATATTTTGGAAAAGCTGTTTTTTATGAAAGCGGATATATGTTAAACGTCTTCAAATTCATTAGCATCATTTAAAAGCAGATACATTTACAGCATGGACCAGACATGCACGTTTTGGGTACTTAACCCTGGTCAGTGATCCTAAATCTAAACAATGGAATATCGCCAAAATCTGTGAAATATATATGAAAGATATATGATTATTTATTCAAATAGTTCTGAATAGAATATTTTCGGATGCTAATGGCAATTATTTTAATAATAAAGTACGTAGTATTGGATCTTGCGAACCGGGAATAGAAAAAAAATGGGAAAGGAGGAGGCTAATGTATGCAATCACTCGAGGATTCCAGATACTTTCAGAGAAAACAGGTCATCTATAACGACGTTTGGACAGGCCCCGTCCTTGAGTCCCGTTTTAAAATTATCTCAGAGTTTTTGGTATTTTTTGCTCAATCTAAAGAAACAGTAATGAGAAAATAAAAATGATAATTTCCTATACGAAACACGGTATTCCAAATTATAATAATTTTTCACAATTCGGTTCAATTGCATAATGTTGCGTGATGGATTTAAGAATCCCAGGGCGGAGTTTAAAACAACATCCTTAATGTATGAAGGTCCTCTTTCGTAAGGCATTTGAAATTCTATTATGTTGATATTACTTACAAATGAATCACAAGGAAAATATAGGGACCCTTTATAAAAAAAATGGTACAATAAAAGATATCAGGAACAATTGGAGAACATTAAGTCAGAAACACATGATTTCCTCCTTTTGGTTAGGCGATGATACACTCTGATTACATTAGATACTAGTACTCTACAAAGATATATGTGCCAAATTTCCCTTAGTTACAATGAGTTTTTGCTTTGTTTCATTTTCTAACCTTGACTGAATTGACAAAAAAATAATTATCAATTTTTTTCTCATTGCATCCAATCAGACCTTGATGTGCATGCTTTTTACATATTGTTTTCATATTCGTGCATCAACATCGACGGCGGGTGCGGCCAGCCAACAGGGGATGCTTACTTCTCCCGGGCACCTGGTCCTACCTCTAGCTTGCCAGGGGTCCGTCAATGATCAATTTTGTGCTCTATTGTGAGTGCTGTTGAGATTATCGTCAGGATGAGTGATGTATATACCTGTGACTTTTCCTATTTTAGAATTCGGGGAAATTCCCTTTGGATTACAACTGCATAAAGTGCATTAGCATTGATCACGCCCAGTATTGTACATGACTGTGAAAGTTTACAAACAATATGAAATAGTGAAAAGTGTATGTCAATGTATGTTCAAACACGTCACTTACAAACTACTGTACACATCATGACAAGATAGTGCAATACTTTATGCTTGCTATATGTATGTCCTTCATTGTATTGTTACATTGAAATAAAGAAATGTTAAATTTTGTAATTTTTGGTAGGATTATTAAAGATTATTTAAGATCTTTAAAGGTACAAAAATTAAATGAGATCATACCGTACCAGTATGTGTACTTATTTTAGCGCAAACATTGTATATAGAACAAATTGATATATAAGTGTAATCATGAATTAGTGCACCTTACTTTTTTTCAACAACAATCTATAATATTAAAAGTTCAATAATTTAGCGTATTCTTGAATTAGCGCAGTCTATATAGCGATAACTCCGCTAAAATATGAATCCCGCTAAAATGTGTACACATACAGTATGTGATTATATGGTGCTGATAGTTTTAAAAAGAATAACTGTCCGTCGGATACACGTCAGCATCAATACATCGATTAACATGTCAAAGCTTATGTTTAAATTTCAAGAAATATTTCTTTGTTTTTATTTTGGTGTATGTACTGAAGTTATACAATTTGTTATAGACACTTTTGGAAATCTCTCTCTTGTGTTTGATATGATGTTCAATTGATGTTCGGTTGAATTATATAAATATTTTTAAAATCATTTTCTGAGATAAAAGTCAAGGTTGTTTATATAGTGTGCAATACTCCACAGGTTGAACAAGGGGTTCTCCAACAAGACTCGGTTGCAGTACCTAAAGCAACGCTTTAAAATATCTAATGCGAAAATACAGAGTAGACAAGCACAAGAGAAATAGGAAATAAAAACATAATAAAAAATGACTACGCATAAACCAACGAGACCAATGGACAATCGGTGCCGACTTAGAACGGTCATTTGCCACACAAGTAACAACTGGTGTGGTTATCCGGATTATGTGCGCACAACCCTCCCACTTTTTCGGTTAATCTAATTTCTTCTTTGTTAGATGGCCACACAAACAAGACAGCAAAACGGAGGTGCCCGAGCAACACGGAAAATTTATGTAAATGGATATAAAAAAGGGGGCGTACGTAATACAGTCCGTGTTCTATCGGCTGCAGCGATCGCATTCATGTTATCACCCGAGGATTCCGATAGACATCAGAGAGGACAGGTGGTCGGGGCGCTGTGTTCTCTGAGGAGGTTTGGACAGGGCACGTCATGGAGTTCTTTCGTCACAGTCAATCCGAGTGAAAGTCTTAAGAATGCGCTGGTACAAGGTTGTATATTGCTCAAGTACAAAGCTTATGGTCGCGTCACACCTTACCGGATAGCGCAAACGGACGTCTAACGGATGAAAAATATGCCAAAATCCTTAGTCCGTTGGTCGTCCGTTTGTAAAAAGTCAACACTTCCACTGCTCGCGGCTCTTGCGACTAGTTTTAAACGGACGCGTACCGTACGAATACCGGATATCTACCTGAAAAGTAACGGACGTGTAACGGACTTGACCGTACGAGTAACGGAAAAGCAACAGATAAAACGAATATGCAACGCATAAGAACCGGACAAAACGGACATACGTTACTCGTCCGTTGGCCTCCGGTAGCTGTCCGTTACATCTCCGTTTTATCCGTTTCACGTCCGGTAGATGTCCGTTCGTGACTCGATTCTACCGGACATTAACGGACACCTAACGGATATCAACGGACACTTAACGAATATCAACGGACACCTAACGGAGGTGTAACGGACGAGTAACGGACAAAACGGATACCAACGGACACTTAACGTATAAGTAACGGATGTCTTAGTCCGTTCTGTCCGTTGGCAAGTTTTGAGCATGCTCAAAACTTGCCAACGGACAGAACGGACACCAACGGTCATCGCCGGAAGAGTAACGGATAAAACGGAGATGTAACGGACGAATAACGGATGAGTAACGGATGCGAACGGATACCAACGGATTGAAGATTTTGCTATCCGTTACTCGACCGGTCGCCTTATCCGGCAAGGTGTGACTGAGGTATTAGTGTCCGTCTGGAGATATTATGATCATACTGTATAAAAGGCGTTTGATAATTTTGACGCATTTTCGATGGTTACGCTGTCTACGTTTGATCCTTCTAATTTTGTTTATTATGACATCATAAAATGCAGATTGTTATATACTCTGTTGCTTGAAAATGTCCGATTTTAAAAAGAAACTAGCAGTAATTTCTGTAAAATTTCCAGAAAGTCTTAACTAGAGAATGAATGCGGAAACCTTAATCTAAAAGTTTCTTGGTAATTTGTACATTTCTACTATGAAAACCCAAAATATAAGTAAGCACATGTCTAGCGTACCGGATGAGCTGCGATATGCAAATGCCGTATGACGGTAGTTTAGGAACATCACCGTCAAGCCAGGAGAAATTTACTATGTTGAATCCAAAATAATCTCTTTTGTCATACACATTTGTATGAATCTTTCCTTAATTTTAGGTTACAAAAATTATGTTTCTGTGCTTGTAAATTTTGCCAAGGACATGAGCCGCCTTAATGACAATCAAACATGCTGCCGTCTTACTTACCACTATGAAATAATGATTGAAAGGAGAAGGTACATTAAGACCCAATATCGGCCCTGTTGTTTCCTGAGAAATTCAAATCGTGAAAATTGATCAAATGGGTTTATTTTATTTCTCTACAAGATCAATTACATATATACATAAAATGCGCTTTTCATCTTGATGCACCCATACGAAATTATAGCTCATCAAACCAAGGAAGGATTAACAAATCCGGATTTTTCTCTAGAAATTCACATATACTTTCGAGAATTTCATATAGAGCAAGACGATCTGCTAAAAATAAAAGTAGAAAAATGGATCAATAATCTCCATATCTGTCGATTAAAGGTGAAAAATTAGTAGCAGACGCTCTTGCTCTAGTTTGAAATTAATGATTTGTCTTGCGTAGAATGTATATGGAAAATGCATGGACCACGTCGGCACGTCATTATGACGTCATTATAATGACGTCATTTACTTGACACCGCAGATGCATGCACTGGCGTGACATATTCAAATCAGGAATCGGGTTTTCTCTTGAAATTCGGTATGATCTATAAACGTTTGTAGTAAAAACAAGCAAACAAAAAAGGCTGAACTTTTATATATTTTACTTACATAGAGGGTAGGTGTTCACCGAGCATGTCGCATAAAATCTCCGCCGGTAAAATAACTTAAATTTTAGGAGTAAAAAAGTTAAAAAAAAAAAAAACCGATCAAGTTCACCAGAATTTAGATTTGTTGATTCAAGGATCAAGAATCCACTATAACTGATAGGGATGTAAGAAAATGCAGTCGCATGCAAGCCAAAGCATGCAAGCCTGCGAGCCTGTTGGTTCAGTGAGTAAGAAATGAATCTGAGAAGAAACAAAAAGATAACTGAACTCTATATACATGTATATATTGTGCACAAGAAAAAATTCTTAAAGAAAATAGTACGCATTCAATACTAGTTTAGACAATAAATACTAGAGATCGAGAGAGAGAGTGAGAGAGCGAGCTAATCCATAACACCAGACAATGACTAATATAAATATATATGAGGTATATTCCTACGTATATATATACCCCCCCCCCCCCTCAAAAAAAGAAGGCTCAGCTTCGCCTCGCATTCTATTCGCATGGTCAACCCGACAAATATCTTTAGACGGTCAAGATCATGGGCGGATCCAGGATTTTATTTCAGGATTGGTCCGTAAGTCCGATTTTCTCTGAATAGCAAAAAAAAAAAAAACAAAAACAAAAAAAACCGGGGGGGGGGGGGGAGTTACACTGCAGACAATAAAGTCCTTGATTAATGACTGTTAGTTCTATTTTTCATTGCATGTATAAATAAAACAGATGACTGGCGGGCTATATAGCGAGCAAAAAGCTTAATAAATTCTTGAATTTTCACAACAAACTCTAGTACTAAAATCTTGAATTTTCACAATCATGATATAATATGAATCAAGGCAAAGCCTTTTTATGCGAGCGGAGAGAAAATAAATATGATTTTAGACTATGACGGTTTATCTTATCTTACAAAACTTTCTGTTTGGTGATTGCCAAAAAAAAAGGCAGTATAAGGCGAGTGGAAACACAGAGGCATTTATAAAACTGGTCTAGACCAGCAGATGAACATTTTAAGGGGGGGGGGGGGGGCTTAAAATATGGTTCTTTGTACGTTCCTGTTTTGGCCTTGACCGGCAAATATTAGATAAGGTTGAGGGGGGGGGGGATTCCAGTCAAATTTACAGAAAAATACGAGCAAACACAAAAGGTGTATGATTTTTAAACTTTATATCAACGATCTAGTTTAAAGAGCTCAGCTAGAACTGGTCAGACCAAGGATTTATAAACAGACCTGGTTATATTTCCTACATGTGATTTTTTTTTTATTTCAAGCCATTTTAATTTTGTTATAAAACGGTTAAATGAAAATAAATAACTCATTGCATATCGCCCAAAAGAAAAAAAATCCATCTCGCCGATGTCAGATACAATCGTCCAAAGCCTGTTTCATAACATTTCAATAAAGAAAACCACTTTAATATCGGACATCAAAATTATAATTTTGGAGAAATGTTCGGATGCCTCCAAATATTATCGTAAAATCCGAGAAGTGTTCTGGATTGAGAAACTTAATAACGTGAAGCCATCCGGATTGATCACAAAATCGCCCATGGGAATACTTTGGCCGGTTTATTGACCTTTTTAGAAGCGTTTACGTCAAGCAGAATACGTCAATTAAAGGAAATCTTACAACGTCAAAGTGACATTAAGAATTTGGCGCGATGACGTCAATGACGTCATAGAAGCACAGTAAACAAAATACTCAAACGAAGATGTCGGCTTTCCTTAAAAAAGATTCCGCGGTTACGCCGAGTTGTCGATGCTATTTCGTAATCTGCTTTACGAAAAATTATGTCAATAAATTTAACTTGTAAACAAAAATTGAGTATAACATATACGTATACTCGGAGTCGAAAAAAAATTAAATGGCAATATTCAGCATCTCCGCAGTAACTCTGTCTGCGAGGGGACGAAAGTTTTTGAAAGCATAGTAGTACATTCTCATTCTTTGATTTAGCATATTTTCTCAATAAGGTAAGTGTATACGCGTTACCATAAGGGCGAGCTTCGCTCGCAAAGGCCCTTCGGGCCTTTGCAGCGAGCTCCGCTCGCTATAATTATATGAAAAATGGCGAGCGACATCGAGTCAGCGAATTGTTCTTTTTTTTCAGAACAAGTCCTCTATTCGTGTCTTTTTCAGTTTCATTACTCTAAGTGCCCTTGTTTATTGACCAAAGTGAAATGTGTATGGGCTTTTGAGGAAAGCACAGCATCTTTTGAAAAAAGCGTGTGTAATAAAACTCTTGCAAGTGGAAGTGACCGATTCCCCACCCCGCGTTTGACTTTGTTACTGCAGGATATTGTTTTAAACTTTTCTTCATTCGGCTTGAGTGTGAATACATGTACATATATGTGTGTTTATTAGAACATTACATTCGCATACGAAGGCATTTATTCGAACATTTCATTCGCATACGAAGGAAATAGAATAATCTGGGATGTTTAATGAACAATTACAAACTGTTCATTTAGTGAACTATGTGCATTTTTGGGTGTTTTTGGGTGTTTAGGTACAAGAAAAACCAAACCAAACCAAATACACACTGTTTTGGAAAAGTACATCACCCTGATATACATTGGTTATTATGTATTTAAAATTTCGGTAGTTTTCTCGCAATCTTGTGACTTCTCGTAAATACATATTCAATAAATCGAAATTTACTTACAGAGCTACAGTACACAGAGTACAAGATAAATCCCCCCCCCCCAGTTATAATACATAAACAAAAAATGTATTATAAAGGGGGTTGTATTAATATTGTATTCCTTGTGTACTGTAGCTCCTGTTATTCACCGTGATTTTATCGAAAAAAAAAATTAAAGTTATTGATTGATGATTGTCAGTTCAATAAAACTGGTGACTGGAAAGCAATGGCGAGCGAACAGCTTAAAATTTTGAATTTTCACCTCATAGTAATTGATTAAATTGTTTATCAGTTCTATTATGTAAATACAACAAATGGCGAGCGATAGCGAGCCAGCGAAATTTTTTTTTTTCAAGAGTTGGAAAAAATCCACTAATCGTCTCTTTTTCAATTTCTTTTCGTTTCCTTAGTGCCCTTGTTTATTGACCTAGGTGTAATGCATATGTGTTGCATATAGGAAAGAGCAGCATCATTTGAAAGTAACGTACATGTCTGTAATAAATTCTGGCTCGCTTCGCTCGCCAGAGAAAATTTTTGAAATACCTACGGCAAAATATTATCAAAATGAAAGATTTCTAATACAAATTCATGATATATTTTTCAAATATTATGACAACAAAAGGGGAACTGGGACTTAATCTTATGAAATACAAAAATGTATGTATATTAATAACAAAAAATAAGCAATGTTTCGAAAATTCCAGGGGGTAGATGGGCGTTTGGGGCACTACCACAAAAAATCGATAAGTAAGGCATTAGGAGGGCTTATACTTGAGTTTTGATTTCGAGCTTTCGGAAAATTATTTTCTCTGGCTCCCGGCCGCTCGCCAAGTAACTGTTTGTTGTTTGCATATCAAATTGCTATGAAAGAAACTCCGGCTTTTTCTGATAATCATACTAAGTAAGTCAACATACCCTTACAGCAAGGGGTGTGTAAACAGCCCCCCCCCCCCTTATAAAACGCTGGCTTGCTTTGTTCATCAGATAATTCTCGATCATATAAAAATATAGCTATTCATAACAATCCAATAACCATGATAAAGATTTCAATTGGCTATTTCAATACTGCCTTTATCAAGCAAAACGGTCAATCGCCGTAAGATAATTTTCCGTCAACCTTCAGGAACGCCCTGGACCCCTTGGACAGGGACCCTAGTCGCTCTCCCAGACTCATTGACTTTCATCCCCCATCTCAAATTTAAGAGGTAATATCTTTGTCTTTTCGTTTGTTTGAATGACTGTGTAATATATGCTCGGATATGATTTTTAAAAACATCGTTATTTCCTTAAATTCTAGAATTTAGAGTTGTAACATTAAAATGAGACAGTCTCCAAGAATAATCCAGAAGCTAAAAGACGACATACGGTACTTTACTTTAGCAATCGTAGATTTTCGAGGAATCATGAAATCGTTTCATGGCAAAAACTTAGCAAAGCAATCATTATGAATAATGTAAGAATACAGCAATTTGTTATCTGACAACGTTATATCACGACGTGATCATAGCGTCACATGACGTCAAAGTCAGTGAAACAGAAAGCTTACCTACATGTTTTCAAATTGCTATAAAATCGCAACGGAATATCCGATTCTCAAAATTTAAACTGATTTACATTCTGTAAATCTTGTATTTTCATTGTTCAAACTTTGCTTCATTTCTCAGATAGGGCCGATTTTGGCCCATAACGTACCTTCTCCTTTTCCGATTCTTTAAAAAATCATTACTGTTTGAGGGTGCGATTTATTTCTGAATATGATGATCAGAACTGACAAATTTTTCGTTTCATTGCAACCAGTTCTACCATAACGCACATTTGATACTTCTACAATTTGAACCCGGTAGATTCATTTTGTATACATGTACATGTAACACCTGCAATGATTATATGACAGTGCGTATTTTTAAAACACGCCCAATATTGTACATGACTTTGAAACATAAGAAAAATGACTTATTGAAGTTAAGAAAAATTGAAGTACTCAATTTCGTTACCTTCTTAAATGAAACATCAAACCAATTTTTATGCACCAGACACGTGTTTCGGATAGTAAATCTTCATCAGTGAAACTTCTAGCTGACGTGATTTTCAGACAAAGTCAAACGTATTTTAGCAGTGCCCTCTAGTTTATTCCTTTTAATCTAATACTACGGAAGTGTTGAAACTCTTTACCCTTTTGACGAAAATTTCAAACCAATTTTAATGACTCAGACACGTTTTGCGGATGGTAAATCCTTATTAGTGATGCTTCCAGTTAAATTGATTTTCAGACACAGCCCAAATTCATTTCAGTAGTTTTTATTTCAAGTTTGTGTATTTAGTATGCAAAAAGTGCACAGGTTCATATTTTGTGCAGGGCCTATTCAGTAGCACAGTTAAATAAAAAAAAATATGACCAAGAAAGCATTGGAGGGTTGCTCTTAGGATAATATATAACCTCCTTTGATTCCATTGATATTTCTGACTTTTTTTTTTGATTTTTCCAAAATAGCAAAGTAATGTATGATGTTAAATTAATTAAGGGCAAAAGCAAAGCTGGAAAGAAAGTAATACACTTAGTTTGAAACATTCAATCACGGGGAACATGTTTAATTGCTGTATTCCAAGTACGCCACTTGAAAAAAAATCTGCACAAAAGATGTGTATTGAAACTGCAAGAGAAGATATAAACACTATTTTTGATCAGATAATATATTATACTTTATCATTTATTTTGATAAACAGCAAGGTTGCTTATCTATGAATTCTGTATCCTTGAATCTGGTAAAGAAAATTTTCAAATTTAACCTTGATCCTATGATAATATAGAACTTCACAGCTTGACCACATACAATTATTGTGCATAATACATTTCACTTTCTGTCTCAATATCCATTTGGTTAACCCGATTTGTTGATGTTGTTCACTCATTGATTAATAATGCGAAAAAAGTGTTTTGGAATTACGAGCCACCATACCGATAATTAACAGGCTTCAAGTGGGTTATGCTCTCTTTCTAATTTCACGAACGAATGGACTGTGACAAAAATATGCATGAACTATGTAAATTATGATATGGTACATCAACAAATATTGTCCAGAACGTGTTTGTTTTTTTCATGTTTTCTTATATGGCAGTTAAACTGGGCGTTACCAGGATATTCTGAAGTTATGGAGATCTTTTCGAAACAGCTGATCCGTGCTGAAATAAACATCAAATGTTTTGAAACACCCTTTGATAAATGGGTATATGTATAATAAATTATGACGTATTGTATTTTTTATATTTGCAAGTTGATTGATGACGAAAAAAGGTGAAATTTACAGGCTCACTCATCATGAATTAATACACATTATAAGTATTGGATAGGTGTTAATTGTGATTCTAGAAAAAAAAACTGATCAAGAGTGGATCCTGCATACAATATTGAGCAACATATTGCAAAAATGGGGGAAAATAAGAATTGCTTCACAATAGGTGTTAGGGGGGATTGAAACACTTAATATTCATACTTCACTAGACCTGCGATTGGATGTGTCTGTACATAAGAAGTAAGCTCTAGATCCAGGATTACAAATTTTATCTTTTCTGCCAATCAAAGACGTCATTTTTATTCAACCCTGACTCAGCTTAATTTAGAAATGTCAGAGTCTAACGTAAAGTACACAATCTAAATGACTAGGGTTGATGGAGTTGGATCCACCCCCCCCCTCCACACACATACAATTTTTTCAATATTCGCCAAATTAAATAAAATCCGATCTTTTATTATTATTTCATCAAATCACATTACGCTTAATCATTTAAGTGGCGTTTTCTCATCTTTTTTGAATGATATTGCAAGAACATCGCTTTTGTAGTTTGCATGAAAAGAATGCGCGTAAAAAGGAAACAGAACAGAGATATATGGAATAGGCGATCTCAAAGCTTAATGTAAATTGTAAGATTGCATATTAGACAATTTCATTTTTTAAGGCAGAAACCGTGATACAAAAGCTAAGTGTACACGTATAAGACTATACTTTTTATTTATAAAAGTTATGACAAAATATTATAATGGAATGATCGTAATCATTTAAGGTGCTGTATAATCTGTTTTCTGTTACATGTACAAATAATGTGATGAAAGAAAGATAACTCTATCAAGCTTTCTCTCAAATGAAGTTCTGACATAAAAAAATTGTGAGGAAATAAATAGATAAATAATCATAAAAAATTATTGAAATATTTATTATTCTATCGTAATGATTTAGTGCACCATACGCGCATGTTAACAATCAATTTATCATCAGTGATACTCAAGGCCGAAAGAAAAGAAATCCAGATATCCTGTCGAAACTGGGGACCCCTGAATCCCATCTAGAACTTCTTCCGGTTTGAATCCCTGCGAGGAACATATCCTTGAGTGCAAGTTGCCTGAATCCAAGGGTACTTTGCGATGAAGCGTCGCGCGGAATGCGATGAAACCCTTGGTGCACCAAGATGTATATGGAGAGAGAATTCTAAACATGACCTGAAACAACAGAGGGCAGAGCTATGTCACGAGGGAGATACTCCTTACAACTCCAGAATTATTTATCAAATCTTTTGTGAGAAAATGTACAAATATACATTAAATCAATGCAGGAGCTCAGTAAAACTAGGCGAATGAAACATTTGATGAACTATCGTTTATACCCCGGGAACCAAAAGTCTACCAGTAGAGAAACCAACCTAGTTGCTTTAATAATCAATTTGAAATAAATGTTCAATCGTGATAATTTTGCGCACCGTATGCTTACTAAAACAAAAAACGTATCATCAGTGGTGTACGAGGCCGAAAGAAAGGAAATCAAATTAGTAAATATATGAATGAGCAAAACTCTAACATGACCTAAAATGTATGGCAAAGACCAAGCTCAGGAAATTAAAGAGCTTTGTATAATGAGGGGGAAAACTCTAACATGACCTAAAATGTATGGCAAAGACCAAGCTCAGGAAATTAAAGAGTTTTGTATAATGAGGGGGAAAACTCTAACATGACCTAAAATGTATGGCAAAGACCAAGCTCAGGAAATTAAAGAGTTTTGTATAATGAGGGGGAAAACTCTAACATGACCTAAAATGTATGGCAAAGACCAAGCTCAGGAAATTAAAGAGCTTTGTATAATGAGGGGGAAAACTCTAACATGACCTAAAATGTATGGCAAAGACCAAGCTCAGGAAATTAAAGAGTTTTGTATAATGAGGGGGAAAACTCTAACATGACCTAAAATGTATGGCAAAGACCAAGTTCAGGAAATTAAAGAGCTTTGTATTATGAGGGGGAAAACTCTAACATGACCTAAAATGTATGGCAAAGACCAAGCTCAGGAAATTAAAGAGCTTTGTATTATGAGGGGGAAAACTCTAACATGTCCTAAAATGTATGGCAAAGACCAAGCTCAGGAAATTAAAGTGCTATGTATAATAAGGGGGGGGGACTCTAACATGACCTAAACTGTATGGCAAAGACCAAGCTCAGGAAATTAAAGAGTTTTGTATAATGAGGGGGAAAAACTCTAACATGACCTAAAATGTATGGCAAAGACCAAGCTCAGGAAATTAAAGAGCTTTGTATAATGAGGGGGAAAACTCTAACATGACCTAAAATGTATGGAAAAGACCAAGCTCAGGAAATTAAAGAGCTATGTATAGTGAGGAGGAAAACTCTGACATGACCTAAAATGTATGGCAAAGACCAAGCTCAGGAAATTTAAGAGCTATGTATAATAAGGGGGGGGGACTCTAACATGACCTAAACTGTATGGCAAAGACCAAGTTCAGAAAATAGAAGAGCTTTGTATGATTAGGGGGAAAACTCTAACATTACCTAAAATGTATGGCAAAGACCAAGCTCAGGAAATTAAAGAGCTTTGTATAATGAGGGGGAAAACTCTAACATGACCTAAAATGTATGGCAAAGACCAAGCTCAGGAAATTAAAGAGCTTTGTATAATGAGGGGGAATACTCTAACATGACCTAAAATGTATGGCAAAGACCAAGCTCAGGAAATTAAAGAGCTTTGTATAATGAGGGGGAAAACTCTAACGTGACCTAAAATGTATGGCAAAGACCAAGCTCAGGAAATAAAAGAGCTTTGTATAATGAGGGGGAAAACTCTAACATGACCTAAAATGTATGGCAAAGACCAAGCTCAGGAAATTAAAGAGCTTTGTATAATGAGGGGGAATACTCTAACATGACCTAAAATGTATGGCAAAAACCAAGCTCAGGAAATTAAAGAGCTTTGTATAATGAGGGGGAAAACTCTAACATGACCTAAAATGTATGGCAAAGACCAAGCTCAGGAAATTAAAGAGCTTTGTATAATGAGGGGGAAAACTCTAACATGACCTAAAATGTATGGCAAAGACCAAGTTCAGGAAATTAAAGAGCTTTGTATAATGAGGGGGAAAACTCTAACATGATCTAAAATGTATGGCGAAGACCAAGCTCAGGAAATTAAAGAGCTATGTACAAGGCCATACAAAATTAATGTTTAGTTTGACGGGCACATTTTGAGAAAAGAAAGTGAGGGAGGCAGGGTTTTTTTTTTTTGCAAACGTAAAATTTGATGAATGTTATTTATCTTTCACCAAATTTCTAATTCAAGTACAGTGTTTTGATGCTGAAAATACATTAAAACTAAATATAGTATGAAGTGGTAATGTTTAGTGCATTGATTAACAAGATAACCCAAGTCTTCCTGTAATATAGTAATTGCATTTCCAAATCTGAAGTTTGCTAGATATTCTGTGATTTGGTCACACTTATTATATGTATCATGTGACAGACGATGTCCTATGACAGACCAGTATGAAGTTGTAGACTTGATACATGTATGTTGTACATCTAATTTATGCTAAAAAGGATCACCAATCTCTAACCGTTGCCCTGTGTAAGGTTAAAACTTCAAATGACGTTAACATTTTGTGAACTACTTCTTTTAGGTGCAACTAAGTGAGTGAAAATCGTAATTGTTGCTCAGTGCTTAGACCGGAAATTTGACCCTTTGCGTCGGCAAAAGAGTAGAAATTAAATCTATCTAAAAGTTCTGTTCTCGTATTTACGTTGTAACGTAAACACCAGGAGCAGTAATACAGAGATCGCAGCTTTCTGTGCATGGCGGCCAGGCCAGTCAGAACTCTGAAGTACAAAATTCTTCTGTTCACTGACAATTGAAAGGTTCCTTGCTATTTTGATACAATATTGATTTTTCTCCGACATTCTTTTTTATCCTCGTTCTGCGCCTGAGATTTAAATCTCCAACGTCCACTTACGTATCTTATCTACGTAAAGGTACTTGTGTATACGTTTGTCCGTAATAGTATCATGTCATTTTTTAAAAGTGGTCAGTCAATGGGTACAAATTGAAGTTATAAAATTTGTACAGAAATGTCTTCCCTAATATCAACAAAGCTGAAAATGAAGCTGTCCATACATGGAAATTCAGGAAAGGTGGCTGAAAATTTGGTCTTGGCTGTTCTGTGATCCATGCAAAAAATGTACTGTAAATTATTGATTGGAAATTGTAAAATTGGGAGTCTCGCGACAAAAAAATGTGCTAATGTCTGATGCATAATGCATGCATATGCAAAGCTTTTCGAAAATTGATCATTTTTGGAATGGCCCTTTCGTGAGGAAAGATGGCCCATTGTTTAGAGAATGGCCCATTGAAGTCCAAGTGGAAGGGACCATCGTCCCATTGAGCAAGTTTGCCTTCCCGATCACTGCATGTCTGACAATTTACTTTGTTTTTAATCAACGATTACACAAGGTTGCCCTGATCGATTCGTCATCCATTTTCACTGTCGGATTTGAGCAAGTTGTCTGCAAATTTGAATTTCTATCCCGCGGAAATTTGGAAGTTTCTGCGATGTGCTTAGGGTTTAATTGACCAGTTTTTTCGTAACGAAATTAGGATAGCGTAGTATTTATGCCCCTCCCATCAATCCCGTTCCCGGCTGATCAATCCGACGTAAGCTGTGAGTTCTAAACAAAAACGTTTTCAAATCTTAATAAATTGAATAATTTAACTAATAAAGAATAATGCTCTTGCATATTTTATCAAAACAGAGTCAAGTATCATTTTACGTTACGTTACATCGTCCGTGATATGGAATATACGCGTGGTCGCGATTACCGTACAAACAACAATTGAATACGGTTGATCGGGTAAACAATACTATTTTATGTAAAGAAATATTGAGTTACAGCTTTACAATTTATATATTTAGTGAAGTAAAGAATATGTAAACAAACAATTTGTAATAGCACGACGATGTTCAATTGACTACTTTGAAATCATGGTAAAACACGCGATAAAAATCGGAAATGCGGCGGGTTTTTAGGCAATGCGGCGGTGCCCGTCAAACGAAATTTTAATTTTTCTTGGCCTAATGAGGGGGATACTCTTTAATTCTGTTTAAAAATTTATCAAACAATTATTTCGAAAATGCAATGCTCAATTTTGTGTGAGATTAAATTGCTCTGAAGAAAGTATGAGTTATTATGATCTGAGATTCACGTACTGTATATAAGACTACTTGTATGAATTAAAAAAAAAAACGAGTGAAGACTTTCTGGAAATTTTACAAAAATTATTTTCAACTTCTCATGAAATTCGGACTCATACAAGCAACAGAGTATATTACTTTGGGTATTTCACAACCTGCATTTTATGGTGACATAATTAACAAAATAAGAAGGATCAAAGGTAGACAGCATAACCATCGAAAATGCGTCAGAATCATCAAACGCCTTTTATACCGTGGATATCGCTAAACGGACACTAGGTTTGGTACTTGACCAATCTAGTCTTGTGCCAGCGCATTCTTAAGATATTCCTTCTGACTTACTGTGAGGACGGGACTCCATGACGGGCCCTGTCCAACCCTCTTTAGAGAAGACATGGCCCCCTCCCTGAATGTCCGTCGGACTCCTCGGTGATAGCATACATGAACTCACTACAGCCCGCAGATCACGGACTGTATTACGTACGCCTTCTTTTTATATCCATTAACATATTCATCTGTGTTGCTTGGGCCCCTGCGTTTTGCGGTCTTGTTTGTGTGTGGTCATTTAACAATCATGTGTAACCCACGGGGAAGCTCGTACCTAACAAACCCCATGGGACAGAAGAAACGAAAACCTTCGGTAGGCGTGTCCTGAAAAACAGCCTTTTCAGTAGTTAGCTACGTTTCCGGTGCTAACCAATGAGCTGAAAACGCTCACTTTTACAATTGTGTTACATTGATGTAACAATAGTTTATGACATGGTGCCCGGGGAATTTCCAGAAAAGGTGGCATCAGAATTTTACTGATTCTATTTTTCGAGAAAACCTCATAAATGTATATGTTTTTACGAGACGATCATTTTAAAATGTGTTTGAGTAAAATCGGACGTGAAACAAAAAAGTTATTAACGAAAACTTAAGATCTTTGATGACTGATTTTTTAAAATAGTTCATGATTTTATTTCTTAGCTTTTACTTCATGTATTATAGGCGTGTTTGGTATAAAATGATTTAGAATTAAGTGCTGAAAATGAATATCAACAGAAAATGCAATGAAATGTTGGAATAAAGATTAAATTTTATAAATTTTAAGTTCGGTTTGTCGGCACTTCAAAGACTTGACAATTCGTCACCGAGTGCTCGAATGTAGTTACCTCATCATTTTTTTCAATAGCGAGGGGCGTGGCTATATTCAAGAATATGAACAGTTAATTTCGTGCAATTCTGAAGGTTTTCATTTCTACTGTCCCACAGGGTTATGTGAGGTACGATCTACCCCGGGGGTTCACACGATGCATTTAGCAGTGCGGAGCTTGTTTTACATCACAATTGTACGTTCTGCGAGACCTCTTAGTAATCGAAAAAGTGAGAGGGTTGTGCGCACGTAATCCAGAATAACCACACCGTCTGCTACTGACGTGACAGATGGCCGTTCTAAGTCTTACCGATTACCCATTGGTCTCGTTGGTTTATGTGTGGTCATTTGTATTTGATGTTTCTATGTCGTTTGGCGTTCATTGTACCATTTGCGTCTGGTTCTGTGCGTGTCTCTTATGTGTTTTGCGGTGGGTGTTTTGGGGTTTTCCTGTGAGTGCTGCAACCGAATGATGTTGGATTTCCCCTCCTTTCTTTTCGATGCAGAGTCTGAATAGCAAATTCTATTCAATGTCATAGTTTTTTTTAATAGATTAACTATTTAAAGAAATAAAAAAAGAATAAAAAACGCAACAGCAACACAAACTTACCAACAAATAAAAAATAATTTGAAAATACCAAATTTCGTCAAAAAAGGAAAGGCATTTTCCAAAGGGATGAATCTGCAATGAATGCATGTAGTTCAAAGCTCGTTAATTAAATACGATCACTTTGAATCATTCGGAATTGACAAATAGTTGGACAGTTAGGTGACAATCTTACCATCTTGTGTCTGCTTTTCCGCATTGGTCCATTTTATATAGGCTATGTTGCTTATCTCGTCGCCTCCTGTTGCTTAATAAAGTAGGAACATGTAAGGCCATGTTTTGTTTTTAATCTGTTTTTGTCCTTTTGAAAGATACCACAAATAAAAAACCCCAAATACAAACAACAAGCATATAAAACAAATTTGCAATTTCATAGTAGTATAAAACAATGTGAAATATTACAATAACTGATTCCATTTGATTTTATATTAACAGATTTTAGTCAACATAAGAATGATAGGTAATGCGATGTCTTGAATCATAACAGAACGTTTACATTTTTACATTTTTACATGAAATATAGTAATTGAACAATTTCTCTTTACATTTTGGAGAAAGCATATTTAATTTGCAAAAGATTAAAGTATTCTAATTTTGTTTTGTTTTATGACTTTGGGTCCAAAACCTACCAGCAAGAGGACGCAAAAAAATTAAAGAATTGTCCTAAGTTTGATTCCGATGTCAATTGTTTTCAGTTATCTTATCGCGGCAGATGGCCGTCCTAAATCGGCACCGCTTGCCCATTGGTTAAGTTGGTTTATGTGTAGTCGTTTGCGTTTTATATTTCAATGTGATTTATCGTTCCTTGTACCGTTTGCGTCATTTCCTGTGCATGCCTGCTTTTTGTTTTTGTAATGGGTGTTTGGGGGATTTGCTGTTGGTACTGCAACCGGATGTTGTTGGAGATCCCTTCTTTTCTTGTGGATTCGGATGTGTCCCGCTTTGTTCGATGCATAATCTACTTGCTAAAGGCCTGATCCATATCTTATCATCTTAAAACATCATTGGAACATATCGGTATTGACTCGAATTCAGTAAATTCGATTTTATACCTAACAATTTATCGACCTCAGCATTAATGCCAAATAAAGGGACCGTCATCCTACTGCTGCGTTATCCAAATTTCAATTGAAGAAGGTGATGATTGTTTTATCTTTAAGAATTATCTTTGTTTTTGAGCGCGTGGGTAAGTGTTAGTGATTGGATGGATGCTTGTCAGAAATACAATTAGAAAACATCATAATGATAATTATGACCTTCTTTAAGAGGTCAACGAGTACAATTAATTTAACATTTTCTTAATATCAAATCAATCGTAGAGAGCATCTCTATTAAGTATAGACGGTAGACATTTAGTCTAATTTTAGTGACACAAAACCTTAAAACCCATTACCCAGAGCGTAGAATCAATTCTATTGCTCTTTATTTCTATTATTCAGAACTAACAAACCAGATTACCTTAAGAGCTTCTGAGACTTGGAGAACGGGGTCTTCATTCCAGAACGTAATTAAGGAAGATGCTGTCTTAAGTGACAATGAACTTCGACAATTGTGCCAAGGAATGAGGTATATTTATCATACAGTTGACGCAGAATTAGATCAGGAGACGAGGCGATGTTCATTTCATACTTTTACTTTTTAAAAACACAACATGCATGTAAACAATTCTCAGACAAGGACATTTTTGTACATAAACACAGAATATAGATGAGTATATGTCGGCCGACCTGCGGTACTAGTTGGGTTCGAACCAGCAACCTTCATGTTACTGGTCCAACGCCCTAACCACAGGACCACTGTGCCGACATATCTCAAACTTGACATACTTGACTCTGTGGGGGTTGTTCACGTGATTGTGTCATTCTTCGTGTTTCTAGAATGCTTTGTTATTATCTCCGTCTGGCTGTCCTTTGTGTTTATATGGGACTATGTTATAATCTCCGTCTCTTTGTCCGCTTTTTCTCTGTCGATGTTACTAAGGTAGAGTATCTATCAGGTCTGAATTGCTGGTATTTTTCTTGCCTGGATCCCATTTTTTTTTTTCAGTATATTGTTTAGATTATCAAACTTATATGGTTTTTTGAAAAGAAACTTCTATAGTTATATTTTATCACCTTTAAAAAGAGATTCTTCGTACTTTTTCCATAGGGTCCAATGTTAAAGTTCAAACGGCTCAAAGTCCTGTATAATCATGAAACCACGAATTATATTTAACAGGTTAAACATAAGCTTTGAATATATGGAAATATATGAAAATATTGTAAAAGTTGTTATTCAGGAAATATGAGAATCTGAGACTTGAGGGATGATCTACCTTAAGTATACCTAATGATTGTTATATTTTGAATTCTGCTTTTGGTGTTCTGTTTGACTTTCGCCCACTGCTAACAGTAACAATCTTATATTCTACATCTTCATTTCCGTGCGTAAACATCGACGGCGGGTGCGGCTAGCCAAACAGAGGATGCTTACTACTCCCGGGCACCTGGTCCCACCTCTAGCTTGCTAGGTGTCCGTCGATGCTCAGTTTTGTGCTCTATTGTGAGTGATTATCGTCAGGATCTCCTTTAATTCATTTGTGTCACATTTATTCCCTTTGCCAGGTGGAGCTCGTTAAGCAAAGTTCCCCGCGAGGGGTTTGACAGTAAGTGTTTTGGAATTTTTCCCTGACAGGGACGCCATAGCATTTTCTATATATAGACATGGCTTCAGACAGTGCGGTGCATGTATTTTATATATTGTTTTCATTTTCGTGCATGAACATCGATGGAGGGTGCGGCTAGCCAACAGAGGATGCTTACTCCTCCCGGGCACCCGGTCCCACCTCTAGCTTGCTAGGGGTCCGTCGATGCTCAGTTTGGTGCTCTATTGTGAGTGCTGTTGAGAATGTCGTCAGGATCTTCTTTATCTCATTGGTGTTAAGCTCCCGCTGGTAGAATCGTATCTTCATCGCGGAAATAGCCAATTACATTAATTGGTACCGAAATTTTACCTATTGAAATATTCATATATTAAAAAATCATCCATGATGCATTTTTTTATGAATTTGAAAATAAATATAAATAAATGGATGCGAAATTCGAAATTAGTTTAATTTATTTCCATTTTATTTTGTCAGAAAAGAAAAGGCAAAGAACACGCAAAGAAAATCATACATGTGCATAATGTAACTGCCAAATTTATGACCTTTAGCATGATTGCAGTAGGCAATAGTATGAACGTAATTGAATTATTCATACTTTGAAATAATGAAATTTAACTTCAACCAAAATGATTTTTTTCTCGCAGAGATGATCAGTCAAATTCTTCTGATGTATTACCAACATGCCATGCGTCTCAGCAGCGCTAGTTAATTTGATTTATCCAAACAATTCATTCTTTGAAGATTAAAAGTAATCTAGTTGTTTCAAACGCAAGAATTAAGGATAACCCAATATAAAAAATAATTGAATATTATTTCATTCAGATGATATCAGCTTGCAGTCTGATTTCATTAATTTGTAATTAATCAAAACGTCAAGAAATTACATGACACACATTTTGTTTGAATGATGTATGTTATGGTGTTATGTAATTTTAACGTACACATGTACTCTGACTTACCAGAACCATGCGACCTCGTTCTGACAGGAGATATTGGTCACTTCAAATTTCTTTACTGCATTTTGCTGTATTGTTTGTGTGGTCATCTTACAGTTAGAGGTCTATCATACAAAGCGATTTGAACTCTTCGAGACCACTGGAAGGGTTGTGCCTTCGTAATCCGGAGAATCATACAATTTTCTACTTGGGTTGCAAATGGCCGTACGCACTTTGTAGTCTTTTGTGTTTGATGTTTACATGTCGTGTGTCTCTTTTCCGTCTCGTGCTGTACTCGTCTTTTGTGTTTTTGCATCGGGTGTTTTGGTGTTTTACTGTTGATGCTGCAATGGGGTCTTGTTGGAGATCTCCTCCCTTCTTTTGAATTTAATTTTTTGGTGTATTGCCTGCCTGTTGGTTAAAAAAGGGATCGAAATACTGTATGTATACTTAATTTAGCAGGATTCATATTTCAGCGGAGTTAGTGCTGCTAAGATTGCACGAATTCAAGAATACGCTAAATCACGAATCTCTTACAGATAAATGTGGAAAATAAGTCAGAGCACTAATTCATCATTACGCTAATATGTCAATTTACCCAATTCTGCTCTGTTTCCGCTAAAATTTGGTTGCGCTAAAATAAGTACACGTACAGTATAAGAAATAAAAAATCCTTGACAGATCACCCCGGTACTTACATCCAAAAATGAAATTATCTTTAAGGACGTGTCTAGCATGAATCTAAATATAGCAATTCCGACGATAATTTTCTGCATCATGGTTTAATTTCCCTGGGCTCTGTTGCCTTATCATTTGTCACAGGTTTTATTCGACATTGTGTATGATGTGTTATTCTTAGATTTGATCTGTGATATCTCTTTATATTGAATTGTATGTTTTCTTGGAATAGAATGTCCCTTTGGTAAAAAAGTTGAATGATTTGTTTTAATCGCACATTTTACTGTGTTCTGGTGTTAATCTTCGTTAAACAGAACAAGAGGCGACAAAAACTTTCTTTCCAAGGGATTATCGTTCGCCTAGATTCATGGTGTTTCTGCACTCGATTGAAATACACCACAATGTGCGTTCTTCGAGACCTCTGGGTAATCGGAAAAGTGTTCTTTTGTTAATATCAATATATCATGTTCTGTTATTTAATGATCATATCTATGGACAAGGAAATATTTCTTCCGCCTCCAACAGCATCAACGTATTTTCAATCCGCCCTAAGGCTAAACGCAAACGCAGGTCGCACGGGAAAAAACGAAATAGAAAACTCAGGAAAATATCTAGAATAAATCGCACCCTCGACGATCTTCTTATAATAGGACGCAATGGCGGCAGACAATAACTATTACATGCTTCAACTAAAATCTATCTTGGATGAAGCAGAGGTTGCATTCATAAGAAACACTGACTGATTCAAACTTAATATTATTGTATCATTCGCACAAAATAAACTTTATCCTGTTGTAAAATAAAAACACCTCCCCTAAAAGACGATTAATCAAATTCCGTTTATTAACAAAGGTTTTGATCTTCTAAACATCTCTTATATTTTTAGGGATCCCCGCGTGCAAAGTACAATTCCTCAATAATTTGAGAATCTGGAACCTTCTCTTATTTGTTATCAGTATAAGAAACCTGTTCGTAATTTTGTTTTATACTACAATAAAGTTACATCAGATCCTAAAGTACTTGAATCATGCCCTGCTTCCTGAGAATGTGCAACTTCTGATTATATATACAAACCAGCTGGTCATATTGTTACAATGTAAACGTCTTCAAATTGAATAGCATCATTTAAGATCAGATAAAATTGGCAGCATGGACCAGACATGCACGTTACGGGTACTTAACCCTCGTCAGTGATCAAGTGACTTTTCAATTATCAAAGACAGACAGCTCCGTAGTCTTCTCAGAATCCGATCCAAGACAGATTTCATGAAATGCCGCGAAGTGCTGAATGAAGCCTTAGATAACTATACCAAAAGAAGGTGTTAATCGGAAGGAGTCGAATCGCATGCTCTGAATGACTGGAAAACCTCATTTTAGATAAAACGGATATTCGTATAGATAACTTTCATAAAAATCCTCATCTTTTTCAAAATCCACGATCCAAATCTGAAAGAAACTTCAGATCGAAGTTAAGTAAGTTACATGAAAAATATGTTTTTGCACCTGCAGATAAAGCAGCCAACAACACCATTATCATTTGAAAACGTGACTACATTAGGGGTTTGCTGTTGGTGATGCAACTAGGTGTTGTTGGAGATCCCCTTCTTTCCCTTACATATCAACTTTATTTTCGGAACTTTCGTATGCATATATTTATATCAAAAGCAATGAAAGTGTCTCCAATATTTTGCACAAGCATAACAGTGAACTGTCTTCATCCAACATCTCTATTTCTAAATTGGATCTACCGACCATGTATTGCATACATATTATTCTCAAGTCTCCTTACAAATTTCGATTCATTGCTAATTCTAGCAACTGTTCCACTACAGTTTTGTCTAGAAATCTTACACTAGCACTTACGGCGAAAAAGGAACACGTAACAAAATATTGTGATACTGTTCTTAAGAGGAACGATGTTAATTTCTTTTGGCCTATTTAAAAAAAAAACAGGGGATGTGATCGACAAAGTGAAAACTAAAAATTTCCAAATCAAAACCATTTCTTCATACGACTTCTCTAATATGTACACCACACTTCCTCACGACAAAATTAATGATCGGTTGTCTAAACTAATTAAATGGTGTTTTGATCGAGAGGGGATCATCTGAATCAAAGGATTTCTTTTCTTCAACAGACTACAAATAATTTAAATCAAGGACATGTAACGACCTGTGTAATGCCTTGTCCTTCCTCTTGGACAATATTTATGTTAGATTTGATGAGGATCGTTACAAACAGATTGTAGGGATTCCTATGGGTACCAACTGTGCGCCTCTTGTTGCAGATTTATTTTTATACATTTATGAAAAAGAATTTATCCAAAATCTTCAAAAGAACAGAACATTTGATGATTCGAAATGCTTTACTTATACGACTAGGTACCTGGTATTCTCACTATTGACAAATCCTGTTTTTGATACATATAATAATGAAATGTATCCACAGGAATTAACACTCAACAAAGCAAACGATAAAATTACAGAAACACCATTTTTAGACCTAAATATCAAAATTACAAACGAAGAAATTCATACAAGTATATATGACAAAAGAGATGATTTTGGATTCAACATAGTAAATTTCCCCTTGCTTGACGGCTACGTTCCCAGACTACAGTCATACGGTATTTACATATCACAGCTCATCCGGTTCGCTAGAGCGTGCACTAATGTTTTGGATTTTCGTGGTAGAAATTGACATATAACCAAGAAACCTTTAGGTCATGTACTAGTAAAGACTTTTTGGAAATTTTACAAAAATAACAGTCAGCTTCTTTTAAAGTTTGGACTTATGGAAGCAACAGAGTATATTACTTTGGGTATAGCACAACCTGCATTTTATGGTGACATAATAAACAAAATTAGAAGAATCAAAGGAAGACAACATAACCATCGAGGATGTGTCAAAATCATCAAACGCCTTTTATACCGTGGATATGATCCTAATGTCACCAGACGGACACTCGGCATGGTACTGGACTAATTTTCAGCCTTGTACTAGCGCATTCTTAAGACGACGGGGCTCCATGACGGGCCCTGTCCAAACCTCTTTAGCGAAGACAGGTCCCCGACCACCTGTCCTCTGTGAATGTCGGTCGGACTCCTTGGGTGATAACATGCATGAGCTCGCTACAGCCGACAGAGTATGGACTGCATTTCGTACGCCCCTAGCCTATTTTAATATCTATTTACATATTCATAGTTGTTCCTTAGGTCTCTGCGTTATGCTGTATTGTTTGAATGGTCATCTTACATTGAGGAGGTTATTTTACACAATAATTGTGCGTTCTTCGAGACCTTTGGGTAACCGGGAAAATGGCAGGGTTGTGCGCACGTAATCCAGGATAACCACACCATATGTTAATATCTTGGCTGATGGTCGTCCTAAGTCGGCATCGATTGCCCATGGGTCTCGTTGGTTTATGTATTGTCTTTTATGTTCGATGTCTCGATTGCTGTTCCTTGTCTCTTGCTGTGTGTGTCTTTTCTGTGTTTTTACTTGTGGTGTTTGGTGTGTTGCTGTTAGTGCTGCAACCGAGTCTTGTTGGAGATCCCCTTCTTCCTTAATCTGATATATAACTCTTAAACTAAGTGGTATCTCACTGAATGCATAGTTCTGTCCCGCGTTGACTCTTTGGCTTACATTAAATTTAAACTTTATTTATTTTACAACGTTTAACAAACAAGTTACACAACTTATATTAATGTCTCACGTTGGCTCAGATGTTGGCGTGATGGGGTCCAAAGAGCAGGAGGAAACCGGAGTACCCGGAGAAAAACCTCCTGTAGAGGCCTGGGTGGGGGACCATCTACCCTCCCACATAAGACCCTTCGCCGAATCTGGGATTCGAACCCGGGACCTTAGAGGTGAGAAGCGAGCGCGCTACCACTGCGCTAACCCGGCCGTCATTACATTAAGATCATGCGCCTCATGTGTGTACTATGTTTGATTTCCTGTTTCGCCCTGGCATCTCTGATGGGACATTGTTTGTTGGAATGCGCTTACGGTGAACTAAAATGATTCGCATAGATTAATTATCGTAATAACTTCACTCACTAATTAGTATATGTACTTTCTGATACACTGCCATCCATAAATTAGTATACACTATTTCTACTCATTCTTCTGTTATAAAATGAACAGTTTTAAATTCATTGCTGTATGATTCTAATAATGAACCTTGTAGAAATCATTTGTAACAAAACAATTTAAGGTCCACTGGCATAAATCCTGTCTTTAAACGGGGCGTCTTGCAGGAAAGTTTCTCTTGAGGAATCGACTAATCCTTCCAATCACGTGGCCGTTATCATGTTTTCCTGACTAACAAATGTGATATGCCATGCATAAATGCTCAAGTTCAAATTCGGAATAACAGACTGATCATTTCTGCGGCAATTTACCTAAAGCCCCGGTCACACTGCACTCCACGTCCAAATCACGTTCAAAAATATGCTGGACGTGGTCATACGTGGTAATTTTTGCCACGACTGTGCTTTGTACGGGGTATGACCGCCGCCGGCTGTTCCACTGCTGAAACACTGCCTAAGCACGGCTAACCACGTCCAACCACGTCTACGGCTAAAAACGTCCGTGACAAGACGTTGTATACACGCTTTTACCCGTGATACCAACGCGGAACACCCGTCGAATGACCGTGTTCTGTCCGTGACAGACCGCTTCAACTTTCACGTCCTATCGCGTCTCCTCCAAGTTTTTATCACTGCCGGAGCACGGATCATCACGTGTGTTTCGCGTGCGTTGCACGTCTATACCACGTACACCGTCCGCGGTTGTCCGCGGAATAACATTTTGAGCAGTTCAAAACTTCTTTCCGCGTCCAACGCCGTTCAGATTTTTTACCGCGTCCTACCACGTCTGCAAATCGTCTGTAGCGCGTCTTAAGCCCCGGTCACACTGCACTCCACGTCCAGATCACGTTCAAAAATCTGCTGGACGTGGTCGTACGTGGTAATTTTTGCAATGACTGTGCTTTGTACGGGGTATGACCGCCGGCGGCTGTTCCACTGCTGAAATACTGCCTAAGCACGACTAACAACGTCCAACCACGTCTAAAACTAAACGCGTTCGTGACAAGACGTTATACACACGCTTTTATCCGTGATACCAACGCGGAACACCCGTGCAATGGCCGTGCTCTGACCGTGATAGACCGCTTAAGCTTTCGCGTCTTACCGCGTCTTCTCTCTTAATCACTGCCGGAACACGGATTATCACGTGTGTTTCGCGTGCGTTGCACGTCTTTACCACGTACACTGTCCGTGGTTGTCCGCGGTATAAAATTTTGAGCAGTTCAAAACTTCTTTCCGCGTCCAACGGCGTTCCGATTTTTTACCGTGTCCTAGCACGTCTACAAATCGTCTGTAGCGCGTCTTAAAAGCGCACAACAACGTCTGCTTCACTGGTGACCTTTTTTGAACGTGTTTTGGCCGTGATCAAGCCGTAAAGCGCAGTGTGACCGGGCCTTAAAAGGCGAAAAACAACGTCTGCTTCACGGGAGATCTTTTTTGGACGTGCTATGGCCGTGATCAAGCCGTAAAGCGCAGTGTGACCGGGCCTTAAAACGTGCTACACGAATTAAGGAAACGATGTATATTTTCCGGTACTATGTACAGTATCATCCCATAGCAGAAAGGGAAAGGAGAGGGAGATTATCTCTCCATTATAATTGAAAACACCCATGAATAGAGAAAATTTCATACAGCTGGACAAAAAAAATGGACATAAATCAACAACGTCACCAAACAACAGAACAAAATTGAGAACGTCCTTAGCAATTAGACCAACAACCAAAGAAACAAAACAGCTAAACACCGTACCACAAGCAACACATGAACAGCATAGAGGTCAGTGTACACTTGATACCGACTCTTACATAAACAAAACTCCCCTTTACCTAGAGAATTCGAGGTTACCTCATGACGACTTCTGAAAAAAATATTCACGGTAAAGAAATAAACAAATCGGACCCTACTTTTGCATTTTCGAAAACGCTTGAACAATCTACCTTTTCATCTTATCCTTTTTCGTTTTTTAATCATTTTAAAAGTGCCTACATATAGAAAGGGATATTCGGAAAATCCAATTGTTTGTACTGGTCTGATCAAAATGGACTAACAAAGGAGGTTATAAAATACAACAACTGTGCGTTCTTCGATACCTCTGGGTAATCGGAAAAGTGGGAGGGTTGTGCGTACATTATATGGGTAACCACACCATTTGCTACTGACGTGTCAGATGATCGTCCTATGTCGGTACTGATTGTCCATTGGTCTCGTTGGTTTAGATGTATTCTTTCCTGTTTTTTGTTTGAAGTTATGTTTGGTATTGCTGGTCCTTTTCGCGTCTCTTGCTGCGCTTGTGTAATTTGTATTCTATTATAAAGGTGTTTCGACTCATTTATGTCACACTTATGCCCTTTGCCTTGCGAGGGGTTTAAAAGTATTTTTGAATATTTCCCCATGGCGTGGTTACAATAGCACTTTCCATATAGACATAACCTCCGACAGTGCATGTATTTTGGATATTGTTTTCATTTTTGTGCGCGAAGATCGACGGCGGGTGCGACCAGCCAAAAAGGGGATGCTTACTCCTCCCGGGCACCTGGTCCCTCCTCTAACTTGTAAGGGGTCTGTCGATGCTCAATTTTGTGCTCTATTGTGAGTGCTTGTGAGATAATCGTCAGAACCTTCTCTAACTCATTTGATTTGGGTGTAGCAACCGAGTCTTGTCGGATTTCCCCTCCTGTTTGTTACAAATGTAACAAAAATCAACATTTTTGGAGCAAGTTATATCATCTTGAAAACGAATTGAGACTCGGTCACATTACTCGTATTTGTTCGCAACTATAAACATTTAAACTTTTTATTAAATTGACAGCTGTCTTTTACTTTGATGAATGAAACTTAAACTGCTCATCTTTCATTGCACAAGTAATAAAATTTGCAAGTTTCTACGACATTTAGATCGAAATGTGAAATCTCTCTCACTTAAATGATTGTCATGTTATCAATTATATTATGACTTTTTGGTAAATGTTAAAGGCATCAAATGTAAAATGTGTCTCCCTCAGCTGTAATCATATCGACAGAGAGTAACGACTGCAATCAATGATTATCTAAGAAACACTGGTATATTGATAATCTTTCAAATTTCACTGGCCTCCAAACATCTTTTAGTCGTTAGTGTCCCTTCTATCTTTTTCATATACATGCACAAGTTTGTGTATTCACTTTACTGTTAACATGATTATATTCGCTCCCGACTTCGCCAAATTACCCCAAAAAAGTACTTTTAATGTCTGAAAAATACTTTCTACATTAAAACTGAACAAAAAATTGGGATCAAGTCGTAACACGTGTTTCGAATATTAAAGTCTCATCAGTGATGCTTCACGCGGAGCCACCAAAAATTATTTATTCTTTAATTTTTTGAATTTAGATAATGTATAAGTCAGATAGCACTATAGTCGTAACGGGAAGGATACACAAATCCATAAGGCTTTTCTTTTTCTTTTTGTTTTCCCATCACCTTACGCTATGATGAAAACTTCATCAGAAAAGCTTACCATATCATACTCGTAGGTTACAACCTTTTATAAATACTTCTTGTAATATTGTTTGCTTTACAATTGTTAAGTTGCTTTAAAATTAGGCACCTGGTCTCACTTCGGAATATTTTTATTGCGGGGTTCGTAACTGTTCCAATGGGAATTCTTATGGATGTACCTTCTCGATTTCGATGCTGAATAACTGATTGGAAATTCTTTGATGTTTGTTTATTAAATCATGAGACTTCACCAATCTATCTGCAACAGTTATTTTTGTGTGATATCAATGTTACACGTCTTCAAATTCAATAGCATCATTTAAGAACAGATAAATTTGCAGCATGGACTAGACATGCACGTTTCGGGCACTTAACCTTCGTCAGTAATCCTTATTAAAAAAAATATATGGCCAAAAGACTGTGAAAGGTATGTTAAGAAAATACAGAAAGACGTATTAGGATCAGTAGGATATCAAGTTTGTTGTCAATAATATCTTACATGTTCACTTTATTGGTAATCTTATCATTTTAATCGTGTTTCAAAATTTAGCATTGCTGCTAAGTTTTGTAACATGGAAATTCTAAAGTGTGCTAAATAATCCCTGAAAGATAAAAAGAATTTAACAATTTTTGTATATGTGTGTAGGAGGGTGTGTGTTTTTTTTTAACAGAACAGCCGACCCAAACCTTTTTTGAATAATTGTTAATTTCATATTGTCATTACGGTCATAAAGCTGTTTAGTGAATACTTCAAGCTATGATATCACATTAAAACTTTTTCATGTCACATTCAAAAGAAGAAATATAACCAAACAAACAAACAAACAAACAAACAAACAAACAAACAACGACAACAACAACGGCGACGACGACAACAACAACAACAACAACATTAACAACATAAACAACAATTGTGCGCTTCTAATGATTTGCGTAGAGATTGATACGATTTCACAATTCTTTTCATTATTTAATTTCCCGAACGTTTAGGACCATGGTACTGTCGTTTAATAAATCTTGACAACTTTGTTTCGTCATCAATTAATTGATAAAACCTGAAATACAAAATCAATGTAAAAACTACCAGCAATCATGCACCAATAGAGACTCGTCCAATCATGTCATAATCAACAATACATAGTGATGACAATATCATGATAAATTAGTGTTCAGTATATCTTTTTACCATGAACAAAGATTTTGCGAACGTTGCTCTTATTTTAATGATTTTCAGGATCATACATATACATGTATATTCATTGACTTCTTCTTCACAAACAGTCAATGTACCACTGCGTTTACCATAACATTGTCTGTACGGTTAAATTGACGGGTATTACTAGCATGGAATGCTTACTCTTCCCGGGCACCTTATCTTGTCTCCATTTATGATTCACCTTTGCTTGTTTGCAGAATTTTGTTGTTTATTGTTTGTTTATTTTATTTTCATGATGTTGTATTTCCGTTAATTGTAATTTTTGAATTCTGGTTTAAGTTTTTTGTTTGACTGCCGCTCACTCATTGTACAATTTTTACCAGTCTAGTCTATGCTGCAAATTTATCTGTTCTTAAATGATGCTATTAGATTCAAAGACGTTTAACATTTATATCATACAAACACAGATATTCTACCTCAATTCTTTTGCATTTTCGGTGGAAATTTTATTAGACTGATTATTTCTGGTAACGTACATGAAACCAAGACCCCTGCTGATACAAATTATGCCTTACAATTATTTTTCACAAAAATGAAAATTTTTCTGAAAAAAAAAATCATTACGAATTGAGAATCTGACATGTTTTTCGGTTTTCTTAGCAATTTGAACATTTCATTTTCCTATTTGAAATTGACAGCTGTCATCTTATTTGATAAATGAACTCAAACTTGCTCCTTTTAACTTACACAAATAATAAGATTTTTCAGGTTTCCATGACGTTTTAATGGAAATGTGAAAGCTCTCCATCCAGGTTTTGACTGAACATTGCATCCAGCTGTGACTCAAAATCAAGAAAACATTTGTAAACTACTTGAGAGTTTTTGTTCGTCTATGAAACATGAAAGGCCAGAAAGCGTCATCAAAATATGATGTGCAACATACTTTTTAGGAGTCTTGTTAACATTCAATACATTAATGTAAACATGGCACAAAATCATGTAGTATAAATATTGTTTTATCTATTGTACGTTCAGGCGCGTAGCCAGAGTACTTCTAAAGAGGATGCCAGTCATGACTTGTGGGCACTACCTTGAGATCCCTTATCATTAGAGGGGGTCTTTGGGGAACCAGGGGGCGAAGCTCCCAAGTAGCTTATGGATTTATCACATTTACAGTCTGAGGGCAGTTTCTTCGTTAGAATGGCTTTTTGTACACTTTCTTTTTTTCGCAAAAGGACGTGGAAGCACATGCGTGCTTATATACGCCTTGCTACGCCCCTTGACGTTTGAATGTTACACATCTTCAAATTCATAGCATAATTTCAGAACAGATGAATTTGCAGCATGTTCCAGACATGCATGATTCGGGTACTTAACCAATCATTCCTCATTTACAAAAATCATTCCTCATTTACAAAAATCATAATTCCTCACTTACAATTGATATCATCCCTCATTTACAAGAATCATAATTCCTCATTTATAATTGAAATCATTCCTCATTTACAAGAATCATAATTCCTCATTTACCATTGAAATCATTCCTCATTACAATGTAACAATTGAAATCATTCCTCATTTACAATTGAAAATGAGTATTATAATCATAATTCCTAAGGGTGTTGCATAAATCTAATCTAGCTAAAATGACTTTTTTCTATTATAATGGAACATAAGATCAAAGATTATTTTCTTTATCAGTCGACAGCAACACTGTTTTTTTTTTTTTTTTCAAATATCTTTCAAACTGAGACCTCGATGAACGAATCATTTGATAACTAAAGGTAAAATATCACTCTGAAAACTCAGAATCAAGGAATGAAGAATACAACTCCGCAGATAACACCTTTCTTTTTCTGATTTGTATTTTTCAGTATGAAGATAATCTCATGAAATGAGCTCAATATATGTCACTTGCATGATAAAACTGTTTATTAAACATATTTTATCAATATGATTCGCAATTTAAGAATGAGAACGCTTCAAAGTGACCAGTGATATGTCATTCAATTACCTATAATTATTATTTTTGTGTGATAATGAGTTTGTATGCATCATTAATAGAAAGTATGACATGTTTATTCTATAAAATAGTGTTCTTACTTTGGTTGTTTTAAGATTTTAACATGGTTTTTTATTCAGCTGGAAATTTGATGAATGATTTTGTCTACAAAGAAAGTCCATCATTTTTTTCTTTCTTGATTCCTTTATGTAATAACTAATCAAATTCTAAATTAAAAAGAATATCATCATTTATATATTTTGTATAATAATATGATTCACTTTGTATAAGTTAAATGGTTGTTAAATTTAGTGTGCTAAAATTGCAATAATAATTGATTATATTAAAAGCAATTATATCAACAGAAGAGCCACGATTGACGTTGTAAAATGATATGAAAGTTAACAATGATGTGGAAAAAAGGCAATGTCAAAAAATTTTATGAAAGCTTTCGTTTTTCTATCAACATGATCTTGTTAACTACAGAAAGGCTCTAGACAACGCCTTAAGTTTGCTTAAGTTTGCATAACTTCCATTTTTATCTATATAGAAACTGTTTGATTTCTCTGAATTCGTCCTTCCAGTTAAGGTATCCGTTGCACAATTGAGTCATTGTATATAGCGTTTTAATCATCTCCATTGTAAAGTATGGTAAATTTTATGCCTGGTAAGGTACTATAAACTATATATTTTCTGAAAGGTAATGATGCCCTGAGTTCAGATATAAGACTCCCAGGTCTTAAAAATCAAAGGGGAAAAACTCTTGTACAACTTTGTTATTTTGCATATGTTATATAGAGAAAATAGACAATTTAAATGCCTCATAAGTTATTCCCCTTTGTTTTTCTGGCCCCGAAATTATTATTTCTGAGCAGTGGGCATTATAACCTTTCAGAAAATATATAGTTTATAGTACCTTACCAGGCATGGAAAAATGCCCTATTGTACATCAGATACCTTAAGATCGTAGGGAAAAAAATGTCCAACTCTGTTACGAAAGAGCAGGCTCCTGGTCATAGGATTTCTAATTCGGTGTGTCATCCATGCATGTTTCGGCTAATGGTCCTAATTAGTGATACTTCAAGCCAAAATGATTCCATGAGGCAAAATGAATATCATGGTGTCCCTGTGATATTTCAAAGCTTCAGAAAGCTTTTTTTGTGTAGCATATACACATGTACATGTAATAAAAGCCGCAAGTCAAAGGAAAACGTGGTCAAAAACCGTTGGAGAGTGTGTGCCATTTTTTTTACCTCCCATACTTTGATGATCTATTTTTTAAATTAAAGGTCTGTTTTGGAGTGATGTTATTCAAATATTGAGAATGTGGCCAAATTGATGCGTCTTTTTTGTACCAGTGTCCGAAAACGAAAAATTAGAATAAACGCTTTAAACCCTTCGCCGAGGAGAAATGTGTTCTTGATGTCATATGCAACACCCCTCTCTATTTGCAGCTCTTCAGAATTCTTATTTATTTTAACTGCATTTTCATGGGTGGGTTTCCTACGAAAAATCACCGCGTTAAGCTGTTTTAAGCTCATATTCAATCAAACTACATGTGTAAATAAAGAGGAAATCTCTGCTAGACAGTCATGAGACTGAACAAACCAACACATTTTAACGTAACACCGCCGCGTTGACAATCCAGATCAAATAAAAGACTTTAAAACATCATTGCTATGTGAAGGCCGACGCACAAAAATGAATTAGGCAAATGACAGTAAATGCATTTCGCATGATGAAAGAAGCGATTCACGAAGTAACTACATATTATTCATGTTATTTGTATAAATTTTAGTACCCGAAACATGCATGTCTGGTACATGCTGTGAATTCATCTGGTCTTAAATGATTCTATTGAATTTGAAGACATTTAACATTTCTTCCACTGATGCCTACGTATCGGTGGCCTTTCTGTGTAGTAAACCACTGGCGTCGTGTAAACCTGTACCTGTATTGATGTTCGGTCCAAGTGATGCTTATCAACTTGTTCGATGCTCATGTAAATGTTTGAATATTCAGTGTTTGAAAACAAGCAATTACGATTTCATATGTTCAACATGTTCACATACAACTTTTCTACATGTACTGAACAGCGGGTTAAAATTCTTGGAATTATTTCACAACCCGTTCGTCTAGACAAAACTGAAACAAAATAATGCTGCAGCTTCATAATTGGGCCATTTCTTGTTTTTATTCTGTTTTGCGTCCTTTTGAATTGAAAAATCTACCAGCCAGCCAGAGAGAGAAAAACAAACAAGCATATGAAACAAAGTTGCAACTTTATCATATGTGAGGTACTTGTACCATGAGAAATCTGATAGATTGTCAATATTGAAATATATGTTCTATAGTACCAATTTTGTTGTACTAGACACGTGTTTCGGATACTTTAATCCTCGTCAGTAGTACTTTATGCCAAACAGTTTAAATAAAGCCAAAACTAATTTTCCTGGTGCCATCTACAATACAAAGCTTTAATTTCCTCTTGCCAAAATGAGCGGCTCCAAATTTTGTGTAGGGTTACTTATTAGTAGATTTTAGCCAACAAAAGAATGACATATAATGTCCTGTCTTGAATCACTGAAGTATAGTTTTACATATTAACCATGTTAACATGAGATATACAAAATTCGTCTTTTTGTAGAAAGTACATTTAATTTGCAAATGATTTTTTCATTTTGATTTTGGTTTGTTTCATGAATATAAGCCCAACACCTACCAAAAGTAGATTTCAAAGTGAAGAAAAGCGGAACTGAAATCGGACGCATGCGTAGGAGATTGAAAGGAATGTTCTAACACAAAATCAGAATCCAAAATTGAAATAGGCAAAGACAACCTTAAAAATGTAAATCTAAACATGCCATAATTCTCGTGTTTATAAATATCTTGCTCGATATTTACACAAACATGTCGAAATGTCCTCTTATTGAATTGAATTATGCTACAGTGTGATCTAACTTTTGATCGATGTAATTTCATTGGTTATCTCTTTGAGGGTATTCCAAGATATTCAAATTGATAATCTCGGTAGGAACGCTAACATGTAATAAATTAATTGAAGTCGCGTCCTTGAATCCTGTAAGCATTGAATTTGTTATTTGAAATATTGTTATCCAATGAAACATATTACAAAGCAACATAGAGAATCATCTTCTGTTAAGACGAATAAAAGTACATGTTACCCAAATTATCGTGTCGACTTTAATTCAGCATTGGATACATGTTAATTACTTTGTTCGTAAAAACCATACACTTGCTGTGTGAATGTTTTCATTGCTGTGTTTCTGCTACTAGGTCAATATGATTTTTCATAACGAATATTAAGGTATTTCTAGAACAACTTTTAAAATTATTACGCCCACAAACGGGGGCAGCGGACAGGGTTGGCACCTTTCTCCCCTCCCATCCCCTCCTCCCTCTCCCTTTTTCCCTCCTCCAGTCCCCCTTCCCCTCCCCCTCCCTTTCACCTTTTCTACCCCTCATACACTAATTTAAAGTAAAAATGAGTGAGTGTAAGTCACACTAATCCTTATTTAGAATTGTGTCTTAATTTGTTTCAGGTTGAACAAGTCTCCCTCCCAAATAGGCACTAAATGAATATTGTCTCATTCTCTTTGTTTATTTTTCTCGTGAGTGTCGTCCGCTGTTTTTACTGTTGGGGTTGCCCTCCATTTCTTAGCTTTTTCTATATGTAACTTTTAAAGAATGTTTATACCTATTGATTGTGAATTTTAGATTATGATTTTTGTGTTTGAAATTCAGTCAACGATCATCTTCTCATTCATTTGAATTTTTTTTGAAGTCTCGGTAATACTCAGAATTAAATTCATCACTTTTCAATGTGATGAATCTAATTTAATAAACTTATTCTCGTTATTAGTTCAATTTTTGAAAATTTAATATAAATTTCAAAAAATTGATTTAGATTTTAGAAGATTAATATAAATTTGAAAAAGATAATTTCAATTAGAAAAAAAAATAATTTAGATTAAAAAAGATTAATTCAAATTTAGAATAAATAATCTAAATTCTTAAAAAAAAATTTAATATACTGATTCTCGTTATAGGATGATTCATTGCATCAGTTTCTTTTTTATTACATTTTTGACCAAGATGCGTTTAGAGAAAAGAAAAACTATTTAATATAGTTTTAAATAAATTAAAGCTACTGCAAATGGTTTCATTCGATCTGTTGTCCTATTTTAGGAATTTAGTCTGTTTCCTTCTTAATTTTCCTATATTTCCCTTAGGAGCGGAAGGACATAGGTCTCAGACAAATGAATCAAATGTCTTTTCATGCATGAAATAAAAATGTGGCAGAGTGACACCCAATGCTCCAGACTTAATAAAAAAAGAAATGACAAGAGTAAGTCACTGTCTCCTTTGACTTTCTAAGTCATTTAATACAATCGATTTTGATGAATATGTATTGATTTGAAATAGCAAATACATACTCTGCTCTCACGATGAAAGCGCTTTAACGAAAAATACGATCTCACTTTGTCAAATTCATACGAAACCAAAGGAAAATTTGCCTACGAATTTGTCATAAGTTTTCATGAGATTTAGTTAAATTTTCCATTCATCGTCTTCATTGTAACGCTACTTATTGAAAACAACGTCAGAAGAGACATTGTGAAATTCATTTCCACAAAATATAAACAGAAGCATAAATTTCTTCAGTTATCCGTTTAACACACAAACAACCCTCCAACTCCTCCGGTTACCCTCTAATCTCAAGTAAACTTGTGTTAAAAATGATACACATGACGTCAATCTCAACAGCACCCACAATAGAGCACCAAAATGAGCATCGACGGACCCCTAACAAATTAGAAGAGGGACCAGGTGCCCGGGAAGATTAAGAATCCCCTGTGTGGCCAGCCGCCTCCGCCGTCATCACAGTAAGATGACGACTCAGACAAGACAGCTAATTGCGGGAGCCAAAGTACCTAGATAAATATTTAAATCAATATTAAATTGTAAAGGTGTACGAAAATCAGTCCATGCTGTTCCGGCTGGAGCAAGCTTATACTTGCGACCAATTGATACGAGTCCGACCAGATGTCAGAAAGGTCAATTTGGCCAAGACACTGTCTTATATAACGAGATTAGGGCAGAGTCAGTCATGGAGTCCTGTCGGCACGTTTCGAGTGCAACTCTTAAGAATGCCCTGGTACACCTTCGGATGGGGATCCAAACGGTGGAATCAGGATAGCCTCCCCGGTAGATAAGGCTATTGATTATTTGACGCATTTGCAATGGAAATTCCAGCTAAACCAATCTAGATTAATAGAATCTAGCACCACTTTGAGTTCCGGATAGAAAAATATCAGTCGAGGGTGGGATTGATCAAGTACCAACCGAGGCGTTAGCCGAGGTTCGGACGATGATCATCCCACCCGAGACTGATATTTTTCTATCCGGAACTCAAATGTGGTGCTTGATTATTTTTCTCGCACATTGAAACCTTCAAATGCCTCTTGTTTATGCGTCAAAATGACTGAACGTCATCCTAAATGTATGTGCACGTGAAATAACGTACGTCATTTGTCTGTGACGTCAGAAAGGAACAATCAATTGTGCCGGATCAGGGGTGCCGGATCGAATTCTCCAGCACCGCTGAAAGGGGGAATCAGCCTATCCAATGTGCGAGAATCTGTATTCTAAAACAACATTTCATTTTGTGAATAAGAAAACACCTCAAACATCCATTGGTCTTGTTCGTATATGTATGGTATTTTGTGTTTGGTGCATCGCATTTGATGTTCCTTGTCTTTTTGCGTCTTGTCCTATGCATGTCCACTTGATGATTTCGTATGGAGTTGTTTTGGTGTTTTGTTGTGTGTGTGTTGCAACTGAGTTTTGTTGGAGATCCCCTCATTCCTTCATACATATCAAAAGAGGGCGTACGTTATACAATCCGTGCTCTGACGCCGCGAGCCCATGTATGTTATCACCCGAGGAGTCCGACTGACATTCAGATAGGACATGTAACACAAAGCTAACACGCACAGAAAGAGGCACAAGAAGGAACACAAGCTAACACGATAGAAACACGAAACTTATAAGACCACACATAAAACAACGAGACAAATGGTCAACCGGCGCCGACTTAGGACGGCCATCTGCCACTTCCGAACTTCGCGCACTGAAAAACCTTAAATGTCTGGGGTTTCCCGTATTTATGAATCTATTGCTATTTCACATGAAGTTTGAATGAAGGTGTCCTTGGTTAAAATGGAAAAAAAGTATTCGTTTGCACCCTAATGTTATGAAAGCTATATATTTCAAACGATGCAATAAATTACTTATTGCTTTCTATGATAAAAGACACTAATAGATTAAAATGAATCAAGAAGAAAACAGACACTTAAAATTAGTCTCTTGAGGCATATAAGCTTTTCATGTTCGCATTGATATTTCAATGTATATCAGTTGATATTAACTTTTCATGTTAGTAGTAATATTTCAATGTATATTTGTTGATATTAGCTTTTCATGTTCGTAGTAACATTTCAGTGTATATTAGTTGATATTAGCTTTTTATGTTCGTATTAATATTTCAATGTATATTAGTTGCTATTAGCTTCTCATGTTCGTATTAATATTTCAATGTATATTATACAATTATGGGCTTTTTACGAGGTGAATATGGTGTGATATTTTCTGAATTTGAAAATATTGACCGAGGCGACAGCCGAGGTCAATATTTTCAGATTCAGAAAATATCACACCATATTCACCGAGTGAAAAGTCCACAACTGTTTTATTATATAGTGGACTTAATCAGTTTTTATAGAGGTACCTTTTCGAAATGGCTGACATCGACTTTTCTTTGAAAATGTTTCAAGACGTGTTAATATCAGCATTTTCTGTCGCTGAATTATCCTGAACGTAATGGAATTCATTCAATGAGTCAAATGAAGAATATTTCAGAGTCAAAATCCGTAGATAGGCTCAAAATTCAAGAATTTGAGCTTAGCTTCAGGGTCCTTGCTGCTTTTTACGAAATGACGTTAATGACGTCACAGATATAAATTTCGCGCGTTTTCGATATTTCATGGTAAACCGGAAGCAAGAGTTTTCGCGGTAATGATATTTAATGAAATCGCCTCTCACATGTCAATATGATGAGACAATGACTCGTCACGTGACAGTTTTCAGCCAATGAGGGTGGGAATATAAACAGACTATATAATAATAGTTGATATTAGCTTTTCATGTTCGTAGTAATATTTCAGTTTATATTAGTTGGTTTGTAAAAAAAGAAAGTTTTACCAAAATATCACAAACAAAATAATATATATAAACAGTAATAAAGAGATTTGAAGGGGATTTCAAACAAGACTCGGTTGTAGCACCTACAGCAAAATACAAAAAAAAAAACCCCAATGTGAAAACACAGCTGAGTAGACAAACACAAAAGAGACACAAATGGGCCAAGGAAACCAAATACAAAATTAAAACATTCGACTAACGAGTACTTAAGACATCAACTTTAATATATTCATCGAATCTGCTATGTTCAGTGTCGTCACGGAGCAGGATGTGCTTATTGCTCGCCTCATCAATATTCGCAAATAATTTATTCACCTTAAAGTTTACAGGGTATGTCATTCGTTTGGATGTGGTATTTCCCTGTTTTTTATGCCCTACTGCTTTATTTATTGTCACTATGTTGTTGCTTCAAATCAAGAGATATTTTCTAAGAAAACAAAAACACGTCCAATAGTCCATATCCCTTCCCTTCTATTTAATCTTAAGAAATCTTACCCCTTAGTGGTATTCTTAATCTTTTCAATACTTGCGCTTTTGTTATATTATCCTTCTATGAATCAATAACTAGGAAATGTGTCCCCCAAATGTGAATAGACAGATTTAAGGGATCGCAATCATACTTTGGGTACTCATGTTCAGAAAACTAAGTCATTTTCAGAAAGAAAGTCAGAAATTTAATTCTTTGAATGATTTCGGACTGAGGTTTTTTTTATTGTAATAAAAAGATTAAGAATTGATAATTTTTTAATCAATGCTGTTTCCAAAAAAGAAGATATTTGTTTCTTTATTTGATAATCTATATCCGAATATTTTGAAAATCCTGGCCCGAGTAAAACGTTTGAGGACCCATCAGCATATGTAACTGAAATTAATTATCGTTATCATTTGATGAATTAGGACACACTATTTCTTTGTGAACGTAACACGTAGAAATCCGAAAAGAGGGGAATTTTATCATAAGACATATACCGTTTCAATAAAGCAAAACCCATTCTGTTTACAAAATGGCAAAACTGTTTTTATAATTGGTTTGACCTTGTATGTTAAGAAAGCAAATGTGAATTTAATTTGAATTTTCCATTTAACGTAACAAAGGATTTAATTTGGAAAATCCAATTTACGCTAGTAAAGGAAGCGACAATTCATTTATTTCAAGGATTACGTAATAGTTATTCTCCCAAATGTCAAGGCTTCAATTAACAATTCCTTTAAAAAGAATAAGAAAGTGGATCGTTTCTATTTTTATGTATCTGATGATGCTGTAGTCAGAATGGAAGCAGGCTTCAAATATCTTTCTACGAAGAAATACATGTAAAATACTATCTACTCCTTTATCTTACGTCTTCAGTACGAAAGTACGTTAAAAGTTAGAAAGAAATGTTTGTACTTTATGTTTCTATGGTGTATCTAAATTAACTTTCTGGAAGATGACCATCCTCTATCGGCACCGATTGCCCATTCGTTTCGTTGGTTTATGTGTAGTCTTTTGTGTTACTAAAATTCTTAAAATTTCTAAAACGTGGGTACTGTAGCATCATATCCCACCCATCCTGCTACATCTTTCGGTACATTTTTTGACACAATAATTTTCACCCTCTTTGACCTTATTTCATTGTTTAGATTGAGGATCACTGACGAGGGTTGAGTACCCGAAACGTGCATGTCTGGTCCATACTGCAAATTTCTGCGTTGATAAATGATGCTATTGAATTTGAAGACGTTTAACTTTTGTGTTTGATGTTTTGATGTCATGTCCCTTTTGCGTCTCTCGCTTCTCTTTGATTTGACATTTGAGTGTTTCTGGATTCTAATGTAGGTGCATCCATGGAGTCTTGTAGGAGACCCACTCCTCTCTTTGACATATACATAAATATGACGCTGATGTTAAATATACCAATAACTCGAACATGTCAATAAAACTTGCTGCATTTTATGCGACCGTTTCTTGCATCACTGGAGTATTCATTAAGATGAAATTTCCGATTCAGCTACATGCTAGATACACAGATACATGTACATGGTTTCGCTAGAAAACAGGAAATGATTGCCATACCCGGTGGCTTAATGTTCAATGTCCGAGGAATTTGTTGAAGAATTTATTAAACTTTAATTATGTATGACTCTTTAATTTTAGCATTAATTAACATTGTTTTTTTTACCTCTCTTTGGAAAGCTCGAGTTGTTCTGACAGTAGGAGTGAAAGCCTTGTCAGATTTAAAAGTCTTATTTCTTAACCTATTAAACATGTTAAACAGAATCTAGCGTCTTGTTTGTTGACCGTATTTATTTCAAACGTTAACATACAATTGTAAAGTTTCCTTTCGTGGAATGACTTGATAATTATAAAAACGTTTTAGTTTTTTTCCGCAGAGTTCTTTTTACTTTGGTTGCGTAACATCTGTTTCATGAAGTTCAGTGACAATGACAAAGATAGATCGTCTTAACAATTTTTCGAGAAACTAATTCTCCATGTGATCGTAAAGATTGTTTGGATTGGATCAAATTTGCACTCCGATACCAAATAATACAAGAACAACAATTTGCAAATAGTATTCATTGCCGTTACGTTGTTAATGGAATTCTGTTCTTTGACATCAAATACTTTTGGAATTTTACATTTTAAATCAGCGATCTAGTAGAAAGGGGTAGTTCACCAACAAGACACGATGGATCAGCCACAACAATATACCCAAACACCCAAACACCAAAAACACTGAGTATACAACACGAACTACCAAGCAACCAAGACTACACAAGGTTTTAGTAATAGGCGATCAATGCTGACACAATATTGTAATCTCCAACAAGACTTGGTTGCTGCACCAACAGCAACACACCAAAACATCCAAAACAAGTGAAAGCACAGAAGAGACACACACAGCAAGTGACACAAAAAAGTCAAGGAGCAGCAAACGAGACATCAAACACAAGAGACTACACATAAATCAACGAGAGATGTGGGCAATCGGTGCCGACTTAGGAGCAAATTATTCAGATTCAGTCAATCATCCGACTTATCCGGCAACTCAGTGATGTCAAAGATTAAAATTCAGAATATATTATGACGTTTAGACCGAGACAGGAGAATCTCATCCGAGTGTAAAAGATTTGCAACCCACCACGAGGTTTGCCGAGCCATGGATGTAGCAAATCATGGTCGAGGATGATATTCCCCTGTCTCAATTGCAACGTCGTCAAAATACCGGAACAATTTCAAATTACGCGATCGATGAAACAGATATTGCTACTTATTATAAAAATAAAAGGAAATTACATCAGTTTCTCAGAGTCTTGCCTCAATCTTACGCAAAAAGAAAGATAGACAATAGAATATACTTAAGGTCATGTATTTAATATGCCGCATTTTAGACTATTAGAAAGTCCAAATATTCGGCACAGTATATTTGCCAAAAAAATACAAAACAATATAAATTTCAATTCATTCAGAAATATCCGATATTCAAAATTCACAAATGAGTTAAAGAAGATCCTGACGATAATCTCAACAGCACTCACAATAGAGCACAAAATAAAGCATCGACGGACCCCTAGCAAGCCAGAGGTGGGACAAGTGCCCGGGAGGAGTAAGCATCCCCTTCTGGCCAGCCGCAAAAATAGACGTTGTCTATATAGAAAGTGATATGTCAAAATTCACAATACATACAAAACCAAAAAACAAAACATAATCAAACAAACTAACACAAATGAGCAAAAGTGTATCTCAAATAGAGAAGAGGTGAGGTACCAATGAAAGAAAATCCCATTTAACAGCCATTCCTGAAGTCATTCAGAAAATAAGATTATTTCTATAAAGATAAAAGTATTCTGTACTCGGCAAGTACAGGAAAAATAGGAGTTCTAGAATTTGTTATATGATCTTAATATGGTATCATTTTGATTAGAAAAAAAACCCTTAATAGCCTGTACTCTTTATGGAAATAAATGAAACGCCTAATATTCAAAATTGTTGTTACATTTTTTTTTTCACAAATTACAATCAATAAAAAAAAACAAATCCGAACGTCAAGGAAACTCAAAACGAAAGATGATGAAAAGATGAAATATCCTTTTGTACTGAGGCATAAAGGTATGAAAGAGTATCAACATATAAATAAACATCCATTACAAATATTGTATAATTCTTTTCATACATGAAATTAATTTCCTTGGAAGGATAGAGCTTTTGTTATGAAAAAAAACCTATTTATTGCTTTCATAGAGAAAATGACAAGCTCAAAATAGCGTCAAATTTTACATTCAGCATTAGCTGTGACGTAAAAACAGAATGTGTGACGTGGTATGCAAATTTTCCTTTCACTTACTCAATGCTAGGTCTGAACGAACTTCCTTTTAAGGAAATTTGGACATTGTTATTATCGGTACATGGATGCAAAGAAAATCATCAAGATTTTGAAGATATATCGGATATATTTCAGAGGTGAGATTATCTTTACTATAAATATTAAGTTTTAATTTCCACATATGTATATGTTTATGTAATGCTACATTACCTATATCTTTTAAATCTGTAAAATATGAAGAGAAATGATTGACTGGTACACGTTCTGGTTCATCCGTTTACGCTACGCTACACAGTAGGAAGTAAAAACGAACAGAGAAAACCAAGAACGGTTGCCAATCTAGAGACATGATAACAATCAGTCAAACGAAATAGAAGTTCAAAACGAAATATAATGGAATATCCTTTTATACTGAGATATAAAGGCCTGAAGTCTTTTTCTAGTAATTTTGAATCAACTGCCTGGGGTAAATGTAGGAGCTAAATTCTCATATTAGCAAAGCCTTATAAAAATCTACAGTCAACGTTCACTCCCTATTGAGTTGTGCCGTTTTGGGGCTAATGCTTGACCTTCAAATTGCAAAATAATGTAAGTCTTCAAAGTGATGGCACATTTAAAAGGCAAATTTACAGATTGGACAAAACATATGTATTTTAGGTTTAGATCCTCCGTGAGTGACCATAAAGAAAACAAAAACAAGGAGTATCCAAACAGTGAAAACATATTAAACAGATAACAAAAGAGTGGAAAGGAGGATAGGATATGAAATAGGGAGTGAACGTTGATTGTGTGAAACCTAACCTTTTTAAACATAATTTCATGTAGTTTAATGATAATTGAATTTTGTAGGCTTCTTAAGAACAAAATCAAATTTTGTATTGATCGGAACTTGGCTGCATGTGCCCTCGGGGACCATTGGTCCATCTGCAGTGACATTTACCAATTGTGCAAATGTAACAGGTGATCACATCATTTACCAAAAAAAAAAAAAGAAAATAATAATAAAATAAAATAAAAAATAAAACAGGTCAAATTTTAACATTGGACGAGACATGCACGTTTCCGGTATATAACCTTCGTCCATGATCCAATATTATGTAATTCAATGATAAGTGAACGTTAAATGCTGATGAAGAACACGATCAAATATATTGATCGGAATTTTGCTTCATGTGTCCTCGAGCCAGTCGCCTCATATATGCATGTAGTAAATACCTTTATCCTAGGTGATTAGGGTGCATTTCTACCACCATTTCGTTTAAAAATCTAACATCAGCACTTGCAAGGAAAAGGAACACGTGGCAAGATATTGAGAGACTATTCTAAAAAGTAATAATGTAAATTTCGTTTAGTCTAGTAAAATTCAGGGGATGAGATTGAGAAAATGAAATCTAGAAATTTAACAGCAAATACGATTTCTTGATATGACTATCGAATTTCAAGACGTTTACCCTTTGTACCACTTGGTGAGTGTCACTGCTGGTGGACAAGGAGTCCCCGAAGTCACATGTAGTCAAGTTCGATCAATTTCGGAAACGTGCATGTCCGGTCCATGCTGCTTATTGACCTGTTCTTAAATGAATTTGAAGACGTTTAACACATGTACATCACGTTTCCATTCGACAAAATAGGAATTACTATGGGTACTGTCTGTGCGCCTCTTGTTACAGGAAATTCTTACTCTATGGGACACCTGATCATATCCCAAAAGGATATTCACTTTTGCTCCTTTGCAATTTGTTATGATCGTTCTTAGTGTTTTGCTTGTTTTCGTTGTTTTAAATGCCTACTGATTTTTGAATTATGTGAAGGTTTTCCGTTTAAATTCATGCATGCATTTATATACATTTACATAATTGAAATTGAACATTAGATACGCATTGATATATTCTCAGAAAATCAACCATGTAGGAGTTTCTTAATTATGCTTAATGACAGAACACAATACTAATATAGCAAGGACTTAAAATTTTCCGTTCTATATAGATAAGGTTGTAGTATATAATCTTGAATGCGAAGATAGTGGGTTGAAGCCTTGAAGACGTCGGTCATGAAAATGCATTTCAACCATATAATTGCTAAATTATAAAAGAATGGAGGGGATGTCCAACAAGACACGATTGCAGCACCAACAGTAAAACATCAAAACACCAAAAGTGCAAACACAGAGAAGAAATACACAGAAAAGGGAAAAAATCCAAACATGACATAAAAACACGAAATACAAAAGACCTAACATAAACCAACGAGAACAATGGCCAATCGGTGCCGACTTAGGACGGCCATCTGCTGAGTTGCATGTAGTGATAATCCGGATTACAAACCTCCCACTTTTCCGGTAACCAAAAGGTATCGAAGAATGCATAATTGCATAATTGGAGTATAAAATAACATCCTACCGTAAGATGACCATAAAAACAAGACTACAAAAAGCAGGGGTCCAAGCAACAAAAATGAATATGTAAATGAATATAAAAATAAAGGGCAAAATTAATGAAATATGGTTCGTGTTTTGCCGGCTGTAGCGAACTCTTGCAAGTTATAACCCGAGGAGTCAGATTGTCATTCAGAGAGAAAGCGGTTTGGACAGGGCACGTCAATGACGTCATGGAGTCCCGTCTTCATAGTCAGTCAGAGTGATAGTCTTAAGAATGCGCTGGTACAAGGCTGCAAATTGGCCAAGTACAATGCCAAGTGTCCGTCTTGTGACATTAGGAACATATCCACGGTATAAAATGCGTTTGATGATTCTGATCGACGTATTTTTTACGGCTTTTATCCGTCTAATTTTGTTTATTATGTCAACAAAAACGAAAGTTGTGAAATACCTTACGTAAGTACGTAACCTTCTATATAAAAAGAAGCTGACAGTATATTTTGTGAAATTTCCAAAAGTTTTAAAAGTAGTTTATGAAAGCGGAAACCTTGACCTGAAGTATTTCGGTAATTTGTAAATTTCTACTATGAAAATCGAAAAAAGTATGTACGAGGGCTGATTGATGTGTTTAAAGATTCGAATTTGATCTGACATTTTGCATCATTTTTCTACATAATCCCCTTCAATATCTATACACTTTTGCCACCGGTGTTGAAGGGTCTCAATACCACTTTTAAAGAACTCCTTATCTTGACTAGTGAGAGAGCCATCTACTGCAAGTATGACGTTATCGTCGGACTGAAAGTGGATGCCATAAATAGCTGCTTTCAGTTTTGGGAAAAGATGAAATCTGATGGAACAAGATCAAATGAATAAGGCGGATTAAACAAAATTAAAGCCACAATCATGAATTGCAGTCATGACAAGGGCAGACTAGTGAACAGGAGCATTGTCCCAATTGAACTACATACCTTTAACTTGTGAGCTTTCCGCGGCGCTTAAGTATAACATTTTTCTGTAACTGTCTCAGAAATGTCATTGATTGTTTGCCTTTTCGAAGATAACTTATCAGCAGAATACCTTCTGCAACCGAGAAAATCGAGGCTCATAACATGTCATTCAGCCCCCATACATGATCTCGCGTACCGGATGAGCTGTGACACTGACGAGGGTTTAGTACCCGAAACGTGCATGTCTGGTCCATGCTGTAAATTTATCAGGTTTTAAATGATGCTATTGAATTTAAAGACGTTTAACATGTAAATGCCATATGACGGTAATCTATTCACCGTCAAACCAGAGGACATTAACTTGGTTGAATCCAAAATTATTAGGTATCATCTTATACATAAGCTGTCGTTCATCTGTCCAAAGAAAATTTCAATCTTACTTGCTCATGCGATCTCCACTGAAACATAAATAGCTAACATATTCCACCAGCCTCTTCCATGTAAAATAACCTTTATTTGAAAACAAACTGTTCAGAAAGTTTTTCGAAAATGTTCGCTTTCCGTCTGAACTTATGATTAATAGAGAATATTTAAGAGAACATTTGGGAAAGTTGAGAAATTGAGTTGTTGAAATTCAAAGGGATCAATACGGGTCTAATTTTCAGTCCTTTTCCATCAAAAGTATTTGGGTACTTCTAAAGACATCAGATATCAATATTAAGTGTCCCATTATGGGATCGCGATTATTTATAATACTACGATTTTGTGAGGAAAGTTCATTCACGGTCAACCATAAAACGTTTATCACAAATACAATCGCATGTTCCCATGTAAGAAATTAATGTGCGCAAATGATGACATTCAACTTCCTATCTATGCATTTAACACAAAATCTTCCTTTTATTAGCTGTAACAAAATTTCCACTTTGCGCATACGGTCTCAACTGAAACAATTGAAATATCTCTCTTGTATATTTCTTGTGAACATTTCTTGTGAACATAATCATCACACTGTTATGTCACATTACATCGTTTAGATTGAGGATCACTAACGAGGGTTAAGTACCGGAAACTTGCATGTCTGGTCCATGCTGCAAATTTATCTGATCATGAATGATACAATTGAATTTGAAGACGTTTAACATTTGACAATAACATGTAAAGTAAGTTTTCCCAAAGTGCAGTTTTCCATCTGGGAAATTAGAGACATTGATTGTTTGTCTTAGGTGATCACTTATATTTTTTACAATACGGATTTAACTAAGTTTTTTTCTGTCTAAAAAATAATGGACCGTTTCAGATTATCTGCGGTACTAAATTTGAAGCTTAGTTCCGGGGGACAAACAATAGACTGTGCATGCACCAGTGACGTCATTTGATTATTTTCTGACGTTTAACACGGAATCGTGTATCGTTCGTTCCGCGAATAAAATCATGTACAAAATGTAACCATCAAATTGCGTCACTTGCGCATGCGCAACCTAATGTTTGTCCCCCGGAACTGTGCATCAAATTCAGTACTGAAGATAATGTTAAAGGTGCTTTTATAGAAATTAGGTAATACAACATACATATCTAGCTTTATTGTTAAGGAATATGATGGATATACAAGTAAGGTGTCCAATATTCGACTTGCGATTATTAAGGGCCTACGGTAAGTAATAAAACTACAATAATATGGTTATGGTTCATTCACGGTCAACCATTAATTAAACTATCTATCACAAATACAATTACTTTTACTGTGAGACACGAGGTAATTCACCCGACTCGTACAGAAATTAATGTCTTCAAATTTACCGACATTCTATGTTGTCCGGTCAATAATAGGTCGTCTGATATTCTGCAGTCTGTTTTCATCATATTCCATGATCTTCTTTGATGAAAAAATGATGGAAATGTTGTATAAAAAAAAGTTACAGGAACAAAAAATCTTTCCTCGTTTAATGACCTTCAATGTGGAGTTTTTTTTATCAAGTGTGACGTTTATTGATGATATCATCTGAAACAAGCACCTAATAACTGCTTTATATGTAAATGTATATTTTCATTAATTTCCTAATGACATAAACATCAGGACACGGGGAACGATTTTAACTGCTTTAAAATTATTTTAGATTAAACAATGTAAGATGGCCAAAGAGTGCGAAGATTATTTTGTCAAAACATATACCGAAAGACGTAGCAGGATGGGTGGGATATGATGCTACAGGACTCATATTTCTTGAATTTTGGTAACAGAAATTATTGAATGCGATGAAGAGACTGACGATCAACCGAAGTTGATCGAACTTGGCTTCGTGTGCCCTCGGGGACACCTGGTCCACCAGCAGTGACACTCACCAGGTAGTTGAAATGTTAAACGTCTTCAAATTCATTAGCATCATTTATAAACAGGTAAATTGTCGTTTTTAGCTTTAGCTTTATGTACAAATAAAGAGGGGATTTTCATACATTTTTATAAGATATTCATGGTCTTTTCTATTGTTGCTGTTTTTCGTCTGGATCGGCCAATTGTAGGCACCACTACAGACAAAAGTATATCATAGGTTCTTTCTTAAACTTCTTCAAAACAGGAGCACGTATCGATAAACTGAAAACATCAGAATGATCTGGCGAGATTTTTTTGAAGAAGTGTTATTCTTTTTTGGTTCCACTCTGAAGTCAAGTTTTTTTTTTTTTACAAACTTCTTGTTTGATATGCTTTGTTAACATTGTTTTCATTTGAGCGATCGTGTTCCTCTTGGGTCGCTTGTTACACTAGATAAAGCAAAAAAGGGCCGAAAATTTCTGTATTTGAGTGTTTGTGGTAACCGTTTTATATAGAGAATAAGTGTCTTAATTTGTGTTTTGTTACGGGTATACAACACACAGCAAGTGCATTTATCGTACATGTAATGCGCGTTAGCGCATTTCATGCGATAAATGCATTTGCTGTGTGTTGTATACCCGTAACAAAACACAAATTATGACATTTATTCTATATATATGCACCATAGTTGTTTATTTCATTCTTGTTTTCTGAAATCGCGTTTTCTAGGTAAAAGGTTGACGTTAAAATTCAGGTCACCGCGGGCTCAGTTTGCAGGTTAGAACAGCCGTCGCGGCATGTTTCTTTAGATCTTATGCATTGTGACGTCACGAGTGTTAACACACTAATTGCAGCACGTTTCGTTCAATAGTAACATCTCAGGGAATTACATTGGTTGTGCATATATTTACAATTGTCTTAGTCTAGTCGTAACCTTATCATTGGTATTGTTATAAAAGAAAATTCAATTTAAGTTCACTCAACAATCTTCCGTTTTAAATTGATCCAAAATTGGTTTTCCAACATGTTCTTTTTTCGGCTTTCAGATAGTGAAGAGGACTTGAAAGTCCCGATTTAATCTAAACCGACAGATAAGCTGAGTTCATATTCAGAACGACATTTTTATTGAAATTTGATTCAAGATTGTTCACGATTTTAGAGCTTTTACGCAATAAGCAACAATTTATGTAAAGCCTGTTGAATCTAAAACGACGTCGCTCTTAATTTAAAACAATTTATTTCCTTTTAATGACTAAGGATCTGCAACGTAGGGAACATCAAGAAGGACAGCTTCTTGAAATAAAACGAGATAATTTATATGTATAAAAAGAAACTTTAGAACAATGTTTCCGAAGAATGAAAAACATTCGAAAGGTCGTTAGAAGGTAACATAAGAAACAAAATATAAGATTCTCTCTGTACAAGATAAAAAGAGAATTGACCTTTTATGTTTTCTAATATCTGATCAAAAATTTTATTTGAATTTTTTTAATCATGTATTAGCAATAACTGTAAGACATTTAAACTTTAATTATTTTACAACGTTTAACAAGCAAGTTACACGTCTTATATTAATGTCTCACGTTGGCTCAGATGTTGGCGTGAGGGGGTTTAAGGAGCAGGAGGAAACCAGAGTACCCGGAGAAAAACCTCTGCAGAGGCCTGAGTGGGGAACCAACTATATATGTATACCCTCCCACATAAGACCCTTCGCCTTCGAACCCGGGACATCAGAGGTGAGAGACGAGGTCGCTACCACTGCGCTAACACGGCCTACAACTGTAAGACATTGGTCATGTCGGTTGTTCTTGATATTTTATCATGGGATTTATTTCCTCTTCGAAAAACTGATTATATATCGTTTTTTAAGTGTTTACAAGTTAGTTTTGATTTTTTCTGTTAAATGTACAATGTACCTGTGAAATTTTGTTTGAGTAACATTGACAGCGCTACCTTCAATGCATTCTACAATGCCTTCCGCATTTGCAATGGAAATAGTTTATTACTAGATAAGCTATCCTTTGTCTTTCTGTGCAGCTGTGTCATTGTGTCCATCTGTTTGTTCAATTTTTCTTTTCGCTCGAGAAAGTTCAGTTATGTATTCTTTTTTTCAAAAATTCATCAGCCTTTCGATTGTGTTTTTATTTATTCTGGTTTCGATTTTCACTCATTAAGTTCTTGCTGCAGATCAACTCTTCTTTTTATTCATAAATATTGAGTACTTACAT